>JAUPFT010000001.1:16725959-17038459 GCA_036936625.1 Parnassius smintheus behrii | reverse complement strand
CATACATATAATTTTATTCTTTTGTTTGTTAGTTGTGTTGCGTTAAAATGCGATAGATGTTGCTGTTACAGTAGTCGCCATTTCCTAGAACGCTTTTGTATATTTAAGTATAATAGTTGCTTTTGCTTTTAAGGTTTCATAGATAGTGCTAGGTACGGTAGTTGCTATATTGCTAAAACGCGATATTGAGATTATTTCAAAGTTTAAGTCTCGACCTTTTGGCTAAGATAAAAGTTTCCATCATATTATTCATTATTAATTCAATAACTTATTAATTGATGTTTTATTATGAATTAATTAATTAGTCACTAATTTATTAACTTATATTTTAATTGATTTATTCATTAATTGGATGATAGATCCAATTAATGAATAAATAAATTAAAATATCCTCCTGATTCCATCAATAAAATCTATTGTTACGAGCTTGAGGTTCGTGACAAGAGGTTAATTTACTTTATGCAAATTAAAACTAAAAACATTAATAATTAAACACACTAATTCACTTAATTCCGCTCCGAAGCTTCGCTTGTGTCGCCGAGTTCAACTCTGTCTCGATCGCATCTTGCACCACCTATTTATTTAAATTAACAAAATATCCGGAATGTTCAAGTAAACACGCGCAAGGTACCGAGAGTTCGAGTATAGATTTTCTAGTTCTTCGGGTGGCGCTGTCGGTTGAAAGATTTGTGATGTCATAAACTGCAACGCTCCCCTCGCTCTCGTTCCTGACACTAGATGGCGCTAGTTGCGTCGTCGACTGGAGCGCGTAACACTGCCCCCTCCTAAGACATGCTCGTCCCGAGCATTATCGGTCCCATGATAACGCGCCAAGCGATCCACTTGGACGATCTTAGGAGTCCCTCTTACGCCTTTCTGTAACGGCTCCGCAATGTCAAGGGATGTCCTATCCCGTGGTGCACCAACATTGTACAATTTCGACGCTCCTCTACTCCGTGCCTGAGGTCCCCTCACAGCCGCACAACTTGTACATGTACGACACCAATCCTTGACATCGTCACGATAATGGACCCAGTAAAACTGTTCTCGGACCTTCAGTAGAGTTCGTTTACCTCTCAGATGGACTCTTGAACGACCATTATGGCACAGCTGTAGAACATTCGGCACTTTAGCTTTAGGGACAACCATTTGTAAACGACAGCTGTCTCCTCGACCATTGTCCCATTTACGGCACAGGACTCCATCCTGAAGCAGCAAGCTGTCCCATTGGGCCCAATAGCTTTTCGTGGTTGAACTCATCGCTGAGACGTCCCTCCACTTAGGCTTGGTAGCACGGGCCTTCATCCATCCCAGAATCGGCTTGATGTCCGGATCTTCCTGCTGTGCATGTCGTAGGCTGTCCCTCCACCCGTTGCTGAGGTAGTCTGTCCTGAGCATCCTCACGGATACCACTTCCTTACTCTCTTGCCTACCACAATGGTTGCAATATTCAGGAAAAGGTCTTCTTGACAATGCATCTGCGTTGCCGTGAGATTTCCCGCTGCAGTGTCTGATAGGAAAGTCGCATTCCTGCTTCCGCTGGGTGGTGCTGTTAGCCGCACTTCCTTTCTGAGACCGTTCACCTTTCCTTCCTAGGGTGTGCTTAGGGCAGCTGGACCGAAGATGGCCCCTTACCCCACAGCCATAGCACCTAGGGCTGTATCGTTTATTGTGGTCGCGAACCGTAACTGCTGTAACCTCCCTATCGTGAGGTGAACGATGATCCTGTCGCCGCCAGGCAGTGCTGTTAGCTGCACTACCCTCTCCAGATCGATCAACTCTCCTTTCTACGGTTCGCTTAGGGCAGCTGGATCGAAGATGGCCCCTTTCCCCACAGCCATAGCACCTAGGGCTGTATCCTTTGTTGCGGTCGCGAACTGTAGCTGCTGCAACCTCTCTGACGCGATGGGAACGATGATCCTGCCGCACGGCTTCTACCTCCAGTGCATGGGCTAAGGCGTCCTTAAGCGTCTCGTGGTGCCCGAGCCTCACAGCAGCTCTGACTTCCAGGTCGCGGATGCCGTCGATGAATGTTTGCACCAGGTTCCCTCCAATGAGCACAGGTACAGACTCGTATGCTTTTCGAACCATCTTCTCCACCTCAAGGGCCCACTGCTGCAGGTTTTCGTTGCTGCGTTGCACGCGATCTTTAAGCTACGCGCGAAAGTCGTGTTCCAGGTGAGCGTCACCATATCTCGCCTTCAAGGCCTCAAGAAGCTGCTCATAGGTCACTTCCTTACCGAGAGCTTCCAACACAGTTAAGGCTTGGTCGCGCAGGCCTAGGGTGAGTGCAGTCATGGCTTGGCTTTTATTCCGGCCGTTCGCCTCCATGACGGCCTCGAACTGGATTTTGTAGGCCGACCAGGAAGAGGTTCCGTCGAACGGCAGCACTTTGAATCCACGTAGCGAAGGTGCTGCAGCTACTACGGGAGCTGTAGTTCCATCCCCAAGTTTGAGGTCGTTTAGCGTTTTCTTCACGTCAGCCATCACGTTGTCAACCCGATTGTTCACATGGTTGATTCGGGTTTCATGTTCTTCGATTCGGGTTTCAGCTTCCAACAAGCGGTTGTCGTGTTGGGCAACCCTATCCTTCACCTGCCTTATCTCTTTCCCAAAGGTAGCGTGAAGGTCCTTCATGAGGAGCATCTGCTCTTCCGACCGACGAGCCTGTTCCGCCTGCTGACGGGCCTGTTCCTCTTGTCCACTCTGCAGCTGCTCTTTCAACTGACGGACCTGTTCCTCCTGTCGGCGAGCCTGCTCCTGCAGCATCACCATCAGAGCACCTAAGTCAGGTGCGGCAGATGTAGGAGCTACCGACGGGCCTGCAGCCGGTGGCTGGCCCTCCGACGTCTGCGGCGTTGCACCACCAAATCTTCGTTGATCCGTCTCCTGCTGGCGTTGACTTCGGGTACGGACACCCTCCGTTCCCTCCTTAGGTAAAATCGGCATTATTTTATCCCACTTCTGACACCAATTGTTACGAGCTTGAGGTTCGTGACAATAAAAATTGCAGATAAAATTACCTAAATTAACACTTTAATTTACTTTACACAAATTAAAACTAAAAACACTAATAATTAAACACACTAATTCACTTAATTCCGCTCCGAAGCTTCGCTTGTGTCGCCGAGTTCAACTCTGTCTCGATCGCATCTTGCGCCACCTATTTATTTAAATTAGCAAAATATCCGGAATGTTCAAGTAAACACGCGCAAGGTACCGAGAGTTCGAGTATAGATTTTCTAGTTCTTCGGGTGGCGCTGTCGGTCGAAAGATTTGTGATGTCATAAACTGCAACGCTCCCCTCGCTCTCGTTCCTGACACTAGATGGCGCTAGTTGTGTCGTCGACTGGAGCGCGTAACACTATATATACGTAATTAAGGACAAACATGATTGTATGACTAGGAGCTATGGATCAATTAAAGTTAACAAAATTCAAATATAATAAAAATACGAGCAAACATTACAGGATTCTTTGAACTTTGACAGCCTCCATTGGGCAATATTTACGATAAAAAAATCTGTTCTTTTCAGCTTAATTTCTGAAAGTTCCCGTACTGCGGCACCTGTATATTAAAATAATTTTTGTAAATCAACGGGAAGTTCGGGGTTCGCTCCGCCCGGTCATGTCTTAAAATGGGTATGTATACCTCGTTATAATATGGGTATCCGTTTTTCTTTACTTAACATAAGAAAAACATAATGCTGCTATTGCACTCTTGTGTTTTCTGCGGGTGTGGTCATATCCCGATGAGTTCAAAGTTCAAACCAACCCGAATAGCTTAATGCTGATGTGCTTCGTACTTTGAGTGTAGAGAGTCGGAGACCCTTTTTACTGGAAAAAAGGCAATTCATCTTAGTTCTGGGGGGAGATAATGCTTCTGCATTTTTATTTTCAGTCAGGGATAAATGTATATGTATGTAGGCCACAACATCCACTTACCATCAGGTGGACTGTGTGTTTGTTCGACATATTATAAATAAAATATGATATAAAAGGAAAACGAACATGAAGGTGCTAGATATCTCGTGATGCGATTGACTTGGCCGCGACTGTTAAGGAGGCCAATGTCCATCAGCGCACTGTTATGGGCTGTAAGTAATAGAAAAAGAAGAACAAACAAAAACAAATCATATATTGAGCCTCTTATACTGGCAAGAATCATTCTTCCTTCAGGGGTCAATTTGCATTCCTGATTACCTTTATTTTGATTCTTAATCTATCTATGGGCTACAATTCACTTCATCATCATCATCGCAGCTCTTCAAAAGTCCACTGTTGAACATAGGCCTCCCAAGAAATGCCACAAAGCACGGTCCTAAGCCACCTGCATCCATCGACTTCCTGCACGTCTTACCAGGTCGTCACTCCATCTAGTGTTGCGACGCCCTACACTTCGCCTGCCGGTACGAGGCTGCCACTCTAAAACCTTTTTTCCCCATCGGTTATTGCTTCTTCGAGCTATATGGCCGGCCCATTGTCACTTCAGCTTACTAATCCGTTGGGCTATGCCGGTCACTCTGGTTCTACTTTATACTTGTCAGTTATTTGGTAAGTGCAACTAAAGTTTTTATTATTATATCAGGGAGATGCTGCTGCTCATCTCCTAGTCCACTCTGTCGCTTCTTACAACTCCAACTAGATGATATGGGGTAGTGGACATTATTACGCCCAACTACATGGTTATAATTTATATAGATATATGGATCAAAACTTTTCATGGGTTATAATATGTAAATTCTTTAATTATTAATGTAAATCAAAATGTGTTTTATGAAAGGTTTTAGAAAAGTTACTTCAACTCCTTGAATAATATTGAATGAATAGCTATATTTATCACTGTTTAGAGTTTATTGACTGTTAGCACTAGAGTGCGCGCGCGGGCTATATATGTAACATAGCGTGTAATATTGTCGTATATCATTTTAACTTGCCGAGATACAGCGCAATCGTCTAGTGTATTCCTCAAGTATTACCCCCCGCTACCATCAGCAGCGTGCCGACTCCCGCAGCTCAAGGATATCCGCAAAAATCGTCCTTGAAGTTGGTGGGCTACGCCTGTAACCCGCGCGAGCTTTGGAGGAAATTAAGTGGTTAGTGTGCAAGTGGTGAAATTGAGGTAAATATGACACATTTCTTGCAGTATAACTATAAAACGTACCGTTAATTAAAATTTTAAGTGTTTATTGTTGATATTTGTAGCTTTTTCATGTAGCTTTATACTGTTTTGTTCACTTTTTAGTTGGCAGGTAACTCGATCAGATTTTGTGACTAAATACGAAGATGGCTGCTAGAGGATAATGAATACGACGACATTAGAAGCGAGTTTTATTATTGTCTAACCTTTACAATGATGACGAAATTGATGCTGCGACTGGCGATGCTAGAAAACCTGAAATCATCACATTTTGTAATCACATAAATACGGCATCGACATTTCTGATAAAATGTGTAGACAATACGACGTTTCTCGCAACAGTCACCGATGGCCTCTCATGATATTATACAATTTTGTAAACATGGCGGGCATAAATAATTTGGTGATATATCAGATGAATAACCATCAAACGAAAGTAATCCGTCGTCAATACCTCCTAGCTGTCGAATTTGATCTCGCACAACCTTCTATTGAGCGTCGTATATCCCAACAAAATATACCCAGAGGTATTAAACTGAAAGGCAGACTACTTCTAAGATTGGCAGAACAACCCCTACAACAAAATATGCCTTTGGGTCGATGTGCTTTTTACAGCAGGGCTCGTGAACGAAGCACGCGCTAACAATGCAGCAAATGTATGAGATGTATTTGTGACGAACATCAGGCAGTCGTGTGTCCGGAATGTAAGCCAATATACTGATTTTTATTCGTTACTTTGATTATAGACTCAATTAGGCCAAATAAACGCCTTAAATGATAAATATTACGTTCCTAAATGAAAATAAGACTTAGAGATATCAACTTTTCCAAATATTTTTTTCGATTTTTAAGAGGTTTATGTTTAAGTTTCAAATTATATTTAGGAACCAAAATTTTGTTGATTTTATGAGCTATTTTGATAAATATAAAGATGTTTAGTAACTATATGCTGGGTTTTACTTATTGTTTTGTCTCATTTAGAGAAATAATTTATCCGCGACTGGTCTACACATGTAGCCCGCGCGTGCGCTCAAGGAGTATTTAAGGGCGCGTGCATTCTAGTGTTAGAAAAAGTGGTGATTGTCAGAAAGTACTTATCGTAGAGTCTAGAAATAGTTATATATAAGAAACCCGCAATGTAATTAATATGTGAACAAATGTTGGTGAATCTAATGAATGAAAAATAAAATATCATGTTTGTTTTAAGTAACACAATGGAAACGATTATGACGTTATTGAAGCTGTGCTGGTGAGCCATTCTAATTACACCCAGACTGATGTTCATACATCACCGGAATAGTGACAGAAGAGACTTAGTCTTGTGTCGTTACTCACACTTGCGTGTGGTTACCATGACCACTATAAGGGTTCCGCAACCTAGAACTATCTACGGTGTTCTTAATTACATTCCTTTTATTTTTTTAATTAACAATAAATTTGTTTGTACATTTGTGCAGTGGTAGCTAAGTCTGTAAGCGGTGGTAGCTCAGTTGCTAAGCGCTCGCCGTAAATTTACCGTACGCGGGCAACCCGGGTTCTATCCCTGCACGCATCATTGAAATTGTTAATTACAATTTAAGTGCTAAGTGTGCTTAACATATACTAGGCGTAGAATAAAAACTGCATGCCTTAAAAATTAAAAATAAAATAAATTGACAACATAAAGCTCTCAAAACACATTGGGGCAGCGCGGCGTCAACTTTTTTGTCCTTAAACCATTTCTGAAATGAGAAGAGAACTGTATCCGGCATTTGGATGTTTAAATAATAATAAAATAAATATTAAAAAAATAATGGAGAATAAAAATGTCAGCATACTTGTCATATGGACCGGCCCAGATTATACAATAAACGTACTAAAAATCTACAAAGACCAACAATTTTGGATTTTGGATACTACCCAAGTTACAACAGTTTTGTGTAAAGTGTGTACTGCCTAAAATTATCGACTAGATACTTAGTACTCAAACAGCATACTTATGTAGTATTCAACCAACTCTAGAGGCCATGCGCGTTGATGCGCTAAACAAAAAGTCTTTCAATTTCAGGGGACGCAAGAAAAACACTCTACTCTATACTTTACTATAAATGCAAAAATGAATCGCGTCACTATACATGCACACTATAGCATTTGTGTTTGTGTTCATTGCATTTACGCATATCATCAAATTGTACTCGTGTCGATACACTGGTGCCGCTGTCTACATGCGTACGCAACGTAAGGCGAGGACTATATCGATATTTTCATTGACGAACAAATCATCAGAGTACGCATAAGTTCAGCGTTTCAGTGATTTTTAGTATTTTATCATTCATTACCATACAAAGCACGGTTCTGATCCACCTGCATCCATCGACTTTCTGCATACCTTACTAGGTCGTCACTGCCTTGCGAGGCCGCTACACGAGAACCATTTTCCCCCCATCGGTTGTCGATTCTTCGAACTACATGGCCAGCCCATTGCCACTTCAGCTTACTAATCCGTTAGGCTATGCCAGTCTCTCTGGTTCTATTGTGAATATCCTTATTTCTATATTTATCATGCAGAAATTCCCGAGCATAACCGTCTCCGTAGTTTGCTGAGTGACTTTGAGCTTCCTTATATGGTTAGCAGAGAAGGGTTTTTAGTGTAATACAAAATTATGATTTTATTAGTAAAGATAATTATGGCAAGTTTTTGAAAGCCTGGTGAAACTAAGATTTTATTTCAGCTTTAATCAAAAATTGACTTTGGGTACTTTCCACGTTGTGTTTATACCGAACACTATCATAATATATAAACAATACATAAACACTAAGGTGTCAGTAGTTTCATCGAAATTATTGGATATAATATAAAACCCGTAGTTGACACAACCATAATGCCTATGGATGATAGCGTGGTATTTGGTCAACAGCTTAATTTTTATTTCATCCATGGTACAATAATTTTTTATCAGGGTTACTTTCCACTCTGAATTTTTATGCTGTCAGCGCTCCTTGAGGCAATCCTGGTCGGCCATTAACTATACTGTACCACTTAGTCAATGTCCATGGTTCAGACAAAAATGTACCAAAAGTTTTACGTACATAGCGATAGGATTTTCGTTAATAATCAAGTATTATGTCAAAATATCTTGACTCTGTGAAATATTTAGTTCTGAACAGTTTTCAGATTTACTTTTAAGTAATTGCCTCTTTAAAAGTTCGCTTTCTTCGGTTCCTATCTTTTCTAGTACGTGTGTGTTTTATTTATTTATCAAGGATGTCTCTGTCAGCGGATCTAATATTTCTTGCAAACTTGTAACTGTTCTGTTTAACCCCTTAATCCCCTAGCGGTCTCATGAGGCCGCCGCGCTATTTCGTTAACCCTAGGTTTCGTGAGACCGCACCCACCTTATATTTAGAGACTACTTTTCTATGAAGAAGTTTAGCGTTATAGAATCCATACAAAATTCTCTATCCTGTGGTCTAAACAAAAGTTGGTTACTCTATGCATTTTTGTTTTACTATTTTATACCGTTACTTCGAGGCGTTTTATTGGTTTATTTTTCCTTGGTGTGCAGTCTGTTTCACTTAGATATGGACGTTTTTGTGCCCTGCCACCTCAGCATGTGCCACATTTTGTCAAAGGTGCCATATTAAAGTTCATACTGTAAAGCACCCGAAACGCCGGAAATCAAAAGTCAAACTTTAACGCGATAAAATCCGTTAAATTAATTTCTTTTAATGTGTAGTGTTCGCGGTAATATAAGAAGTCATAATTATTAACTTATGACTTCTTATATAGGAAATTCTAAAAAATTTTAAGGAAGAATAATATTGGTATCAAGCGTGATAATAAAACTATACAATCTATTGATATAATTACAGCTAGACATTACCTCCCACAAGTTCAAGGTTGGTACAGCAGTATCCTTTAACCTTTTTTATTGATAACTTGGGGTATAAAATTAGGTTTATCAAAATGTCCGAAGCAAATGGTACTAGTCCATGTAGGTATCCAAGATTCATGATTTTCACAAGCTGCAATCCAAGTCTGCCGCTTAAGGGGATTTCTTAGAAATAAGTAAAGTCAATCCTTGTGCACAGGCTTAAGGATAAAGGTATAAGTCAATACTTATATTTATTTAAATAATATGTTAACGATCGCAAGCAGAAAGTAAAGATAGGTGAATACTTAAGTTACGAATCAGATATTACTTTTGGAGTTCCACACGGTAGTATCTTGGGTCCTACTTTGTTTTTAATCTCCATAAATAATCTAACCAATAAGGGGATTAACGAGGGCAACATAATCCCCTATTCAGATGATACTGCAGTAATATTTGTCGGTAACCTCTGGGATTCTGTTCGTTGATATGCTGAAGAAGGCCTACTGGGATCGCTAAGTGGCTGAACACTAATCTACTTACTTTAAATACTTTTAAAATAGGTATGTATGTTTAACAAATCATATTCGAACTCAGTCTAATATTAATTCACAAATTAAACTTTATACATGCTATGATCCCTTATGTACTAGATGCAGCTGTTCATTAATTAGTAAGCTCTCTGAGACCAAGTATTTAGGAGTCATAGTTGACCAATATTCATCATGGCATAGACTTAGGAAGCTTACATGGACATTTAAAATACTAAGACGAAGAAGTTACTTTATCAAATATTTATTACTTTGACTCAATCTATCTTAGTATACTGTATTTCTGTGTGGAGTGGAGCTACAAAAACAAAATTTTTAGAAGTTAAAAGGGCACAGAGAAGTTTACTAAAATTATGCATTTTAAACCAAAAAAGTTCCCTACAGAAGACCTTTATGCCATAATTAATGTACTTACGGTAAGGAAACTGTACATATTATATTCAGTTCTAAGACTGCGTAATATTAACTGTTGTATCGTAGCTAAAGGAAGGAAAACCACACAACACACAGCTACAGCTGTTGCTGTTAAAACTGTTTTAGCTAGGAGGCAATAAGTAAAACAGTGAGCGACTCTATACAACGCCATTAATAAAAGCATAAAAATTTGTCACCTTAACTACCATAATTGCATATAAAATGTTCTAACCAAATGGCTATTTCATAGGAGCTATAATGATACTGAAGCTCCTTTAAACAATATGAAATAATGCAATTTATTGATAACACAAACCCGCGCACTCACTCATTTACTTATTCACGCACACCTACTCACTCCCACAGACACGCGCGCGAATAGCGCGCGTGCGTGCGCACTCGTCATTCACCTTTGACGTGAATATTGTTAGTTTTTAATTTTAATTTTTATTGTTAATTATTATGTAAAGATCATGCAAATAGTATTGTAAGTGCAATGGAAGAGCGAAGTCTCCTAATACAAGTTTTTATACTTAAAAGGATACCTCATTCCGGTTATAATTTATATATGAGCATTTACTGAATAAACAATTTTTATTTATTATTATTATTATTATTATTATTTAACCAATAATAGAAAAATTTACTAATTTTTGTTATACTTTCTTATAAAATCTAAATAAAAAATAAAAACCGAAGTGAATGGGTTATTTAACTTTTTAATAGCTAAAGTTGTGGCGTACGTCACTACATTGCAGTACTTTCGGTTGCAGTGCAACCACTTAATTTAAAGAAAATGCATACATTTGCTACGAACTGGCAAGTTTCGAATCGACTTATTTGGCCTTTAATTTGTATAATATTTTGATAAAGACTAGTTATCTATTGTATTAAATTATAACACATTGAGAATCATGTTCGAATTGAGCGGAATATTTAAATCATTTTCAAAAATCCAGTACACATCTTAATGTGATTATTATTATTCATCACACACTGATTTAGAATCAAATTTTGAATGAATCAAATTTTTGGTAATATATTTATTTTGTGTAGTTAATTATATTTATTTTAAAATCGCTTATTTTTCACTTCATGAACTATGCTGACTACACTTGGTATTTTACGAAAATTTTCAGAAATTACGAGTTTTAACGATAATATTATGTTAAAAGTATTCACAGAAAAAGTCCTTTTGTAGTTTTAATTGTTTTTGCATGAAAATACACTGCAATTCGGCATTTCTGTCAGAGCTCAATTGACTTGTACGATCACTTGCGTTATGGCGCACGACGCTTTTTTTGCGCCCGAAGCAGTTATGGGCAACCCTCCGGAAAGCGGGGGAGGGAGGCGGTGAATGCTTATAGCATACCACGCAGCTGGCTGCGTGGTTATGTGGAGACTTTTACTCCGCCTTTATGGATTGGCTTACCGATCTGACGAGAGATCTCTAAGCCGTATACGGACGCGACCCTCCTTCGCAGAAAGGAGGACGCAAGGCACGACGCGGAGCAACTTGTTTTATATTACGGGTATGAGGTGGACTCTCGTATCTTTTACAGAGGGGCATGCCTTGCGATGGCATCTCCTTTGGTTTAATACTCAAAGCATTTTACGCATGTTTATTAAAAAAAATATTACGTTAGATTTAAGGTTCGAAAATTTAAAATTAAAAGTTAAAAATAATTATAAAAAATAAAGAAACAATGTAATTAAAAACAAAATACTTATAACACAGTTACAATAATAATAGTTTATGTCATATTATTTTAAAAGTCTCAATTATAATCTTTTACTATCACTTACTATCAAGTATTAATAATTTCTTTACCTGTCTCTTTCTACAGTCATTTAGTGAATAGAGAGAGAATATAGAGAGAAAAGAGCTTATTAAGCATTTCATAATCAAATTGACTTATGACTAATCAAATTGATAGATTTATGAGTAATAATTAATATACTACGATATACTTTGATATTATAACATTTTAAATACTTTATTAACGGCATATAAAATTATGATTTAAGATTTCTTTCTAATTTTAAACTTTTTTTAAATTAAAAATAACCAGCATATAACGTAAAATTCTAGCCATTTGACTACTGCATTAAGTTTTATTGCAATTTAAATTAATTAGCAAATGCGATAAAATAACTGAAGGAAGCGTTTTTGCAATTTATAAATTTGGTAAAAAAATATTTAAAATATTGTATACAAATTACATAATAATATGCAAAATCAAAACATTCATTTTTATGCAGTGAGTCACTTTGCATTACAAAGTGCTTTATTTCATACAAATTAATGTTTCTTTGTTTGTCCCGAATTTTTCTCAGTTGCCATCGCCCGCACACGCTAAAGTTTTGACATAATAAACTTCAGCAAAAATATTTGTTTGCCTCATGTATCTTATCTTACTTTATCATTCATCGGTTACGAGCATTACAATTCAACGTGCTAGTACCATATGAACGGCATAGCTAGTACTTACATTAAAAATAATCTAAAAGTCGTGCATTGTTTACGTTTACTATTCTCCATTGTTTTGACTGCTCGGTTTGTCTAGTAGTCGTAGCGCAATTTCCGATCATGAGATCCCTGCGTCGTGGGGCTAAAATCAATTATTGGGGTTCTGCCAAGAATCCCAAAATCATTGGTTCTGCAGCTGATGTCTATTCGATCTTGTCGGAATGCAGTCCCATCAGATTATTCTCGGTGAGTAAATCGAGAAATCACCTGCATCTGTACTTCCGTTCTGCGAAGAACTCAATGGAGACTAACCGCTGTGACTGCAATTCAGTCTAGAGGACGTACATTATCACAGTAGTTAAACAATTTTGTTTTCAAACTTTATTTTCTATACAAGTTTCTATGAAACTGTCAAATTTAACTAAGAAGAATAATATAAACTAGTATAGACTATATAGTTTTAATACAAAAGTCATCAACTCACAAAGTTATTCAATTATAAGTAACCGCTGCTCGAGTTTCTCGTAAACTTCGACGGATTAAGATACGTTGATTAAAGCATTAATTACATCAAGATTTACGACGATTAATGGATACCTCAATTAAAATTGATGTGAAAATTTCTAATGTTCTGTTAATGATAGGATCATTAAAATAACTTTTTTTAATACATAATAATGTAGAATAAAGGCGACAAACGAGCACATAGTCCACCTAATGGTAAGTTGATGCTAAACTATGTACAAATGTTCATATATCATCGAATATGAAGCAAAAAGCAGACGCTTTGTGACCCATGAGACTAAAGTTTCTGGATTTCCAAACACACAATACGAAACACGGTAGAATAATTCTGCTGTTTCACGCTGGTATTCTGTGAAAGTGTAGATAAAGCCGGCGAAAGCAGTGCGAGTATGGCTAGTGGCGCATCTCCATACCAACAATACTCTTCCCCCGCAATTCCACCTCGGCTGCAGCGGCAGGGGGAAAAGATACCCCTCCCGCTGCAATCTACCAACTCACATCCGAAGTGAGCTCGTGAAGCCCACTCGGAATGGCCACCTCGGGCCAGCCATGTGTTTTCCTATTAGTTCAACGCGGGTGACCAAGTCACGGCTACTAAGGCCCAAACCACGACAAAGCGAGAACCTGTTTTGGGGGGGGGGGGGGGGTATACTGATACAGGCTATCAATGTCTACAGCTTAAAAATAGGCCTTCCTCATAGATCGCTTCGTACTTGACATGCGGGTTGGCAGCCGCAGATTTTGCGTACTTTCTAGTTGATATTAGAAAGTCGCTGCTGCTCATCTTATGGTTTGTTATTTGGCGTATATATTCTTACTCCATCACTATACGGTTATCGGAAATAGGATT
Source organism: Parnassius smintheus behrii (assembly GCA_036936625.1). Classification (NCBI taxonomy): domain Eukaryota; kingdom Metazoa; phylum Arthropoda; class Insecta; order Lepidoptera; family Papilionidae; genus Parnassius; species Parnassius smintheus. The sequence continues at coordinate 17,024,659 of JAUPFT010000001.1, read as the reverse complement.
TTGTTTTATATGTTATTTACATAGTGTTGTAGTTTAGGAGAAAGTTGCTTGTTTTCCATTATTATATAGCATAGTTTGTGGGAAATCTGAATTTAGTACCCTACGGAACCAATGATACTGTCAATTACAATTTTGAATGCTGCTCCATCACGTGCCTGGCGGTAAAAACATAACCGTAAGGAAACGATAAGTTTGAGAAATTTACCAAACGAAACAATTTAAATGATGTGTTTATTTTTATATATGTGCTATAATCCCTTATGTATTAGTTGCAGCTGTTTATTAATTAGTAAGGTCTCTGAGACCAAGTATTTAGGAGTCATAGTTGACCAACATTTGTCACTGCATCATAGACTTAGGAAGCTAACATGGACATTTAAAACACTAAGACGAAGAGGTTACTACAAATATACATATATTACTTTGGCTCAATATATCTTAGATACTGCATTTTTGTATGGGGTGGAACTACAAAAACAAAATATATAGAAGTTAAAAGGGCACAGAGAAGTTTACTTAAAATTATGCATTTTAAACCATGATCAAGCCGGCGAGTGTAGTGCGAGTACGGCGAATGGCGCATCGCCATACCAACAGTCTTCTTACTCCCGCAATTCCACCTTGGCTGCGACGGCGGGGGGAAAAGATACCCCTTCCGCTGCATTCTACAAACTCACATCCGAAGTGAGCTTACCAAGCCCACTCGGAGTGACCACCTCGGGCCAGCTCCAAAACCCTCTCAGAGATGAGCTCTTATAATCCCGCCTGTATCCGGCAGTAAAACTTATAATATATGATGCTAAATTACTTTAAAAAGCTTACTGATTCACTCGGCTATATAAGTTACTTTTTTCTTCTTCAGATATCCTCGTTACGGACTTTATCCCACAGTGAAACACCGCACATTAAGGTGCGTGTTTGAGCAAAATGCCGCGCTAGTCGTTATTTGTGAGGTTTATAGGAGCTATCTATTTTGTTATTAAAAAGATATATCAATTAATAAAAAAATCTATTTAATTTATACATAACCTTGATTCCATAAAAGTCTTCTTCAATTTTTATATAAGGAAGATTTAAATAAATACTTAGTGATTCTTCCCACAACAAAACCACAGAAATGCGAAATAATTATTGATAACCTGCTCATGACGCAAGCGTTATTTTGTTTTGCGATTGACACTAATGGATAGGAAATTTATTAATGAACATTTTGATTTATTTAACTTTTACAAGGGACTAAAATTCAATTTTATTGAACAACTATTTAAAATTTAAGCGTATTTCTATCGCGTTATATTGTATTGAGTGCGTGTGGAATCTAAAGGACCGAACGCTCAAAGTCGTTCGCTAGGTAGCGTCTTAAGTGAATTTAAGCTACCTGATACGGTCAGCAATCAATAGAGTTAGTATTAAATATAATTGTTTACCATTATGTATTTATGTTAAATTTTAATATTAAATTATCACTTGAATTTTAATAAATTTGTTGCTTTTATAAATCATTTATTTTGTGCTTTTAATGCTATTGTATTACGATTAACAGCGCTTTTCCAAAATACTGCTTTGCTTAAACAAATCTCAAATTTGGATTATCACAAACGTTCTAAATGATCATAGATAATTCAGTTTTTTAAATTAGTAATTGCTGTAAGTCTGTGTCACGGACAATTCGTTTCAAAGCCTGCGTGGATTGCGACGAGATGGCAATCCTACATGAGGGGTTTGCGGTTGCGCGCTACTTGTCTAAGGCGCACCAGAGTTGCTCCCCGAATACTTTGGCGGCATATTCGATTTCGATGATTTTTTTAAATCTCCTTTTTTACGGCGGTTTAACGAAAAACATTACAAGAATAAAAAAATGGTTGGTTTCAGGGCTTTAAATGTTGATGAAAAAGCACTCATTCACGTATAATTGTTGATAACTCTTTTACAAATAATCGAATGAAGTTGTTATATTTTTTCATAATCTTCACGAAGAAACAAACATTTAAAAAAACATTAAAACATGTTAGTTTATTAATTTTTTATTTTGATATTTTGTTAAGTGCAAGATCGAAAGAAGCGAGCTCGGGACTTAGGGCATCCCGACTCCCGACTCGGACGTTGAGTGGCGTGTTGCTTACCTCCCCCAACTCTCCCGCAGCGCAGCCGAGGGAAGCCCGATCGAAGGAGCACCGCCAAGCGGGGCTCCTACTTCTGGGAGGTTTGTAGAAAAATAACCACAAAGGAGATTCTAACCTAACTTGTCCGAGTCGGGATACCCTAAGTCCCGAGCTCGCTTCGTTCGATCATACACTCAACAAAACACCAAAATATTAACTTTTGTAATAATTTCAATTTTCTAGAGCGTTTATGATAACATTTAAAGTCGGAAAACCATATAAAAACTTTAACTGAGATAAAAAATTTATAGACAAACATTTTTCAATGTTTTTTTTTAAATGTTCGTTTTTTGATGTAGAACAAAAAATATACTATTTATTGATATGTCCCTCGTACATTACCACGAGATGATTTGAGTTGATATTCCTACGCCGTCACTACACGATGAACGGGAAATTAAACAGGAGATGGCAGTGACGTCTTCCTAATAACAAATTGAAATAATAAAAAATTGGGTTTGCCAAACCACCCGCTAAATGTATGTGGTAAATATGGCCAATATGCAGCGTACGAGATAATACTGGGTAAGCCAGCAGTGGAATTTTAATAGAAATAGTGGATTTGTTAAAATTATGTTATTCCCTTTGTTATATGAAGTTGGCTTCTCGGTTTATAAACATTGACGAAAATATTACGTAACATACATACAAGATAAAGAAAGAAACATGCATTCGAATTGGGAGCTTTCTGCTTTTTCAAACTTGTAAGAAAATTTGACGTGAAAGTTTTAAAAGTTAATTAACAATTTTAGCTTAAAAATATTGGTAAGTTTTGTTACATAATATTATCTCCTTCTTGCTAATAATGTTGTATACAAAAAAGTTGTTTAGCAATATGTTAGAGTATTTAAAAAAAAAGTCACGGTTTCTTCTAACGTTTCATTCGCTGCATGAGTATACTATTATTTTACCTACCTATTTTAAATATAAAATAAAAGCAGAATATGTTGTGAAAAGGTTTCACTTCATACGTGTGTATACAATTTCACGCACAATCTTTTTCAAATATATCATAAGTAGATATTATATTGAAGAGAAATTTATTTAGAGATATATTTATGTGATATAGTGAGAAAAATATCTACTGGATCATTATACGTAACTACATATCATAACTTTTCTTGTTAGCATCACGTTTGACCTAAATATTTAATACAATTGCGCCCACCGTTCATATCATGTTAAGCGCACTACGCAAATATTGGTTAATCCCTTCTGAACCTCTGATACTCAACTGATATATGTATTCTGTCCCGGACAATAGCCAGTGATTACTTGAACAGAATAGTTTGGTTAGTCATAATTTTAAAATCAGATGTTTGCATTATGTTGTTTCAGGAGATCAATGATATCATTGTGTATTCTGGTTCTCTGTAGGGCATAATGCAAAATATAAAATGTGTTACGTCTTAATTTTCTTACTGTTAATGAAAGGTAAAACACTTCCTCTCGAAAACAAATGTTTACGACGAAAGAAAAGAAACTGGCAAGAGTATTTTTTAAGCAACACACCTCTAGAGGGTGTGACAATCTAATGAAAGATAAAAGGAAGCTTATGACTGTTGGTCGATTTGTGATAGGTTGTAATGATGATGATGAAAATTATGATTATACCACACTTTTAGTTCACATTTGTGGTGAGAGTGCGTCTCGTGACTCGTACTGTCACGTGACAGGCACGTTCGGTACATTTTTTAGAAGATAGCCCACTATTGTTTTTACTATGATTGTACCCAGAGTGACGTTCCGGTTTATACAAAATTGGTGGTTGCCACCGACACATTGATTTCGTCGCATGAGTAGCAAACGGTCGCTGCAGCGTTACAAGACAAAGCAACGATGATGATTCATCTGTACTTATAGGCATTAAGCTCACTCTTTGTAAAGGGAGTGCAACAAAGATTTATTTAAAAAAAAACTTTTGGTAAATCGAAATGTACATGCCTTAAGCGGTCATGTTTTACCTCAATTTTTTAAAGTATTGTAAATACATGCAAGTTTTCAGAAGTATTACTATTACTTCTAATTTTCCAGTAATTTTATGTCAAACGTCAATAAAAAAGTTTGGGAAATCCTAAGTGCACGACTCATATGTTCGTGAAAACATGTAAATAGAAATTATTTTTACTTATTTTCATACGTTATTATTATTGAGATTCAAGAAAATTATTATTGTTAATTGAAAAATCTTTTAACACAGTTATTTTAAAACGATCAGAATTCAACTTTTATATTACTTTAATTTTTAGCTATTTGGCATGACGGCAATGACGGCTCCGTGGCGCAGTAGGTTAGCAATGAGTTATAGCGCTGAGGGCCGCGGGTTCAAATTTCGCACGGAACAAGTATTTGTATGGCCTACAAGTTATTGTTTCGGGTCTGGATGTTTGTACTTGTGTAGTTTCTATGTGAACTGCCTCCACGATACACGAAAAAGTTCTAATATAAGGGGTAACGTTTTAAAAAAACCTTAAAAGGCATTATTTTAAACACTAGTCTTTTTTACCTGACTCATACTTTCTTTTTCTCGTCAACTTTATTTCATTTTCAAAAAGTTTTTCATCCAGTTATATCTAACCAGTATTTTAATTTAGCATTCATTCAGGTAATTCAAATGTTGTAAACATGTTCACCTACTTAAAAACTTTGTAGTCCCAATGATTCAATGCATTACTTGTATACCATGTGTATTTATTATGGACGATATTATAAATGTGTATTTATACCCCGAGTAGTAGCGGTGTAATAATGTCGTAAGAGGTGACAGAGCTCAGGAAACCAGGAGATGTAATATAGCGTCTTCCTGGTACTCAAAATTATAAAAAACTGGAGTTGCCAACCCGCTTTCCAAGCGTGGCAACTATGGCAAAATCCTCCACGTGCAGCTATCTATGGGGGAGGCCTATGAAACAGAGACTTTTTTATTAAATGTAGATTATAAAAATATTTATTGAAAGTCACTTTTTTCATTTACCACTGGTTCGCAAAAGAAACCTCTGACCTGGGAAGAACCGGCAAGAAACCCAACGGGACTATTTTTTTCCAATAATAGCTTACAACCATGTTTACAATTAACAACACAAGACAAATTAGAAATAGCTTGGTAGCGATCACCCTACCTAGGGGTTATTATCATCCATAAATTAATAACCCTTTATACAAACTTAGTTTAATAACATTTTTGAACTTTGTGTATGACAAATTTTGTATATTTTTTAGGATTTTGTTGTAAATATGTGTATACATCGTCCCAAGAACGAATTACTGACTCGGTGGAGTCGAGTAACTGGTACTACTAGCTTGTGTCTGTTTCTAGTATTTACAGAATCAATATCACTTATTTTCGCAAAACTACTTTTATTTTTGTGTACGTACATTACATTTTCATAAATGTATTGAGTACTCTACTACTCTACTCTACTCTTCTGTAAAATAAATATAATTTCAGTGTAAGTCGCGTGTCCCCATTGCAAAATACCATACGACTTAATGCTATGGAAAGTAAACTATTCTAGCTGTTTCAACACTGGTAAGAGTTCTTATCTTTTTTACAGCATATGCTGCAGAACTAAGTCTGCTAGCTAGTTTTGATATATGGGGGAGCCATTGAAGCTTTGCGTCTAGTGTGATTCCAAGAAAAATTATGGTATCAACAAGACTCAATTCCTCCCCATTTAAAATTACATAAGTACATGTTTAACATTAGGAGTTACGAATTTCATACATTTAGATTTAGTTCCATTCAAATGCAAACTATTAACATTAAGCTAGTTGACTAACTTAGCTATAGCATTATTTACTTAGTCGTAATTTAATTACTGTCGTTTTAATTTGAAAATTAAAGAAGTATCATCAGCAAATAATACTATATCATTGTTATTCCCTACTATGTAAGGTAAGGCATTAATATATTTAACATAACATAAACACTCACGCCTGTCACCCAGAGGGGTAGGCAGAGACTACAGACTTCCATTTGGCACGATCCTGACACACCTCTCTCACCTCCTTCCTTACACCTACATCCATACACCTACGCATACATGCTCGTCGGTTAAGGGTACTCCTAATTTTACCCGTTTTCAATAAATCGCCAATTTGGTCGATAAATCTTCGCCTAGCACGTCCCTTTCCGACTCTGCCATTCACTACTGCAACATAAATTTTCTTTGTCACTCTTTCCTCATTCCTTCTTTCCACATGACCAAACCACCGAAGCATTCCTTTCTTAATCCTGGTCACAACATCATCTTGCAAACCACACTCTTCTCTTATTACACAATTTCTTACCCTGTCGTTTAGATTCAGCCCCAACATACTCCTTAAGGACCGCATTTCTACTGCGTTGATTCAACTCTCGTGCTTCTTCTGCCACACCCAACTTTCACTACCATACGTTAAAGTAGGGACCAACACAGCATTGTGAATTGCCATACTTGCCTTTTTTGACACATTTTGACTCTTCACAATAGAGTGCAGGGCCCCATTTACTCTATTTCCCGCATTCACTCGTCGGTCATATCCTTATCATATCTCCCATCCCTGCTAAATACGCAGCCCAAATATACAAACTCATCTACTTGCTCGATCAACTCCCCTTCTATTCTTATTTCACAAATCGTTTTACTTTCTTCTCTTTCAAAATCCACAACCTTCGTCTTACTTGCGTTCACTTTCATACCCCTTTCTTTTAATGATCTGTTCATTAATGTAACCATCATTTGCAACTCGGCCGCCGATGGTGCAAGGATAACTTGATCATCGGCGTACAAAAGGCATTTGACGGTTAACTCACCCATTCTTAATCCGCATTCTTCAACTTTCAAATTTTGCAAACAACTGTCCATAAATAGGTTGAATAGCCACGGGGAAGCCACACAGCCCTGTCTGACACCTTTATGGATGTCAAACTAGTCCGAGTAGACCCCGTTGATCCTAACACAAGCACTAGAGTCCCTATAAAGAGACTGCAATGCCTGTATCAAGCCAGCGCTCAATCCACATGAGTTCAGTGTTTGCCATAGTACATCCCTATCCACTCTGTCATAGGCCTTTTCTAAGTCCATGAACGCACAAAAACCCTTTTGGTTTTTGGCCAAAAACTTCTCCGCGATCATGCACATGGAAAAGACTTGATCTGTACAACCCATTCCCTTTCTAAATCCCGCTTGCACATCCCAAATTTTTCCATCAGTTTCTTTCATGACCCTTTCAATCAGTACCTTAGCATACAGTTTTCCCACAATGCTAAGAAGAGCTGATGCCACGGTAGTTTTTACAGTCCTGCTGCGACCCTTTTCCTTTATATACTGGGACTATCACGGCTTTGCACCAGTCTACCGGTACCCGCGTCAGTTCCCAGCATAAATTAAACAAGGTGTGCCGCAGGCCTGCCACGACTTCCTCTCCAGCCCTTAGCATTTCGAGTGAAACTCTATCATATCCGGCAGCCTTACCTTTTCATTGCTTTCATTATTTCATCTGTACTTATCTCGCTACCTCTTTCCTCTTCTTTCGGAGTTTCTACTTCACTTGGTACACACGTTGTCTCCTCACTCATAAACACGCTTTCAAAATATTCCTTCCATCTCTTTAAACTCAAAACTTCATCATTCAGAATATAGCCATTCTCGTCTCTTATAACATTCAACATAGGCTGTTTTGAATGACCCCTGGCAGTTCTTGCAAGTTTCCAGAACATTTTAATATTTGTTGGAAATTATCCGATATTCTTCTATTTCTTATCCGTTCTTTCTTGCTTTTTTCTTTCAACTACTTACTTTACTCTTTTATTAAGATGTTTAAAGACTGCCTTTTTTCTTTCAATATCATCATTCGTACCGCTAGAATTACCAGCCTTTGTTGCTAGTAAATCTAGCCATGCTCTCTTTTTCGCTTCAACTTCCATACGTATCTCATCATCCCACCATAACGTATTATTTTTCCTTTCATTCTTCCTCTTACTAACATGTGTTGTTACTTCTTCGGTTGCTGCATCCACTAAACCTTTCTTTACATTTTGGCATACATTCTCTAAGTCTAACTCCTTCATACATAATTCATCTAAACCACTTATATTTTCTTTCAGTCTACATTTGAACTTGTTTTTCTTACCTTCATCTTGTAACCTTTCTCTTCTAATACGCTGTAACGCAGTGGTAGACAAAGATGATCGATGGCGCCAACGCCTTAATAGACCATTAATTCGGCATAAAACCAAATAATGATCCGTTCCTACGTTAGAACCCCGGTAAAAACTTGTATCTACCACTGCGCCCCTCAATCTTTCATCCACAGTTATGAAATCCATCATGATTCTATCGTCACCTCTTTCCCAAGTATACATGTGAATCCTCTTGTGGCGAAAGCAAGTGTTCGTCACAAAAAGATTCTTTTCCATTCATACGGTGAGGAGACTTTCACCATTCTCATTTATACTTTCATCACCAAACGTTCCCAATATCCTTTCATAACCAAGCCTTCTCACCCCAACCCTTCTATTAAAATCTCCTAGCATAATAATATTTTCATTTCCCTTACACTTCATTAACACCATCCTTACCATTTCCCAAAACTGCTCTCGGATATAAGTGGGCTTAGACATGTCTGGGGCGTAGACCCCTAACACAAACAACTTCTTTAAGCCCACTTTAATTCGTATCCATATCAGTTGGGCTTACACATTCATACTCTTTCACACATTGGCCCATTCTTTCTGAAAGGATGATACCTACTCCCTGGCATGCCCGCTCGATCTCGTCTCGCCAGACCAGTATGCGGTATACATGCCATGTGTAGTGACATCCTTCCCCTTCCTTTTCGTCTCATTTACACATAACACATCTATTCCTCTATCATACATCATATCGCATACTTCATCCATTTTATCATTCATTGCCCCACATACATTCAACGTAGCCAGACGGGCCTCTGCAATCCACTTTTTGCCTCTCCGGGAGACAGAACGTGACGGGTGGCGAACCTCGTCGCCGGTTTTCCTCCCGGAGATTCTTCGCACCCCTGCCCTATTAAAGGGGTGCCGGGAACTCGGGGCCATTTCTTTTATATAATTCCTCATGGTGCGAAATATTGAGCAGTATGTTTTACGCCGCTACCACGGCGTAGAGCTGAGTCTGTGGTATCTGCTTGTCGCTCATTTAGCACCACCCGGAGGACACGTGTTGGGTGGGATATATATATAATATATATATATATATATATATATATATATATATATATATATATATATATATATATATATATATATATATATATATATATATATATATATATATATATATATATATATATATACATATATGTGTGTGTGTGTGTGTATGTGTGTGTGTGTTTTTTATATTGAGATATCATGAAAGTGCACTCTAAATCTGCGGTTTTTATGATTATTTTTAGCATCTAGTCTAGACTATAAACCCTTGTAATGTCATATAGGGGGGGGGGGATATTTGCCATTTTAGCCACACTTGGCAAGGGGGTTGGCAATCGCAGCTTTTTATTTTAGTTGTCGTTCGAAAGACGTTTCTGTCCGTCTTCAGATTTGTTTCTTTCATTCACCTCTTATGACACGCTCAAGATAATATGTTACTACACTAAACGGTAAAATGTTGTGAACAACGTCACAAAATTTAGTCTTAAATATACATATGATTATATAATTATAACAATTTTAGTAAGAGGCCGCTATAGATAACATCAAAAGTATTACATACGTGTAACTACAATAGTTTTCGATAAATAGTGGTACATAACGATAATGTACACAAAAATTATTTAATTATAATTTGATTAGAAATTATATCACAGAGAGTCTCTAGTCTAGACTCTATCTGGGGAGGCATTTCCTTGCATTACAGTGTACTTACTAAAAGTAAAAGAGGGAAATGTCATGCCAATATAATGCGAAGTGGGATTACTGCTGCTTAACTCTACTCGTTACATTGTTTCTACATCTGACGTTCCGCCCTTACTAAAATTGTTCAAATGACTATAAATCAATAGCACGATACAGACTATAAACTATAAATTTCTAGCGCGCTATTAAATACGCTATGTTATAGCGCGCTATTTATAACAAAGCGTGTAGGAGGCCGGTAAGCGCGTTAAGTTTTACAGCACGTTATATCGCTTAGCACGTTACATTACATGTCGTTCATTGGATAGATTGCGCGCTATATAAGAACATTATTTCGTTATAAGTCGCATTTTAGACTAAAATAAAATAAATCGGTAAAGAAAAACCAATGCACGTGTTTTCATACTTTTCAGGCTTACTACTTTCTATAATCCTAAAAATATTTTTAAGTCATGTACTTTTTAAAATATAATTAATTTTATTTTTAGAATTGAAATAAAATAAATTATTTTTATTATAATTGATTAAAACATTATTTTAACCTTAATATAATTTATAAATCGAATAAAGGTGTATTAAAAAGTTTATTTATTGTATTAAAAAATCAATTATTTACATACACTATTATATACACTTTGGTATCTATATTTTATTTCCATTAAAAACATTAGTTAAGCTTCTTTTATCACAACTGTGTCCTTTGCTTATTTATAAATATACAGTATACACTAACTAAACAACGTCTGACATTAAATTAGGCCGCGCGCGATGAATAGCGCGCTACGCAATCAAATTTGCGTCACACGTCCTCTCCCAACAGCGCTGCTGCTAGAACTAATTGCCACTAGATACTAATACTTGATAGCGCCAAAGCGCCATAGCGCAATAGCGCCATGGCAGCTACTTACATAACACGCGTTATGTGTTATGAAGAGATAGCGCGCTATAATATGGCGCTATGCGCTATATTAACCACCATTGGTCCTTACCCTTAACTAATGGTGGTTCTGAATTGGTCGAATCAACTGTATAAATACCTCTTTTGATATCAGTATAAAATAGCATACCTTCTATATTGTATCGTTAAGTGAAAGTGACGATAACCTGACCCCTTTTTATAAGAGGCCTTTAATACTATCGTCAGTGGTGACGAAAAGACAGCAATTATTTTCTTGCATTATTAAATCTGTTTACTCGAATCCGTCACTTTTATTAGTGTTAACTATTTTAACTTTAAACAAATTTCAAAGGTAGTTTAATTAATAACAATAAATTAATATCATAATCTAAACATTTTTGAACATAATATATGTTAATTGTTCCCACAGACGGCGACCCTCTTGTCATCCCACAACAATTCGGGTTTCGAGCCAAACTCGTGCCCCCAGCAAGTTCACCGCATAGTGGAATACATCCTCAGCGGTTTTTATCCTCGTCGTCAAAAAACCAAGGCGGTCGTCTTTGAAATTGCCAAGGCATTCGACAGAGTCTGGCACGAGGGCCTTATCTACAAACTGTACGACTTAGGCCTCCCGGACCGTCTCGTTCCTATCTGAAGGATCGTACCTTTCGCTTTAGACACGAAGGCATGCTATCCTCTATTCGTCAAATAAAAGCCGGTGTCCCTCAAGGCTCTGTGCTTGCTCCTCTCCTATATATACTATTCACCAACGACATCCCTATCCCGTCGAATGGTGTTAAACTAGCCCTCTTTGCAGATGACACAGCCCTTTACTCTAAAGGCAACTCACTACCACAGATTCGGTACAAGATCCAAAAGTCAGTAAGCGACTTAGGAGCTTGGTTCCAAAAATGGCGTATCGACGTAAATCCGGAGAAAAGCTCCGCCGTTTGCTTCGAATATAAACGACGTCGTCTCACCACCACTCCGCCAGTCAGGATGTTAGGAACCCCTGTCCCATGGCAAACTAAAGCTAAATACTTAGGCGTCACCTGCCCCTGTCAGCCCCATATCAAGAAGGCTCGCACCGCACGATTTTACATGGGTAGGCTCAACAGCATGTTGGGCAGACTCAGTAAAATGTCCCTCCGCAACAAGCGAACTATATATAAGGTCTGCATACGACCTGTCATGACCTACACGGCCCCCATTTTCGCACATGCTAAGCCCAAAGCTATAAATTAACTTCAAATAGTCCAAAATCTATTCTGTCACAGGGCCACTAACTCGCCCTATTATGTCCGTAATGCCGACCTACATCAAGACTTAGAGCTCCCAACAATCCAGCAGTTCCTTAAATCACTCTCTGAGAGATTTTTCAAAGCCTGAGTATCCCACCCAAATCATCTCATTCGAGAGACAGCTGCCTATGCAGCCCCAATCCACACTCGCTATAGTGTGCGCAGACCGAGAAACTTTCTCTCGGACCCCCCCAACAGGCTTTCGGCTGACCTGAACTGCCTCCTGACGGCTCAGGCCGAGCCCACATAACACATCCCTTAATCTGCTTAGTTAGGCACTCTTCTAAGCGGCTTTTCGCCGCTTGCGCCCTTCATCCACCGAACGATGAAATCATTAGTTACAGGATCCTCCTTATATATATATATATATATATATATATATATATATATATATATATATATATATTGTCAATGGACGTAGATACATAAAGTATGTTTGTAATAATGGTTCACTTATCATCATTCATCACAATTTACAGTCTACCTGGACTTTAAATTAAGACTGGATACTTCAGTTTAAAAAAAATAACTAATAGCCGGTATTTACATTTTGACAAGTACAGTAGCGAGTTTAGTTACAAGACAGTTGACAGTAAACAATTAAGTGGACAGTAGCGTTTAAACAGCTTCGTGACGAGTTTAGTTAAAAAAGTGAAATTTTATATTTTGAGAGTCGAACGCAAACACTTCGCGTCCTGTTAACTTATGCATAAGCACTGAACTAAACTCGCTCGTTCACACGCGGCGAGTTTAGTTGCGGTTGGCGGGAGACGCCCGAGAGGGCAACACTTCGAAAAATAGACACTCGCAGAAAAATAGACCGGCCAGCTTACCTCCAGGTGAATTTATAGTTTAGTACTGGTTTATAAGTAAAAGTAAATTGACACCAGGCGAGTTTCACGCTGGTTTGCACCCTTTGTATTAAAAACATGATTTTATGTAGCTACATGTTGTACATACAAAATTGTTGTATATACGAAAGGCAATCAATGTACATATTGGTTGCCTCTCTTATTTTCTATACATTATTCTTCTTAAGGAAATATATAGTTTGTAGCTTTTCCTGATATCTAACAATAACTTCAGGAAATTAACGAAAGGTTAGCTCCACTTTACAAAGACAGCTAACCCTTTATATTAAATCAGATTCTACTATTCTGTGGCAATGCACTTTAAAAGAAACAAAGCAAATAAAAAGATCTGTTCATCGAATCTTTCTTGAAAGCATTTGCAGTATTGTTGCTTTCAAGAAAAAGCTTTTTGTTTATTGTTATTTGTTTGTGAATTGTACTTCACAGAATTGACCAACACAAAAGAAACATTTGCAAATAGCTTAAAACAAGTTGCTTAGTACTATTTTTTTTACAAAGATAGCAAAAAAAGTTTCAGCTTATGCCATGCTTTAGGGAATAAAATTATATTTTTTTAAGTGGTAAAGCCTTGCTGTTGCAATATTATGCTTGTAGCTCGAATGGGTCGGCTCTACCGGGGTAGGACGACACTCTCACAGAATACTAGCGTAAAATAGCAACTTACTGTGTTGTTTCGTATGTTGAGTGTAGAGAACCGGAGACCCTTTTTACTGAAAACGAAACATTCCATCTTAATATTTAGGGGTAACAACCCATCTGCATTTTATCCTAAATCGAGGATAAATTTACATGTCTGTGGGCTAAAGCATTAACATCAGGTGAACTGTGTGCTCATTTGTCAGCCTCATTCTATAAAAAAACATTAAATCAGTTTTTGAAACTAAGAAAATATGACATTAGGCTGTTGATTGTTTTGACAGATTTAACATATATTATGTTCAAAAATGTTTAGATTATGATATTAATTTATTTTTATTAATTAAACTACCTTTGAAATTTGTTTAAAGATAAAATAGTTAACACTAATAAAAGTGACGGATTCGAGTAAACAGATTTAATAATGCAAGAAAATAATTGCTGTCTTTTCGTCACCACTGACGATAGTATTAAAGGCCTCTTATAAAAAGGGGTCAGGTTATCGTCACTTTCACTTAACGACACAATACAGAAGGTATGCTATTTTATACTGATATCAAAAGAGGTATTTATACAGTTGATTCGACCAATTTAGAACCACCATTAGTTAAGGGTAAGGACCAATGGTGGTTAATATAGCGCATAGCGCCATATTATAGCGCGCTATCTCTTCATAACACATAACGCGTGTTATGTAAGTAGTTGCCATGGCGCTATTGCGCTATGGCGCTTTGGCGCTATCAAGTATTAATCTAGCGGCAATTATAATATATATATATATATATATATATATATATATATATATATATATATATATATATATATATATATAAAAATAAGGGGGATCCTGTAACTAATGATTTCATTGTTCAGTGGATGAAGAAAAACATTATATAAGTAATTTTCGGGCCACTAAAAATCTATCAAGTCTTTAATAACAAGGGAAAAAAAGTGTGATAGTATGGTGAATTTCTTTAAAGAATTATTTTTATATACACCATTTATAACCTTTTCAAAGTCCACTGATAAACATAGGCCTAACCCAAAGGTTTTTCAGGGGATTATTGTATCAGTTGCTACGATTGGCAAGTGGATAGAAAACTACAGTTTTTATTATTTTATCAGGGAGATACTGCTGCTCATATCCTGGTCCAATCTGTCGCCTCTTACGACACCAACAAGATTATATGCGGTGGTGGACGTTATTACGCCGCAACTACACGTTTATAATTTATTTAAATATACAAATCAAAAATTTTCATGGGTTTTAATATGTAAATTGTTTAATTATTAATGTAAAACAATATATGTTTAATGAAAAGGAAGAAAAGTTACTTCCACTCCTTGAATAATGTAGCATGAATAGCTATGCTTATCACTGTTTATTGTTTATTATCTGTTAGTGTTTGCCAGAAAATACTTATTATAGAGTCTAGAAATAGTTATATAACAACCCCTTAATTTAATTTATATGTGAACAAACGTTGGTGAATGTAATGAATGAAAAATAAAATATCATGATTGTTTTAAGTTAAGTAACACAATGGAAAAGATTATGACGTAATTGAAACTGTACTGGAGAGCCATTCTAATTATGCCCAGACTGACGTTCGGCCGCCTCCAAGATTACAGAGACCACGAAAGGGGCAATCTCATGGAGAAAATCTCTCCCTCCCACACAGCGTACTATCAGATGGCGAGAGCCCTCCGGATAGACGCTATAACGCATACTCCCCCTCTGTCTCGTCCCGATGGCTTCATTGCCTTCGAGGACGAAGATAAGGCTGAGTGCTTCGCTGACAGCGTCGCCACTCAATGCTCTCCTGGCTCACAACCCACTGACCCCATACACATCCAACGAGTGGAGGACGAGTTCCGTCGCAGGAACTCGCCCCCTACCGCCTCTGACCCTATCACTGTGTCCAAAGATGAGATTTCATCCACCATCAAAGGACTTATGCCCAAAAAAGCACCGGGTGCGGATGATATCTCCAACCAAGCCCTCAAACACTTCCCGGAGCAGGTAATAGCCTTACTGGCCGTTATCGTTAACGCCTGCTTCGAATTCAGTTACTTTCCCACCTCTTGGAAAGAGGCAACTGTCATTGGCATTCCCAAGCCAGGCAAACCTCACCACTTGCCCTCCGATCACCGTCCCATCAGCCTCTTCAAGGCCATAAGCAAACTTTTCGAACGAGTCATTCTCGTGCGCATGAGGCGCCATTTGTTTTCCACAGACGGCGAACCTCTTGTCATCCCACAACAATTCGGATTTCGAGCCAAACACTCGTGCCCCCAGCAAGTTCAACGCATAGTGGAATACATCCTCAGCGGTTTTTATCCTTGTCGTCAAAAAACCATCGCGGTCTTCTTTGAAATTGCCAAGGCATTCGACAGAGTCTGGCACGAGGGCCTTATCTACAAACTGTACGACTTAGGCCTCCCGGACCGTCTCGTTCCTATCTGAAGGATCGTACCTTTCGCTTTAGACACGAAGGCATGCTATCCTCTATTCGTCAAATAAAAGCCGGTGTCCCTCAAGGCTCTGTGCTTGCTCCTCTCCTATATATACTATTCACCAACGACATCCCTATCCCGTCGAATGGTGTTAAACTAGCCCTCTTTGCAGATGACACAGCCCTTTACTCTAAAGGCAACTCACTACCACAGATTCGGTACAAGATCCAAAAGTCAGTAAGCGACTTAGGAGCTTGGTTCCAAAAATGGCGTATCGACGTAAACCCGGAGAAAAGCTCCGCCGTTTGCTTCGAATATAAACGACGTCGTCTCACCACCACTCCGCCAATCAGGATGTTAGGAACCCCTGTCCCATGGCAAACTAAAGCCAAATACTTAGGCGTCACCCTTGATGCAAGGCTCACTTTCGAGCCCCATATCAAGAAGGCTCGCACCGCACGATTTTACATGGGTAGGCTCAACAGCATGTTGGGCAGACTCAGTAAAATGTCCCTCCGCAACAAGCGAACTATATATAAGGTCTGCATACGACCTGTCATGACCTACACGGCCCCCATTTTCGCACATGCTAAGCCCAAAGCTATAAATGAACTTCAAATAGTCCAAAATCTATTCTGTCGCAGGGCCACTAACTCGCCCTATTATGTCCGTAATGCCGAACTACATCGAGATTTAGAGCTCCCAACAATCCAGCAGTTCCTTAAATCACTCTCTGAGAGATTTTTCAAAGCCTGAGAGTCCCACCCAAATCATCTCATTCGTGAGACAGCTGCCTATGCAGCCCCAATCCACACTCGCTGTAGTGTGCGCAGACCGAGAAACTCTCTCTCGGACCCCCCCAACAGGCTTTCGGCTGACCTGAACTGCCTCCTGGCGGCTCAGGCCGAGCCTACATAACACATCCCTTTATTTGCTTGGTTAGGCACTCTTCTAAGCGGCTTTTCGCCGCTTGCGCCCTTCATCCAACGTATACGAACCGTACCGTATACGAACGCGAACCTCCTTTCTGCCAAGGAGGGTCGCGTTCGTATACGGCTTAGAGATCTCTAGTCAGATCGTTAAGCCAGTTCCTAAAAGGTTGGGTTTAGTGGGTAAAAGTCACCACATAACCACGCAGCCGGCTGCGTGGTATGCTGTGAGCATTCCCAACCTCCCTCCCCCGCTTTCCGGAGGGTTGCCCATATTTGCTTCGGGCGCAAAAAAAACTGACGTTCGGCATATCACCGGAATAGTGACGGATGAGACTTGGTCTTGGTTCGTTACTCACACTTGTGTGTGGTTACCATGATCGCTATAAGGGTTCCGCAACCTAGATCTACAGTGTTCTTAATTACATTCTTTTTATTTTGTTTTTAAATAACAATAAATTTGTATGTACTTTTAGTCAGTGGTAGCTATCTAAGTCTGTAAGCGGTGTTAGATCAGTTGCTAAGCGCTTGTTGTAAATTTACCGTACGCGGGCAACCCAGACTCTAACCCAGACGGAACTATTGAAATTGTTAATTACAATTTAAGTGCTACGTGTGCTTAATATTTACTTGGCGTAGAATAAAAACTGCATGCCATAAAAATTAAAAAAAATCCATTGAAAACATATAGTTCACAAAACACATTGGGGCAGCGCGGCGTCAATTTCTTTGTCTTTAAACCATCTCGGAAATGAGAGGAGAATTGGATCCATCATACGGATGTTGTAATAAAAAATAAAGGAATAAAATAGTCTGCATACTTGTGGTATGACTGGCCCAGTTTATACAGTAAATGTTCTAAAAATCTACTAAATCTAGTTACAAGAGTTTTGTGGAAAGTGTGTACTGCCTGAAATTATCGACTCGAGACTTCGGTCAATTCCCCCATCGGTTGTCGACTATTCGTCGGCCACACATGGAATATTGTTTCCAACTGTACCTTGTAAAGTTGCAAAACTTGGTGTGCAGGCATGAAAGACTATCCCGCTCTGCTGAGCACGTCAAGCTTTTTAGAGGACAATTTGCCCTACTCCTCCAGGTGACCATAAAACTGCACATCCTTCGATATGTCAACGCCGAGGATTTTGATACTGGCTCAGGCAACAAAGGGAGTACTTTAAAACTGAGGAGATACGACAAAGGGGTTCTTTTTAGCGTTAAACGCGCAAACTTGTGTCTTCTGGGGATAAAATGGGACAAGATTTAGTCGCCTCCAATCCGAGACTTTGGTCAACATTGTATCGGCTTGAGACACAAGTTTGTTCCGGTACACGGCTATGTTTTCCGAGAAATATTGGCACGGCCCGTGTACAGAGCATCACCATTGCTGTTGTCATAGCACTGAATGCTTGCAAAATATCATTGATATGTAGAAGAAACAGCATTGGGGATAGCATGCAGCCTTGTGGAACACCAGCATTAATATGCTTGCAATCGGAGCATGCACCATCTACTACGACCTTAATGCTTCGATCAGACAGAAAACTGGTGATCAAATTGCACAATTTCTCGGGAAGCCCATAGGTAGAAAGCTTCAAGAGAAGCATTTTGTGCCAAGATTTCTTTATAGAGAGGACATTTAGCATGGTTGCCACGCTTGGCAAGCGGGTTGGTAAACGCAGCATTTTTTTAGTCGTCATTAGGAAGATGCTGCTGCCCATCTCCTAATTTCTTTCCCTCTGTCACCTCTCATTTCACGCACGTGACGATATGAGCTAGTGGCTATTCTTACATCTGCACTACACGGTAGTATTTTGTGATGGCATTTTAAGACTTAAATTTTCATATGACTATATGTATTTAACGATTATAGTAAGAATTATGATTACATGCACCATCAACTACAATAAATTTCGATCTACAGTGGTACATAACGATATTGTATAAGTACAAACAATATTTTATTATAATATGAAGAAAAATTATGACACAGAATTTAATAAGTCTCCAGGTTATTGTTGATTCTTCTCTTAGAATGTTCGTTCAGTCGTTCATAAATACTTTTTTAAACATGTCTCAATTGAATGAAATAGTTTTGACTCTGACGTTGAAGTAAGTTAAGGTCTATACAAACTACTGCTGGGCACAAGCTTACTCTGATTTCTGAGAGAGATATGGATCAATTAGTCTGCGACGCTGCTCAAGACATGCATGTTCCCTCCCGATGTTTTCTACCGAACACGTGGTAAAAGATGATGATAATAATTGTTTATAATTGGTTGTGTGTTTGTCATTATAACCAATTCGAACTGAGACGAAATTTTCGGATTATAATAATATGTAAATATTGGCTGGGTGTATATCGAATGGGTATTACCAGAATGGGTAAATGGATAATACGAGACGTCTGACGTCTTTGATACTGCGTTCACAGTACGGGAATAAGTTTATTTATATTAAAATATTTTCACAGTGATCTAATTCACAAAATTTAACATTTAAACAATTTTAAAATATTCCCTTTAACTATAATATCGATGTCAAATAAGAAATATCTGATTTATATTTCTTATATATATAAGGGGGATAAGTCGCTCGCGTCCGTAGGCTTCGACCACCTAATCCTAGGCCCACCCTACACGTTTCCCCCGGGTGGTGCTAAAAGAGCGACAAAGCCGAAAGAACAGACTCGGCTACTCGCCGTGTGGTAGCGGCGTAAAATATGCCACGCCCTAGTTTTCGCACCATGAGGCAAAAAGTAAAAGAAATGGCCCCGAGTTCCCGGCGCCCCTTTGATGGGGCAGGGGTGCGAAGAATCTCCGGGAGGAAAACCGGCGACGAGGTTCGCCACCCGTCACGTTCTGTCTCCCAGAGAGGCGAAAAGTGGATTGCAGAGGCCCGTCTGGCTACGTTGAATGTATGTGGGGCAATGAATGATAAAATGGATGAAGTATGCGATATGATGTATGATAGAGGAATAGATGTATTATGTGTAAATGAGACGAAAAGGAAGGGGAAGGATGTCACTGCACTTGGCATGTATACCGCATACTGGTCTGGTGTAGACGAGATCGAGCGGGCATGCCAGGGAGTAGGAATCATCCTTTCAGAACGAATGGGCCAATGTGTGAAAGAGTATGAATGTGTAAGCCCAAGACTGCTATGGATACGAATGAAAGTGGGCTTAAAGAAGTTGTTTGTGTTAGGGGTCTACGCCCCAGACATGTCTAAGCCCACTTATATCCGGGAGCAGTTTTGGGAAATGGTAAGGATGGTGCTAATGAAGTGTAAGGGAAATGAAAATATTATTATGCTAGGAGATTTTAATGGAAGGGTTGGGGTGAGGAGGCTTGGTTATGAAAGGATATTGGGAACGTTTGGTGATGAAAGTATAAATGAGAATGGTGAAAGCCTCCTCACCGTATGTGTGGAAAGGAATCTTTTTGTGACGAACACTTTCTTTCGTCATAAGAAGATTCACATGTACACTTGGGAAAGAGGTGATGATAGAAGCATGATAGATTTCATAACTGTGGATGAAAGAATGAGGAGCGCAGTAGTGGATACAAGGTTTTACCGGGGGTCCAACGTAGGGACGGACCACTACCTGGTCTTATGCCGAATTAGGGGTTTATTCAGACGTTGGCGGCATAGGACATCTGTGTCTACCACTGCGTTACAGCGTATAAGAATTGAGAGGTTACAAGATGAAGATGTGAAAGACAAGTACAAATGCAGACTGAGAGAAAATATAAGTAATTTGGATGAGTTGTGTGTGAATGAGTTAGACTTGGAGAATGTGTGGCATAATGTTAAGAAAGGTTTAGTGGATGCAGCTACCGAAGTATGTGGTGTTAGTAAGAGAATGAATGAAAGGAAAGACAATACGTTATGGTGGGATGACGAGGTACGTATGGAAGTTGAAGCAAAGAAGAGAGCATGGCTAGATTTACTAGCGACCAAAGCTGGTAACTCTGGTGGTAAGAATGATGAGAATGAAAGAAAAAAGGCAGAGTTTAAACGTTTAAATAAGAGAGTAAAAGAATTAGTTGAAAGGAAAAAGCAAGAAAGAACGGATAGGAATGATAGAAGAATATCGGATAACTTCCAGGCAAATATTAAAATGTTCTGGAAACTCGTAAGAAATACCAGGGGAAATACAAAACAGCCTAGATTGAATGCGATACGAGACGAGAATGGCTGTATCCTGAATGATGAAGTGTTGAGTCTAAAGAGATGGAAGGAATATTTTGAAAGCGAATTTATGAGTGAGGAGAAGTGTGAACTAAATGAAATAGAAATTCCGAAAGAAGATGAAAGAGATAGGGAGATAAGTATGGATGAAATAATGAAAGCAATGAAAAGCATGAAAGTAGGTAAGGCAGCCGGATATGATAGAGTTTCACTCGAAATGCTGAGGGCTGGAGAGGACGTGGTGGCAGGCCTGCTGTACACCTTGTTTAATTTATGTTGGGAACTAAAGCGGGTACCGGGAGACTGGTGCAAAGCCGTGATAGTCCCAATATATAAGGGAAAAGGGTCACAGCAGGACTGTAAAAACTACCGTGGTATCAGCCTTCTTAGCATTGTGGGAAAACTGTATGCTAAGGTACTAATTGAAAGAGTTATGAAAGAAACTGATGAAAAAATTTGGGATGTGCAAGCGGGATTTAGAAAGGGAATGGGGTGTACAGATCAAGTCTTTTCCATGCGCATGATCGCGGAGAAGTTTTTGGCGAAAAACCAAAGAGTTTTTTGTGCGTTCATGGACTTGGAAAAGGCTTATGACAGAGTGGACAGGGATGTGTTATGGCAAACGCTGACCGCATTTAGGTTGAGCGCTGTTTTGATACAGGCATTAAAGTCTCTGTATAGGTCTCGAGTGCTTGTGTTAGAATCAACGGGGTCTACTCGGGCTGGTTTGGCATCCATAAAGGTGTCAGACAGGGCTGTGTAGCTTCCCCGTGGCTGTTCAACCTATTTATGGACAGCTGTTTGGAAAATTTGAAAGTTGAAGAATGCGGGGTAAGAATGGGTGAGTTAACCATCAAATGCCTTTTGTACGCCGATGATCAAGTCATACTTGCGTCGTCGGCGGCCGAGTTGCAAATGATGGTTACATTAATGAACAGGTCATTAAAAGAAAGGGGAATGAAAGTGAACGCAAGTAAGACGAAAGTGATGGTTTTTGAAAGAGATGAAAGCAAAACGGTATGTGAAATAAGAATAGAAGGAGAGTTAATTGAGCAAGTGGATGAGTTCGTATATTTGGGATGTGTATTCAGCAGGGATGGGAGATATGATAAGGACATTGAACGACGAGTGAATGCAGGAAATAAAGTAAATGGGGCTCTACACTCTATTGTGAAAAGTCAGAATGTGTCAAAAAAGGCACGTATGGCAATTCACAGTGCTGTATTAGTCCCTACTTTAACGTATGGTAGTGAAAGTTGGGTGTGGCAGAAGAAGCACGAGAGTAGAATAAATGCGGTAGAAATGCGGTCGCTAAGGAGTATGTTAGGGCTGAATCTGAGTGACAGGGTGAGAAACTGTGTGATAAAAGAAGAGTGTGGTTTGCAAGATGATGCGGTGACCAGGATTAAGAAAGGAATGCTTCGGTGGTTTGGTCATGTAGAAAGAATGAATGCGGAAAGACTGACAAAGCAAATATATGTTGCAGAAGTGAATGGAAGAGTCGGAAAGGGACGTCCTAGGCGGAAGTTTGTCGACCAAATTGGCGATATACTAAAAATGGGCCAAATTAAGAGTACCCTTAACCGACGAGCATGTATGCGTAGGTATATGAATGTGGAAGAGGCGAGAAAGGTGTGTCAGGATCGTGCTAAATGGAAGTCTGTAGTCTCTGCCTACCCCTCTGGGTGACAGGCGTGAGTGATTATGTTATGTTATGTTATATTTCTTAGCTAGGGGATAGATACTTTGAGCATCGATCCCCAGAGAGCTAGGAATTTCTCCTGCATATTTTATTCACGTCGCATTACAAGAGTATAGGGAAATTTAAAATCAGGTTTTGCTTTTTTCTTAATTTCCTTCAAAGGAGTTTTTAGCAATATTTCAGTTTTATCCATGTTGATGATCATATATCTTCTTATTACATATGTTTTCTCTCTTATATACAGTGCTGCCATGTGAGGAAATGCAGGTAGAGATCTTGCCACTACAATGTGGGAATAGGATCGTATGATTAATTTGGGTATTATTTACCTTTTATAGTTTTAAAGAATATTTATTAGTGTGTTATAATACCTATCAAAAATGAAAAAAATATGTGGTTTGAGGGTACAAATCCCAAAAAATCTTTAAAGGGCAGAAGACGAAGTGTTATAATAGTGATACGTTACTCACCCTATTATCTGCATCGATACCGAGTCACAAATCTAGTGTAGATAGAGGAGTATCGGCATAATGATTCCTTACTTTTCTTTTCTTTAGATGTCGAACTTGTTCGACAACAGAGCCATAGACTAGAACTAAAACTACAGTTAAACGGCTGGCATATGCGGGTGCTTGTTTTGCTGGCTATACTGTCTCCACTTAGCGAACTCAAAGGTTAATGGTACAAATAGATATGGAGTCTGTCTGATGAGGCATTTCTTTGCATTCTGGTACGCTTACTAGAAGGAACAGTGGGAATTGTCATGCCAATATAATGTGAAGTTAGATTACTCCTGCTTAAGTCGTCCTCGTCACTTTGTTTCTCTATCTTATGTTCCGTCTTTTCCCTTAACTACTGGTGATTGTGAATTGGTCGACTCAACTGTAGAAATACCTCTTTTGATACCAGCATAAAATGGCAAACCTACTGCCATGTTTCTTGAAGTTAATACACCTCTATTTACTAAGGATAATTACGATCTCTATAAATTATCCATGGCCCCCAATAAGTGTAAGCAGGCCCTCGTCCCTCCTTATCCCTTAATAGCAACCAAAAGAAAATGTGTTTACAAAGGCCGAATGCCCAAAGTATAAAGACTAGTACCTCTGTGGACAGACAATGGACCATCAGCTGCGACACGTTCCAGACTGTATCCAGAATATTTTAATAAATCAAACCATCGATAAGACCTACGACATTGCTACATTAGTCTTATCAAGATCAGCAATGGAAAAAGTAACTGCGTTTTCAAAACGCTTTCGCAATTTCTCTTTTTGCTGAACTGAATTTTGTAAGTTAAACAAAAATTATTAATATTATAAAATATTTATAAATTAAATGACGCATTATGCAAAATTAAATAAAATTTTCTTATGATGTTACCACAAATTCACAATTTGTAATAAAATAAAAAATTATTATTGAATAGTCAAAGTTTTGACAAATATTGTGTTCAAATTTAATTAAAGTAGGAGTGCATTATTCGTTAAAAAGTATTGAAATGGAAAACCCAACTCATCTACATTATAATTAAGCGCGCAATTTTATCTTATATAAATTTTTAATTAAGACGGCGGTAACGTACTCGTATTAATTCCGATCGTTATCTTGTGACGTAAGCTCAATTATTATCTAATTATTTAACCAATACACCAAACATTGCAATTGGAGTTTTATTTTACGGTAAAGCATTGTTAGATCCGATGAAATCAGCTGGGATAGTCAGCAGTTAATAAAATATATTTCATACTAAATAATAGCTTAAAGAGTCGATAACCAAAGAGGAAGAAAGGTTCCCGATTGGTAGCCTCCTTCTGGTCAGCACTAGATATAATGTGAAACCTAAAGAACCATGCAGGGAGTCGAGCTGACATTTATGCTTTTATACTAATAAAGTCAGTATTTATTAGGTCAACACCTTGAAAATTTGTCACTCCAGAGATTACTACATAAGTCTTAAATTAGTTTTCCTCAGTTTTCCTCATTCTCAGACCTCTAGCATCAAAATTTGCGAAAGTCTCTTACAAATTTCACTTAATAAAGTTGGTTAGATATTTCTATCGCCAATACTTAGCTTATTATTTTTGTAGAGGTTTTAGACGTCAGGAAATTAAATTAAAACTATGTGGAAAGAGAATATTTGGGACAAATAACATACAGTTTTTGGGTATTTAGTTGGACAGATCTTTAAGATGGTCTAAACACATTAATGAAATTAGCCAAAAGATATTAAAATTTGTAAATATATTAAAAGTATTAACAGGGCATGGTTGTGGTATCCATCCGCAGCAATTTACGTAAGTTATACTTATCACTTATAAAAAATAGAATTGGTTTCATCTGCTTTTTATATGATAATATGAGTGCTAATAGAAACATTAGTAAATTAGATAACATCCAAAATCAAGCACTACCTACGTTAACGCAAAATCATGTACATACGTAGGGAGTTTCATCAAAGGTACTCCAATACACGTTATGGAAAGTGAAAGTTATTAGAAGAATTTTTTTGCATATAAATATTGTCTAAAAAGTAAATCTAGAACTAATAATACTACTATTAAACTATTAACTATTAACTATTAATTAAACTATTAACTGGCAAAATAAAAAGAAACGACTTCTAGCAATTACATTAGAACAAGTTAATAATAATAGTGTGTATTCATAATATTGTTAAAACCGTAATTCTGCAGGACATAATTGTATCAAGGGTGCTAAAAGATGTCGGGAGATAAATACCTTAAAATCAAATATTTCATTAACGAATATTTCGGATGCCACAAACTTTTTTGTGATGGATCCAAAGATAAATATTGTGTAGGTGCCGCTTATGTCGACTCATTGCTGGGTAATATGTAAAATTAAAATTCCTAATAATTTGACGATATAATAATGTAAACCGATGTGCCCTGATAGGTTGGTGAAATTTTCAATCACCCAATGAAGAGAATGTAATGTTTATCCAGATTATCCAGATATTTTAATTAAATATATAGAAAAATGTTATACACTTTGGAAAAAATATTTTGATAAAAGGTCCCAAGAAAAAGGAATACGGTACAAAACTATCCATAGTCAGCCTCCGAAAGTGCTTTGGTTTAACCAATGTCTATTGAATACTAAATATGTTGTATTAGCAATGCGACTTCTTTCCGGACACATTCCGTGTAACAAGTTTGCTTTCATGATGAAAAAGAAACAATCTCCAAATTGCGAAACATGCAAGACAATATAAGATGTACAACACTTGCTCGCGGAATGTTCTAAAAACCATCTCGAAAGGAAACTACTTGTCACCAAAACTGACATTAAAATATGTAACATAGGTGAATATCAAAGCATTCTGCCTGAACCACTGCCAAATGCTGCTCAAATGGTGTATAATTTAGTTGGTAATTTGTGTAAGTAATTTAACAAATTGTTTTGTGTTATTTAGTCACCAGGTACATGGTAGGGACATGTTAAAAATAACGTAGGTCCCTAAATTCAAAAAAATAAAAAAAGGATAAAAAAGATAAATTTTTCAGCCTAGGAAATTGTCAACGCTCAAAGTCTAACAGTCTAAGTCTAGTAAGGGGTGGGCCATTTAAGATTTCAAATTTGATTCAGCCATAAAAACAAACCAATGAATATTTTATAAAAGTCA
Organism: Parnassius smintheus behrii; assembly: GCA_036936625.1. NCBI lineage: Eukaryota > Metazoa > Arthropoda > Insecta > Lepidoptera > Papilionidae > Parnassius > Parnassius smintheus. Next base: position 16,997,983 of record JAUPFT010000001.1, on the reverse strand, counting down.
TGAGTTTATTAGAAAGACTGAACCTTTCCATTTAGGAATGGAAGACAACGTCATTCAAATGACAGCCACAGTTAGCCTTAAAATACCTATTTTGTCAATATGAACTTCAGACTGAAATTACTGTTTTGATGATTGGTTTGTATGAGTGGAAGAGTGCATTAAGTTGAACGGAGAATACCTCCAAAAACAATAAAATACAATTTAAATATACCGTGCATGTGGTTTTTCTTATTCCCGAACATTTCAGTGTGCTCCTCGTAAAGCCAGGTCGCCTTTGCTCCCGCCACAACCTTATAACCTATTAAAACTGATCTCCTCAACATATAAATGACGTTTCACTGGCGGTTCGCCACTGTCAAAATCCCGATTCGTAGATGGCTGAGGTTCCTCCGAATCAGACATATTCAATATTACATGCGTAACGTCCGTTGTAGAAAAGCCGGTAAGTCATGTAAACAAGCAATCGAATCGAATGCACGCACAGGTCAATCGATTAGGTAGAATATCGGCGTCCGGGATATAAAAGTAGATAAGTCGTTGTATAGGCAAGCAATCGGTATCCAAAAAAAGAAAACAGACGTCGATAAAAGCTACAATAATACACTGGAGTGCACACATTCACGCAAGACGAGCAACTAACGGTGAAATGCATAAAAATTACTATGTCATGCGATTTGACATTCGACAGAGAGTATAGACAGTAGAATAGTGTGACATCAGTCTACGTCCTTGTCGCACTCACTCAAAATTCTGTATGCTACCCAGCTTTCACAGTAATATTGTATAGGTTTTTCCATGTTTTACACATTTTAGGTTACAATAGTTTTTATTTATTTTTTTCGTTAACGGTGCATTACCTTTTAATGTGAGTGGTATTATTAAAATTGGGTACCAAAGCTCTACCAAATACCTTACTCTTAGACTCTTACTCCTACACCTTACTCCCCCATATTCCTGCCAAACGATTATAAATCCAAACCTTATAATTTATTAAAAGTTAAATTGTGGTACATTCAATTAAAAAAATCTTACTCGGAATAGCAATAAAGTTAGGTAAGAACATTAGTGAGAGTGATGTTGAGTTCTCCTTACTAGACTATAAAATAACGGGCGGGCACGCGTGTGTGCGTGCGTTCGTGCGTGTTTGTGTGCATGTATACGTGCCGTCATGCGTGCGTGCGTGTGTTGGGGAATGCGCGCGCGCGTGTGTGTTTATGTGTGTAAAAAAGATTAGAGGATTAGAATAAAGAAATATCACAAACTTAGTATTTTGATAATCGTTTTGAACGTTGGTTTTCTAAAATGATGTTTTTTATAACATCTAAATATCCTATTCCATTGTAAATGCAATATGGCTTCAAATTTCTTGAAATACATATTTATTGCTGTAGGGTATCAACATTTTCATGAATTTTCCACATGCCCGTGGAATCTGAAATGAATTTCATAAATATTTTAATTTAATATCTCACAAGAAGCTTATTATTGGGGCAGTGGAAAATCATCTTGATATAAATATGTTCCTACAAAATAAAGATATAGTTTAATTTTTTTATAGAATAAAGTTGACAAAACAGCACAGTGGACTACCACTTAAATGTAAGTGGATACAAATTGTATGATGCAAAATGAAATGAATCAAAATGCAGATCTGTTGTCATCCCTGAGGGCTAAGATGAAATGCCTCGTATGCAGTAAAAAGGGTATATGGTTATCTACATCTACCATACGAAACATAGCAGCATTAAACTGCTATTTTACACTGCTTTTCTGTAAGAGCGTGGTCCTTTCCTGGTCGATCCGATCCATTAGTGCTGGTATATTTATCATAGCTTAATGATAACCACACTTAGCTGTTTGACAAGCTTTTTGATATCTATGTTCCTCAGACCACTTTTACGATACCAATAATATGGATTCTCTTTATTTCAAAGGGACACTTTTTTACCGCGATTCAAAAATAATAACATGTGATTGCGGCCAAGAGAAAGAACTATTTCTGTTCCAAGGGCGCAGATTAAAAATAAAATTAGATTTACTGACAACTTCACCCTTCACCAGTTTTGGTGCTAGAATCACTTATAATACTTTCATAAAACTACATAATAAATATAGTAAAAGTTTCCGAAATATACCGATTATAAGATTATGATGTTTTAATTTATTTATATTGTTAAGTGGGCTATGCTCAATGTTTTAAAACCAAAGTAAGACCAGAGTAAAGTAAAGTACCAGAGTTTCTAGCACCGCCCAACGGATCCGAGTGCGAACGAGGTGATAAGATATTTATATATATATATATATATATATATATATATATATATATATATATATATATATAGTACCCGGTTGACTGAGCTTTGCTCGGTTTTTTTTAATTCGTGTGTTTTGGAAATTATATTTAGATACAAATTACATACTGATGAAATACGAATAATATTTTTTGATCTTAGCGACATAATAGAAAAAACTGAACTGGTTATTTGAATAAAAAACCATGAGTGCAATTAGTTTAATTTAAATTTTCGTGTTTTTAAAAACTACTAAAAAGGGCTTGAAAAAATAGATTTTCTCAAAAAAGAAAGGAACTTGAAAAAAATAATTAAAAAAGTCGGTCGGTCTGGGCTCGAACCATGGTATTACGATTTTGTGACCGCCCAATATACCAATTAAGCTATTTGTAATCATTAACAAACTGTCAAAATTTACGTTCTCATTCTAACGATATTGTTGCAGTTTTTCATTGCCTAAAAACACGGACAAAAAGACATTTTCTAAAAATAAATCCTAGCTAGATCGATTTATTGCCCCCGAAACTCCCTGCACACAAAATTTTATGAAAATCGTTGGAGCCGTTTCCGAGATTCCGATTATATATATATTTATATACAAGAATTGCTCGTTTAAAGGTATAGGATATATATGATATAGGCTGTACAGTACATTTTTTCTTGGGGTTCAAGGGCTAAAACAAAAAATGAAAGCGCATTTAAATAGTTTTTATAGCAATAAAAATTTAAAATCATTTTATTAACGAACATATAACTTGGCAACTGACATGAAATAGGGTACCATTTGATGCAATTCTGAGCTAATAAAAAAACCCGGTCTCGATACGTAAATTTTTTGGGAGTCATCGTGACCAAATACAAAATCAGTAGCAATCACTGAGCTATTATGTACTACGTACTGGAGGCAACTCTGCGACGTTATCGCCGCATTTTTACTCAGTCACTTGCTAGGCGCTAGTGAGTTGACATGTATTGGTTGATTATAATTGGTCCTTACATATGATAGCCCCTCTACACGATGGGCCATCGCGATGGCCCACTATGATAGGCCAGCGTGTGGAGGGGGTAGTTATTTCGGATGGCTTATAGCGCCTGCGTTGGTCTTGGGGATGGCGACGATGTCGGTATTTCCGCCGCACATCAAAGGTAGTGGGCCAGCGACGGCGGTACGCATCTACACGTGGCCCATTCCACAGATTTGAACACTCGACGGTTGAGTGTGGACGTTCATGTTTTGTTTATTAATTAACGAATTAAAAATGTCGAATATGTGGCCTCATAATGAAATTATATAATTTTAATCATAGAGATATTAAAATCAGAAAATACATAATTTGTTTGTATTAATTTTGAAAAATTAATTAATAATTATTTATTAAATATTTAATTATAATTATTTATTTATTTGTGTTTAAAGAAAACTAAATTTACTTAGGATGTATTTAGTTCTATGGCGATGGATAGATAACATCCATCATCTTATTCTACGCTATTTCTTTTTGATAACTCTATTCTTGTACACATTAAGAAAAAACGGTACGTGTTGTATAGATACTCGTATATTGCCGCAGCGGCTAATTCATCCACGTCCATCTCGAAAAACTTTTCGGTCTTAAGTGAATGTCGTCATCGTGTAATTGCGTTTCAATCATCGCATGGCCATCTCGCTGGGCCAGCACTGGCCCAAAGAGCTATGAAATTGGCGTTTTGTATGGGAGTAATATAAAGTCAATGTTTTTTTTGTAAAATATATTTAATTAATCAAAGTATATACCGTTGTTATCTATGCACTTTTGTCATCTCATAGGTAGTTCATTGATCTCTTTACTAAAAAACCATAGGGGCGAGAATAAATAAACTATTTGAAGGTGGTTTGGACTGCCGCATCGGAGTTAAATTTGTTCCTTGCAAGAAGTTGTCCAAATTCCGGAAAAAATGGTAATCTGCTGGAGCATAGTCCGGGGAGTACGGCGGATGTCGCAGATATTCCAATTGTCGCTTATCTAACATAGTGGTTATATTTTGTACAGTGTGTGGTCTTGCATGGTTATGAAGCAGCAGTAGCCTAGAACAAATGAACAATCTCGGTTATTTAGCAGCTAGTTTTTCCTTCTTGGTTTGCAGTTTCTGACAATAGATATCTGCCGTAATTAATTGGCCAGACTTTAGAAAGTTGTAGTGAACGACAGTGGTGCTAGGCTACCAAACACTCACAAGCAACTTTTTCTGAGTAAATTTTCATTTAAGGCAGGATTTGGCTGGGTGCCTAGGGCTCAGCCATTGCGACGAGCACTTACGATTATCGTACAGTATCCACTTTTCATTACAAGTAATGATTCGATTTAAAATCCCCTCATTTTTGTGTCGGTTGAGCAAAATAACACAGCAGTCGACGCATGTTTGCAAGTTCGATTCACTCAATTCATGAGGTACCCATCGTTCAAGTTTTTTGATTTGCTTGAAGTGAATTAGTTCAGACTTATTACTTACCCCGAAGCCGGCAGCTATCTCCGAAATCGTTTGTCCACAATAGCCTTAAATTCTTCATTTTCACTTTGGTCTCCCGCCATCCACGGGTATGGTTCTGAAAGTCGAAATTTCCAGAAGGAAAACGTTAAAACCAAAAACGTACCGTGCTCTCTTCGAGCTGTCTCTGCAGCACTGGTGCCACGGTAGAACTCGTAGTTGTAAATACACCCATATTTCATGTTTTCCATTGTGCGGTAATAAGCGAGGCTAAAGAAAAAAATAATGAGGAAAAAGCAAATGAATGACTGTTTTCAAAACTCAAATGTTTGTTGTGAGTTTATAAATTTGAATTTGGAATTCTTAACCAAAGAGGAGATATTTTAGATCAAAGTGGTCAGTACGACAAAACGCTAATTTTGTATGTAAGGACCCAATATAAAAAATATCTTGATAAAATATGTCATAGTGTTTTTTTAGAGGTTGTACAAATAATTCAAGAAATATTAGCAAATACAAAGGAATAACTTTTCATCGGCGAATAAGCTAAAAAGTTTTACAGATTAATAATAAAATAAATTATTCCTAAGAAGCCATCTCATGTCATGGAATATAGATGTTAAAATTAATTTGTTTCTTATTATAAAAGTGTTTCAATGTATTTTTACTAATCCTAGCTATAATTTAATTTCTTAATAACACTTACGGACGCTGTCTGAAGTAAATAAATAAATAAATATCATTATAAAAAAATAACATAAAAGAATCACGAAATTTTTATCGATTTAGAAAATATCATGTTATAGCGTACAATAGCTTTGCCAAGTCTATGCAAACAAACAAGCATCAAGCACCACCACCAGTAGCGCGTTAGCACTGATATTGAGGGTTGTGTTTTATATTGCAAAATTAATATTCCACCATGAGTGACTTGTGTGCGATGTCTTACTCAAACGAGGCATATTTTAATATGTTGACGTGTCTCGGTAAATGTAACTGCAATCATGCAGCAGCACGAAGACTTTACGGGGAGTGCTTTGCTACTCCACGAAATATACAATTGCCGTCGGCGATGACGTTCCAATTACTTCACATTCGTATGTACAATACTGGCAGTGTGCATGGCCGTGATCAACAACGTACAGATTCAAGAAGACCGAGGATGTACGACGACGACATCGAGGAGCACATTATCGACATGTTTGAGGAAGATGCGACGCGGAGCACGCGCTCAGTGGCACGTGAACTAGGTGTGAACCATATGCGCGTTTGGAGAGCCTTCAAAGATGATGGACAGCACCCGTATCATTATCGTCGAGTTCAGTGTCTTCTTCCTAACGACTACGAGCCGAGAATGGATTTCTGTAGATGGTTACTTGATAAAGTTGAAGGAGATCCTGAGTTTTTGAACCGCGTACTTTTTACGGATGAATGCTCTTTGTAAGAACAGGTGTATTTAACGCTCATAATGAAAACGTATGGTCAACGACAAATCCGCATTCGTATAAACCAAGCCACTTTTAACACCCATGGAAAATCAATGTGTGGGCGGGAATTATAGGTGACAAAATTATTGGTCCGTATTTCCTTGACCACACAATGAGCGGTAAAAACTACGGACGTTTTTTGCCAGAAGAACTAAGCAATGAACTTGACGAAATAAATTTAGACCTCGTTCGTCGCATGCGTTTTCAACACGATGGTGCTCCACCTCATTTCTCCCGTTGTGTAAGAAGTTTTTTGGATACTCAATTCGGTGAAAGATGGATTAGCCGCGGTGGACCGGTCAACTGGCCGGCACGATCACCTGATCTCACACCTTTAGATTTTTATCTCTGGGGTACGATTAATCAGACTGTATTCCAACATCCTATAACAACATGCGATACCGAGGCAGAAATGCGCATGCGTATAGTCGCAGCCTTTGAAAAAATAAAGTCCGAAATGTCTGTTATGCAACGCGTGCGTTCAGACATTATAAGTTGGTGTCACAAATGTATAGAGGTACAAGGTGGACATATTGAACAACATCTTCGTGGTCGTCAAGTAGACATAGTGATAAATTAGTGTTTGACTATAACAGCTGTGATGTGACGAGGTCACGACCTCAGTGTGCAGTTAGTGTAGGTAAGACGCGCGCGCGCGCCCCGTCTTTGATGTACGTCACTGCCGACCGCCACTCGCCGCTGTAGATAATTCCAGGCAGAGGTAATCAATCCACATAAAATTTACTAATATTATTTAATTAAAAATTAATTTGATTACTTTTATGTCGAGTTTTCTGAAGTAAAGTTATTTCTATACGTTTAATACTGATTCTGATAACGCACTTAACAGAACTACAGGGTTTTGGTTACATATTGTATATAGTTGCTAATTATATTATATATAAGTAATAAATATATATAATAAAGTACAGGACAATTATATTTTTTTAGAAAGAAAATATCATCATCATCATTACAGCCCTTCACAAGTCCACTGCTGAACATAGGCCTCAACAAACATATATGTTATCATAAATAGTCTAAATTTCTTTATTTTATTTTTATTATGTTTTTAGATTTCCACGACCAAGTCAAATCGGAATAAATTCGTCCATTTTTAACCATGGCGTGCCCAGCATTTATGAACGTCTCTTATTCTTATCTTAATAAATACATATGTGATGTAAATTTTATATTAAGAGGTTTGTCAAACATACATTTTGTATGTTTTTATATTTGATATACTTACCTTCTAATATATTCAGGTAAAAATCTCTTTAAAATTTAATTATATTAAATTATCATATACTGAAATAAAAAGTAGGATATAACATGTGAGCGAAGTAGTAGCCTATGGCACTTATATTTTACAAAAACTAAAAACAAACATTTTGAATTAAACGTTTAATAATTTTTATAAAATAAATTTTTTGAACAATTTCTTTGCCCTTTGCCCTTGAGCCTGTGATCCTGCGAGGCAACGAGATTAAAGATGCCTACTAAATTAATTTTTTTTGCCGTTCGTAAAGTAGGGTGAATATGATTTGAAATTTGATGAATTTTGATGAAATTTAATCAATTTATTTCCTTAATTCAAAAATTTTGTTTTAATTTTTTTGTACAATATTAGTTCCATATTATGCTACTACTCCGTTTACATGTTTCAGCCTATTTTTTCCCAGCCATTATAAAGGTCATCTAGTATAATATACAAAATAAATAACAAATGCCATACCTCTGTCAGGGAGACGCACCCAGTCTTCACCTGTTTTTCAGAAACTTGTACACAGTCACTATCTTAATCGTTGAGTTCGTGCCATCTATATATGTAGTATAAATTCGTACTTTTTTGTATTTATTTGTTATTTATTTCTAATTATATTATAAGAAATGTGGATATATTTATAAATATTGTTTCTGCATCACAAAACCACACAATTTACTGCTTTTTGCGATCCTGTCCATCCAAAGGTTGTCTTGAAGAAATCGCTTTTAGCGATAAGACCGACCATTGTGACACTATTTTTTTTCTTCTTCTTTCGTTTATGTATTGATTTGGTGTACAATAAAGAATTACCTATCTATCTATCTATCAAATTTTAAAAAATGTATTCGATATAATTTACCTAATTAACAATACAATCTATTATACATACTGAACATTCTACGTACTTTTTTATTCTATGACAAAAACCAACCGCGCAAGCGCCACACAATTATTTACTGAGCACGCGCGAAGACATTAGTAGTGCACATATTTTGTTTGAAATAGCTCTTCTAGTACGTAAGTATATCTTACTTCAATGGTAGCAATATAAAATGATTTTTTAGAAAATATAAGATGGATTATTTCTAGTGTTTCCTAGATATACCGCCACTCATATTATTGTAAAAGAGCAATATGGTTATGATAGAGGCATTTTAAGACCACAAAATTGCTTGACCTTGAAGTGTTGATAGTAATTTTCTACCTAATAACGCTTCGCGTTATGAGGCGTGGAATATTAATTAACTAGACTCTCACTGTAGAAATTATTTAAGATGATGTAGTAAAGAAATTGTTGCGTCAAATGATATAGAAATTACAACAACGGCTCCATCAGCCTCCAAAAATAGGATATAGTAGGACCATTAGATACCAACGAAGAAGATACCTGATAAGTACATATCTTACTGGGCGTATTCACAAATTGTGTGTTGTGTCACTTGAGTAAAGTATGTACCTACACAACTTGTGTAGGGGACCGTAATGAACCGTTTATTGATTGTATGTTAATTGAGAATTTGTTACAAAAAATAAAAGGAAATAAAATAGTGTATCTATTTTACATAACAATAACAATAGAGCAAATATGTTTATTAATAAAACTTTTTAATTTACTTAAATATTTTGTTATTTCTGTATTTTTTAACAAAATAATAATTAATTCGTAAATTTTTGCATGGTACTTATCTAGTCATTTTTTTACTTTTACCACTGGTTCGGAAAAAATCTTCTGTCCTGGGAAGAACCAGAAAGAAACCAAGCGGGACTTTTTTAAGCATATTTCACTTTATAATCATTTATTTTGTACAATTTTTTTATAGAACCAGCATGGTGGCGATCGCCCCATTCCCAGGGGTTATTTTCATTTATGTATTCTTTGATTTTATAACAACCCTTTTAGTACAATTGTTCTTTAATAAAACATTTAACCCGGGGGCACTCACTACTGGGTAAAAAATACCACAGAGTACTTAAATTCTAAGCTAACTTTTTTTTAAAGCACGCGAGCAAATTGCAATTCTAGGTACCTTCAAGCTGAAACATATTCCATGCGCGGGTCACGGGGCAGCCTGTTTGCGTGCGGCGCTTAGCGACAATGGACTTATAAAGTGCGTAAGGGTAAAAATTACCCAATAGAGACTGTTTTCGTTATATTATTTGTCGGTTTGCTAATGAACATTTTTTTTGTATTAGTGCTTTTTCACAAAGGCTTGTCCACTTAAGGAAAATACAATGGCATAATTGCTTTAAGAGGAAGACAATGAAGAAGAAATTGTGTTGAAAAAGAAGATTTCGAAGAACAGAGTGAGCATAAAAATGAAACGGAGCAGGAAGCAAATGATTCAGACACACCTTCAGATTTAGAAGAAATTTTCCACCCTTGTCGGCCATTGGAGTTAGACTGAAAATGAAGACATTTATAAAGAATATTTAAAAAATGTACCGTTGAAGTATCGTAGGCTAGGGAAGTTTATTGGAAAAGACAAAGAACTGAGTGGGAAGTCCGCGAGCCACCACGGCGTGTGCGAACGAGATCTCATAATATTATTCTACACTTGCCGGGTCCCATTGGCGAAGGAAAACGTTGGTTGTCTATGTTAGAAGCCTGGCATCTTATTTTTCCAGTCTTTCCTACAAAATAAATCCACCATACAAACATGTATATTCAAAATTTGAAATCTAACTACTCAAGAGAATGTGACTATAAGCAAACGGTTATTATTGAAATAAGAGCTCTTTTTGGATTACATTCGTGTGGACGACCGCGAAGTGGTCATGTAAACACAAAAGATCTCTGGGAAAATGATGGAAGTGGTAGCGATATATGTATTGCCACTATATCACGCGAAAGATTTCATTTTTTACTAAGAAGTTTACGTTTTGACGATATTCATACAAGAGCTGAAAGAAGGCAGACAGATAAGCTGGCGGCTATAAGAGAGGTTTTCCAAGAGATCAACGATAACAAAAAAATACTATGTCATGGGCGAAAACGTGACAATTGATGAAAAGCTGGAGAAAACACGTGGTCGTTGCCCATTCAGGCAATATATACCGAGTGAGCCTGGGAAATATGGTAAAAAATTTTTTGTGATGGCTGACGTGCTAAGCTTATATACAAATAATTTAGAAGTTTATGTTGGAAAAAATGAAGGGCCATACGATCACAGTAATTCGGGAAATTCACACTTCAACTTTTGCGTTTCAAAAAAACTACTGTGGTGTTTTACGCCCCAAAGAAAAAAAGTAGTTCTCTAAGACAACCAGAAGATGGCTGTTTAGTAATTTTTATGGGCTTTTGAATATCGGTGGCATTAAATGCGTACGTTATTGTAAAAGCAAATAAAGAAAATAATGGAGCTGTGATGGCTAAGAGAAGAATCGCTCTGAAAGACCTAGCTTTGGGACTTGTGATTCCACAAATAAAAAGGAGGACCACAGTTCATAATTTGTCACCATATATAAAATCAAAAATAAAGTTTATCCTTAGTGCCAACTCGAATGAAGAATCCCCATCCGAGAGTTAGGCCGATTCGCGACCTTCCACAGCTTCCAATTCAGCACTTTGCTGTGCAGTATGTGTATGAAAAAAGGACCGGAAAACGAAGACAGTCTGTGAATTATGCTGCAAAAAGATTTGCAAAGAGCATACGACTCCCATCTGTGGCGAGTGTTTTGATAGAGTAAAGTAATTTTGATTGGCGTTGACATTTTGAAGCAAGCTATTTGATGATGATTTTCTCAAACTTCGCTTATTATAAAAGTATAATTATTTTGTGTTCATTTGGTAAAACAATGTGTCTTTATTGAATATAGATCTCAATTTTGCATGATTCTTAAGAAAAAAAGTATTTTTTTGTTGTTTTTTTAAAGAATACAAAGAATTTTTAAAGTTTTTGTTATTAATTAATAATTAGGCCTCGTTTAAAATAAAATATGACTACAACTTGTAGTTTTATTCATAGAACATAGTGTAAATAAAGTTAATACATGGTAAAAATTTAAAACGGTCCGAATTTCTTTAAATAATGTCAAAGTAATTCTTTGGTATTTTTACCTAGTAGCGAGTGTTCGTGTCAGTAATTACCTAGCGAGTACCGCCGGGTTAAACTTGTTTAATGACAAATTTTATACATTTTCTGCGATTTTGTTGGAAAAGCGTATATACGTTGCCCATAAATGAATTACTAATTCTTTAAAGTCTAGTAACTGGTTTTACAAACTTATGTTTAATAACAGATATTACATTTTCATAAATAAATTACATATTGCGATGCGCAAGGTAATATGTTTATATCTTTAAATTTTTCTCTAAGGGACTCGTTACAATTTAAGTTAAAAATCGTCTGCACGGCTCTCTTTTGCAAAACAAATAATATGACTTCAATGTCAGTTGCTTTACCCATTGGGAAGATTCTTTTAGACTTTACGCTATTAAAATAACTAAAATTAACTAATCTAGCTGTCTAAACGTTGGTGATACTTCCAATCTTTCTTACTGCATATGCAGCTGAACTAAGTCTGCCTGCTAATTTTGATATAATGATTTTATATGATGGGGGCCTCATTGAAGCTTAGTGTCAATAGCAATATCATGAAAAAGAGTGGTGTCCTAGAGACTCAACTCCTCTCTATTTACGAGTACTCGAATGTTTGACATTAGCTATATGTAGTAAATTTAATAAATTTTGTCTTATTAAGTGCTTATTACGCCTTTTTACGTGGTAGAGCCACGCTGCAGCTATGTTATGGTTGTAGCATGAATGGGTCGGCTTGACGGGGGAAGGATCACACTCTCATAGAATACCAGCTTAAAATAGCAGTTTAATGCTGCTGTGTTTCGTATGGTGAGTGTAGAGAACCGGAGACCCGTTTTACTGGGATCGAGGCATTTCATCTTAGTCCTCAGGGGCGACAACGCATCTGCATTTTGATCCTTAATTGAGAATCTATGGACCACAGCACCCGCTTACCATCAGGTAAACTGTGTACTCGTCTGTCACCCTTATCTTATAAAAATATTGCCATTTGCGATTAAATTATTGGCTTTAAACTAATCTACTGATTTCGATAGAGCATTAATTATCACTTTGTCAAAATTTACAAACTGCCGTTTGATTTTGAAAATTAAAGAGGTATCATCAGCAAATAATACTTTATCTTAATTGTTCCGATGTGAATAGGAATGGGCCAATAATCGAGCTTCTGGTGGAACATTTACCCTTGCTAAAACTTTTTGAGTTCTGTTATTTAACTATATTCGTTGACGCCTCCTCTGTGTTTGTATACTATGTAGTCATGAATTGACGGATCGAGTCACACGAGTTTTAACCTTCCGGTGGAATAGTAAGATTTTTATTTGTATTTTGTACGTGATAGAACCACGCTGTAGCTATATTATGGTTGTAGCATGAATGGGTCGGCTCGACCGGGGAAGGACCACGTTCTCACAGAATACCAGCGTAAAATAGCAACTTAATACTGCTGTGTTTCGTATGGTGAGTGTAGAGATTTGGAGACCTTTTTTACTGGAAACGAGGCATTCCGTCTTAGTGACCTCAGGGGTGACAACGCATCTGCGTTTGGATCCTTAATCGAGGATAAATGTAGATATATATGGGCCACAGCATCCATTTACGATCAGGTGGGCTGTGTGGTTGTTTGTCATCCTTATTCTATAAAAAAATCCCAACTTATTATGAGAACCCACAAGCAACACCATACACCTTATGTCATTGTGAGTTTATTGTGCCACATCAGTGAGTCGCTTCTTCTTAGTTTAAAATTGGTTTTTAAGTAAACGTTCTCAATTATTTTTTAACAAAAGGTGAAAACTTATTGAAACACTCATAAACGTTTTGAACAATTGCAATGTATGTAATTTTTGCATTTAACTCGACAACGGTGACGTCGATTTGACTTACATCTACGGTGACCCCAGTCCCATGCACCGGGGTTTTCCATGGAAGATATTTCAAAAGCTTTTATTTGCTGACAAATTTTGTTGTTAACTATAAATTGATAAACATTAAAACAACGATATTGCATTAATAACAGCCTCTTTTATTTACTTTATCTTAATGTTAGGCAACTTCACATAGAACCTATAGGTATAAGTTTAGTTTTTACACACAGTTTTTAAAACTTTGGAAACAAAACAATCAACATATTTTTGAAATTATTTCAGCCTTTTCTGTTTCTAGACTCTAGGATCTTATTTACGATAAGCAAAAAAGGCATCCAAGCGATAAAAATAACCAAATAAAAGTCTTTTAAAATCACTATTCTTTCCTCTTCGCCGTTTTAATTCTGTATGTCATCTGGTGAAGGATTTGCCGGTTTGATATTACTTCCAGCTTCACTGTCTGAAGACATTGATGGTCTATCGTCATCAAGCAGTTCATGAAAATGCAGTTCTAAACGATGCTGTTCCCTTTCCTACAACATACTGTATGTAACAAAGTTTATTTTGAAACAAGATACAATAATTTTGTTATATTTCGATAAAATTTATAAAAATATGCAATAAACTTACTGATTATAGGATAGTGCAATAAAACAATAACAAAAGTAAGTAAAAAATGTACCTTGGCCAGACAAACATCGAATAATCAATCATTCAACTCTGCTTATTTTATATATTATATATTCGGTGACCTGGACGCTGGAGGACTTAAGCACTATGCTTGTTGCCAGTGCGTGTTGCCAGTGATGACCTACGGAATCAAGACGTGGTCCTTCACTGCTGGCCGTATGAGGATGCTCAAAGTCGCTCAGCGAGCTATGGAGAGGGCTATGCTCGGAGTTTCTTTGCGTGATAGACTCAGAAATGAGAATATCCGCAGTAGAACTAGAGTGACCGACACAGCCCAACGAATTAGTAAGCTGAAGTGGCAATGGGCCGGCCATATAGCTCGAAGAACCGACAACCGTTGGGGAAAAAAGGTTTTTGAATGGCAGCCCCGTACCGGTAGGCGAAGTGTAGAGTGACCCCCACTAGATGGAGTGACGACCTGGTAAGACATGTAGGATGACGATGGATGCAGGTGGCTCAGGACCGTGCTTTGTGGCATACCTTGAGGTAGGCCTATGTTCAGCAGTGGACTTGTGAAGGGCTGTAATGATGATGAAGATGAATGATTTTTGGGGCAGACGATAAGAGAGGAGCTAACTTACCGCTTGTAAATTTGTGTGGCTTAGTTATAAAAAAATACCTCAATTTAAGTATTTTTTTATTCGAATTTGAGTACCGAAAGTGGAACATAGTGATAATTTCTTCAGGTATGTCACTCTCCGTTCGTTTTCACCATAATACCTTATAAGACAACAAATCGAATGCTTTAGAATAGATCAATCCAAGAAGCATGCATACACAGGGGTTCTTCTGGTCGTGTAGTACTTGACCGTCTGACCGTCTTTGAGACAGAAATTGCACTTTCTGTTGATAGTTTTTATCGAAAACCAAATTGTGCATCATACAAAAAGATGTGTTTATGCAGATATTTATCGAACAGATTGTCAAGCACTTTTGAGATTACAGTAGCTAGTGATATTGGCCTGTCATTAGACACGTCTACCGCGTCCCCGTCTTCAAAGGTTTGCTAGCAAATGCATAAGCGATAAGCAATGATTAAAAAATTATGCTAGCACTCTGGGTAAATGAATACCTGCAATTATCAAACACACAATACAAACTTAGAATAATTTTTGAAAATATTCACTATATCACTCGCTCCGCTAACACCTGATACACTAGCAGGGAGTCTCGGGCGATAATTTAAACTACTAGTGTACTTTCAGAATTCTTTAAAATTTCTTTTAGCATGTCACGATGCCATTTTATCCATTTTAATTCGCTCCCCATTATCTTGACACCATTTTAACACTGATTTAAAATTATGTCCAGTTTTACTCATATTATTGTATACATTTCTGGTGCATGGTTTACCACATATTTGCCAAACTTGACAAGCTACACAAGCCTCTCTGTGGGCGTCTCTAACATACCTATTCGAGCCAATCACATATTTCTTATGCCCTTTGTGTATATAAGTTTGTTCAGCTGACTCACTTAGAACTACAATTTTACAATACATGTAATCTTATATTAACTTATGACTAGGATCTGTACACATTTTATCACAAAACTTTGCAAATTGATGCCAAAATTCTATGTCACTTAATTTCACATTGCGTATCTGTCTATACATACTCGTATTTCTTGGGTTATCATTTCATTCTCCCCATGTTATCTACTAATCATATTCTATCTTATTATATTATATCTATATAATATATTCTATCTATATTATATATATATATATATATATATATATATATATATATATATATATATATATATATATATATATATATATATATATATATATATATATATCTATACTACTAATCAAGGTTATGTTACACTATATTTACATTGGATAGTGATCAAAATAATATGAACTATATAATATTTTTGCGCCAACAACTAATGTCTGAGCCGCTTTAGTAACGATACAATGGTCAAGGCAGCCCTGACCACCATGTACATCATTAACGAACTACTAAGTATATGTCTAATGGAAGCACATTCATATCCACGCAGAACCAAAAACATTCTGAACAAAAGTTCAATAATTCATTACCAAAAGGTATTTGAAATGTTTTTATTTATCTGATATGCAGGTATCACGATGGTATCACCGTCACCGTCATGCAAATAGTAATCACTTAAAATTGCTATATAAAAATTCATTGGGCCAAGAAGATCTAAATACGGAATATAAAAACTTATAGCGAGCGCTGAGCCTCCAAACTACATGGTCTTTGAATTATTTTTAAATTTATTAATTACTGCGAGCTATTCACCGAGCGCACACAATATAAATTCCAAGTAACCACCGTTGCAGGCCGCAAGCTTGCCGCATAATTTAATTATACCTTGTATTATTAATTATCATATATATGTATGCACTTTATATTCCTATTTCACATTATATTGTAAGCACATAATGCAATATATACGTGGTAGAGCCACACTACAGCTATATTATCGTTCAATCACGAATGGGTTGGCTCGATCGGGCTAGGGTTACGCTCTCTTAGAATACCAGCGTAAAATAACAGCTCAATACTGCTGTGTCCCGTATGGTAAGTGTAAAGAACGGGAGACTCCTTTTATTGGGAATGAGATATTCCATCATAATTCTCAAGAGTGATAAAGTATCTGCATTTTGATTCGTGATCGGGGATAGATGTAGATGTCTATGGGCCACAGCAACCACTTACTATCAGGTAGACTGTGTGCTTGTTTGTTACAATGTCCTATAAAAAATATTCTACTTGACGGTAAGTGGATGTTGTGACCCATAAACATCAACATTTATTCTCGATTAAGAATCGGATACGTTGTCACCCGTGAGGACTAAGATGGAATGCCTCTTTTCCACTAAAAAGGGTCTCCAGTTCTCTATACTCAACATGCGAAACACAGCAACATTACGCTACTATTTTAAGCTGGTATTCTGTAAGAGCGAGGTCCTTCCCCGGTCGAGCCGCTCTATTCCTGCTACAACTATACTACTAATATAACTGCAGCATGGCTCTACCACGTATAAAACTATGCACAACGTGCTCGTTTGTCCTCCTTATTCTATTAAAAAGCAATATTGTACTACAAAATATAATTAAAATATTTGCTCAGTGAAATCACCCCTATGAAGCCAGCCATTCGATAACTTTTGACAGTCTGTAATGATAATGGTATGTGGAATGGTAATGATATGTGAAATAGATAAAAAAACCTACGTATATTTGTTACATCTGAGCATATTAATGTAGTGGTAATGGTATGTGGAATAGATAAAAAACCTACATATTATGTGTTACATCTGTGCTTATTAATGTAATGGAAATGGTATGTGGATTAGATAAAAAACCTACATATATGTGTTACATTTGAGCATATTATTGTATAGGTCAAAGTTGCAAAAAAGCATACGGTCAGGCTGATAGAATGTGGGCTGTGTGAACTATTGACACATACATCTAATCTAAATTAAAAATCAAAATGTGATCTACGTTTTGATTGTTGTCGCCAATGAAGAAATAATGCTTTGGTCCATAAATTCTTGAACTCATCACACGATGATGACACAAAGTTCAAAAATGTTATTAAACTAAGTTTGTATAAAAAGGGTTATTATAATATTAAGGAATTTATGGATGATAATAACCCCTGGGAAGCTGAATATGAATATAAATAATAAACACAAATTAGGTACTAAAGAACCTTTTACTGCGGCGCTTCGTTTTAAAACGCCAAATTCACCTGTGTGTGACCTTTGACGTTGCGGCGGTGAATTTGACATGATGCGGCACGTGCCAAGGCGGCGCGACACAAAGGCGACCGTATCTAAGCTAACAGAAATATAGTTAGTTGTTGCTGTTTCGAAAGTTAAAGCAATGATACAATATATTAAAGATATAATACACGAAAACATACAAATACGGCTAAAAGAGATATTGGAAAAAGTACTCACGAGTATTAAGAAGCATAAATAGATTTATCCTACGTTTATCTATAGAAAAAGCAAGTATTACAAAGAATGTAAGAGACTCATGGTCGCGCTTTTAATAAAATATAGTGTACGTCGGACTCGATTGTCTACAAAGTGCTTCTTTGTGTGGTAAAATTGCTCTTACGTTCCTCTTTTACAATTTTTATTATTGCAATTTCATTTTACGAGCATGGTATATTATGATTGGAACCTTTAATTTCAGAATGAATGACCGCTATAAAACATCTTATTCACTTTATGATCTGAAAAATAGTTGATTCGATTATTTTGGCTTGTATTGTTTATGACTTTTTTATATCATAAAGCGGAGCAAGGAAGTAATGATGACAACGTCTAATAGACGTAAATAAAATTGAAGTGTCGGTTGATGATATAGAAATAAATGCTTTCTAAGCTCCGGGGGCTATTTGCACGCCACTAAGACACGAATGCCCATTTTTAAATTATTATCTTTATGTCTGACTGTCTGCCTAGGTTAATTGATTTGGTTGATTATGTCTTTAAAACTTTTTAGTTCACAATGAAAGGTCTTTACAATATAACTTCTGTGTCCTATACTTTGGACAAAAATCAGTTTTACCTTTTTTACTTCATGCTATTTTATTACAAAAATATAAAAGTTTTAGGATATGAACTTTTCTCATGTAAAATTAGTAAGTCGATCCTCAATTTATCCTTAAAGCATTTTCCCGTAAGTTTTAAAATGTTCGAGATAATAACAAAAACCTGCTATAAAGTGATTATTCGATAAAGTACTAGGTACTTATAATCGTAGTTATGCTGGTGTTTTTTGTTTAAATTATACGCGGACGAAGTTGCGGGTAAAAGTCTAATTATTTTCATAAAATCAGACGTATTTGATAGCTGTGTAGCATGGATATTAAACAATTTAAATTACAGTCAAGTCTGGCGACTTTACCAAAGAACGTTAACATAGCCATCGGGGATCTATAGGTACAAAGTTACGATTATCGCGGACCACGTAACGTTTTTCGTGATATGCAATTTTTTTTGCATGAAAATTTAATAACTAATTGACAGCATTGTTTTTGACATGGCTTCATAAGAGTTAGTTTATGTATTTTATTTTAAGACGGAAATGTGCCGTCGACGTAGCCTCTTTGTTCAGTGGTCCAGAACTTTTGTTGATTATGTTTGAAATACTGAATGTAGGTATCTATAGCTTTGTAGTAAGTAGTGTGGTATGAATGGTTAACATATTAGTTTGTGTCCAAAAAACAGATTATAAATGGTTTTTTTTACTGTGAGAAAACAAAATTTAGATTGTTTACAATTTTTACCTGATCGTAATAAATTGATAACTAATAAAAAATTAATATTTGTTAAATGTTTTTACGTGGTATAGCCATGCTGCAGCTATATTGTGACTGCAACACGAATGGGTCAGCTCGACTGGGGTAAGACCACGCTCTCACAGAATACCAGCTAAAAGGTGCTTTGACTCGTATAGTGGGTGTGAAAAACTGGAGACCCTTTTTACTGTCCTCATGGCTGGCAACGCATATGCATTTTGATTATTAATTGAAGATAATAGATGAATAGATGGAATGTATACTCATTTGTCACCCTTGTTCTATAAAAAAGATGATTTTGACAGTCTTTATTTTTTATCTTCACTTTATTTGATTTAAGCTTATTATTGCAATATTTGATTTTAATTTCAAAGGAGAGTATTCTTGTTTGATATACTTGTTGACGACGTTCACGTTGCTTCTCGAACACCTGAAATATAAATAATATTAATCAATAAAAAATAAAATATGTAAAAAATATACTCATAAAACATTGTTACTTACCTTATGTACTTGCTGTTTTTCTATAATAAATAAGTACGTGTGCATACGGGGACGGTGGCACTTACCGCGATTTTTATCAGTAGGGTGAAGGTATATTTGCAACAACGGTGTTGCACCGCTGAGTACATGATCCCGCGTTTCGAGTTAGTTGCACTAGAACATCATACGAGGTGACACCTATGTCTCCCTCCCCGCGGATGTACACGCGCTCACCAAATTTTTTTTGTATATTTTTCTCCCAGACGACACCAGCGGCCTACATCATCAACATAGTGGTCCTTCGGCCGAATCCTTACGTCGTCTGCAAAAATATAATAATAATAAGTACCAGTTATGTTCCACGCGCCGGCTACGCCGCAAAAAAAGCGACGATCACGTGGCACCGCTGCAAAATCGGAGTGCAAGAACAACCAAGATGTGTTACCATCGTTCAGCTTAAAGGATGAAGTGCTGGAAAAACCTGGAAATGCGCTAAGTGCCTCTAGTAAGAATAAAAAGTCATCAAAGACCGCAGGCACGTCGTCAAGTACGGCACGCAAACGGCAATTGGAATACGAAACCGCTAAAGCTATGGCTCTCGTGGAAATACAAGCAGCGGAAGCTGAAGTGCAAGCAGCTGAAGCAGAAGCCAAAGTTAAGAGTGCTCAGGCAGACGCTGCCAAGCTTAAGGCAAATATTCAGTCGAAGCTGCTAAACAAACAGCTTGCAGCTGAGATGGCAGAATTGGAGTCTCATTCACGCTCTTCCCACAAGTCGGCTATGAAATCTTCGACCAGCAAAGTTGAAAATTGGCTGAATGCTCCAGGAAACCAGCATGAGGAGAACCGAGAAGAGTACTCTTGTGAAAAAATCGGCCTAGAAAAGCTGGCACATGCCTTGAATGATGCAGTGGCTGCCTCATCATATAAAATACAGAACCAGGAGCTCTTAACAAGATTAGCAACGTCTAAAGACCTGCCTTTATTTTTTGGAGATCCAATGGAGTGGTTGCAGTTTAAACAGGCGTACCAAGAATCTACCCAATTATGCAAATATAGTGACACAGAGAATTTATGGCGGCTACGTAAGTGTCTTCGTGGCGATGCTAAAGAAGCAGTGACTTCACTCTTGATTGGTGGAACTACACCCGATTTAATAATTGACACCTTAGAACTTCGATTTGGCAAACCAGAAACAATTATGAGTAAAATAGTTTTACAGCTTAAAAAACTATGTCCGTTGCCGTTAACTTATTATAATGATATCATTAATTTTGCAATAAAAATAAAGAACTATGTGGCTGCTGCCAAAGCAATGCAACAAAGTGATTATCTTCGCAGCCCGGAGTTAGTATCGATTGTCGTATCTAAGCTTCCAACTTTGCTTGTCGCAAAATGGACCGACTACGTTTATGAACAGCGAGAGTGTAATTTACCGAAGCTAGAATTGCTTAGTGATTTTTTATATGAGGAAGCCACTAAAACAGCTGCATCAGGAGTAAGTCATATTCACGCTCAATATAATTTAAAGAAGCCCGATGAACGTAAACACCGTTCACACTCGTTGTTGTACACAAATAGTAATCAATTACAAAACGCGGAAAAGTGTACATTTTGCCGAAAATGGGCTCATGGTGTCGCAGATTGTTCACGGTTTAAGCGCGCCTTACGCAAAGATCGCTGGCGATTTGTACGCGTAAATAAACTTTGCTTCAAATGTCTTGCCCCCCGCCATAAGAATGGTATGTCTTGTATTGGCAGTAATTGCGACATTGACGGCTGCAATCAACCGCATCATCGTTTACTGCACTGGATAAAACCATTGGAAGAAAGCTTAAAAACTGTGGAGCGAAGTGAGGATGAGCATCCCAGCACCAATGAAACAGTGACTCATACGGTGGCATCCCACTGTCACAAGGTGCTTTTGAAAGTGGTGCCGCTCACTCTTCACGGACCGAATGGCAGTTTGCATACGCATGCACTACTGGATGATGGAGCTACCGTGACGGTGATATCCTCTGATATCGCAGATGAGCTCGGATTATACGGTGCAAACGTGATATTGCGCGCGCGCAGCGCATGGGACTCGGGCGAGCTTGTGTGTGAATCTCAAGTAGTGAGTGTTAGTGTTACTAATTCGTATAACGAAATGTTTACTTTCCGTGCGCGTAAAATTAAAGAATTAAATTTACCAACACAAAAAGTGCCGAATATGGACTTTAATAATTATGGATTGTTAAGTGAAAATCTTATGTTATGTAATTGTAACGCTAAGCCAAAATTATTAATAGGTCAGGACAACCATCATTTAATTTCTCCCATTCGTTGTGTTCGTGGTAAGCAGCGTGAGCCGTACATAACTCAAACTGCGCTTGGATGGTGTGTGCACGGACATATGGTAAGTGATGTTAATTGCACTGATCGCTTTGTCTCTTTCATTAATAGTTGCACCGAAAAAGCGGGACAGTCGCAGTGTATCTTTCACTTACACACGGTAGAATCGATTGCTAGCGATCTCTCTCTCGATAACGATAACGGTGAATGCACCTGCGCGCAGTTGCACGATGCGGTTCGTAGATCCTTCGCGTTAGAGTCTATTGGTGTAGGTTAGGTAGGTAAATTTTAGATGACACTGCAGAATTAGTAAATGGTCAATGAAATGTCGGCTTACCGTGGAAATACGATGAATTACATTTACCCGACTCTTACCCTAACGCTTTTAATCGTCTAAAGTCAATAGAAAGAAAATTTTTGCTCAACAAAGAGTATGCAACTCGTTATTGTGAAAGAATGAGATACTTATTTTCTAATGGTTATGCTAGAGAACTAAATGAGACCGATGAAAACTCTAATAAACGTATAACATGGTATTTGCCGCACTTTGGTGTATATAATCCAAATAAGAAAAAACTGCGTTTAGTTTATGACGCGGCAGCAAAGTCGAACGGTTATTCTTTAAATGATTTTCTTTTACAAGGCCCTGATTTGTTACAATCGTTATTAGGAATAATGTTACGATTTAGAGAAAACCGCGTAGGTATCATAGGGGACATAAAAGATATGTTTTTAAGGATTAATGTACGAAAAGAAGATGTTAATTCTTTGCGTTTTTTGTGGAAAGATATCTATTTAAGCAATGAAAATGAACAATTAGGCTTCGGAAGTAGTAACAAAGGTTCAAAATTACCTATACAACATCCTGTTAAGAAATATGTTATGACGTCATTAATTTTTGGCGCTAACTGCTCCCCATTTATAGCACAATATATTAACCAAAATAAAAACACATTGCGCTTTCAGAATAAAATGCCGGATGCAGTTAATGCAATTAGGAAAAATCAATATATGGACGATTTTATCGATAGTTTACCAGACGTCGCTACTGCTACAAAAATAATAAAAGATGTTTCATATATTAATCAGCAAGGTGGTTTTGTGATGCGTAACTGGTTAAGTAACAAGTCAGATGTTCTTAATGATATGCCAAAAGAGACTTTAAATGACATGGCGATACGGTTTAGTGTTGAATCCCAGCCGGAACGAACGCTTGGGCTTTTGTGGTTTCCCGCGAGTGATATGTTCGGGTTCGATCTTTCGTTAAAGCGTATACCGAGTGATATTTTACAACTATCACGAAAACCGACTAAGCGTGAAGTTCTTCGTATTATAATGTCTGTATATGATATTCATGGTTTTTTAGCACCTTTTACGATAAAATCCAAAATTTTAATGCGCGAAATATGGAATGTAGGTATAAAGTGGGATCAGGAAATAACAGATAGTTTATTTGTTTTATTTAAAGATTGGATTTCGCAGTTACAAGAAATGAGTTACGTTCGAATCCCGCGGTGGTATTTCTATAGCAACGATTCTGTCGGTGTGAAAAAGAAGAGCGGCCACACCGTAAACGACGATGAGACGTCGTTGCAATTGCATATTTTTTGTGATGCATCTCCATGCGCATACGCATGTGTTGCTTATTGGCGTAAACAAGACAGCAATGGCGTGCAGGTGTCATTCATTGCGAGTAAAAGTCGCGTTGCGCCGTTAAAACCGTTAACTATGCCTCAACTCGAACTTCAAGGCGCGCTATTAGCATGTCGCTTGGCAGAGACTATAAAAAAGGAGCATAGAATTAAACCGTCACGTGTTTTTTATTGGACTGATTCAATGATTGTTATTTATTGGATACGTAACGAGCATAGAAATTATAAAGTTTTTATTGCAAATAGGTTAGGTGAAATTGATGAGTTAAGTAAAATTGATGAGTGGCATTATGTGCCGACAAATTTAAATATAGCCGAAGCATTAAACAAAGGAGTTTCCTGGCAGTTTATACCACCAGCCAGTCCTCATATGGGGGGAGCTTGGGAGCGTCTGATTAGAAGTGTGAAAACGGCACTGAAAGTCGTTCTTAGAGAGAGGGCTCCACGAGAAGAAGTTTTATTAACGCTTCTCGCTGAAGTCGAAAATATAATTAATAGTAGACCGCTTACCCATGTTTCGGTGGACCCTCAAAGTAAAGAGGCATTAACTCCAAATCATTTTTTACTAGGATCTTCGTCGAACTTACCTGTACCTGGGGTCTTTGATGATGGCGACATGTATGTTAGACGACAGTGTCGTATTGCCCAACGGTTGACAGACTTATTTTGGAGCAGATGGGTAAAAGAGTTTTTGCCAGAGCTAATTCCTCGTCGTAAATGGGATAGGGAAGGTCCGCAATTAAAAGTAGGAGATCTTGTTGTAGTAGTCGATCCATCATTATTTCGAAACTGTTGGCCAATAGGTATTATTGAAAAGGTTTATCCAGGTTCAGACGGCAGAGTCAGAGTAGTTGACGTTAGGACTAAGTCAGGAGTGATGAAGCGATCAGCTGCTCGCGTGGCCTTTCTCCAGCTTGATAATGAGTGTCGGCGAACCGACACTTGGGGGGAGGATGTTGACGACGCTCACGTTGCTTCTCGAACACCTGAAATATAAATAATATTAATCAATAAAAAATAAAATATGTAAAAAATATACTCATAAAACATTGTTACTTACCTTATGTACTTGCTGTTTTTCTATAATAAATAAGTACGTGTGTATACGGGGACGGTGGCACTTACCGCGATTTTTATCAGTAGGGTGAAGGTATATTTGCAACAACGGTGTTGCACCGCTGAGTACATGATCCCGCGTTTCGAGTTAGTTGCACTAGAACATCATACGAGGTGACACCTATGTCTCCCTCCCCGCGGATGTACACGCGCTCACCAAATTTTTTTTGTATATTTTTCTCCCAGACGACACCAGCGGCCTACATCATCAACATAGTGGTCCTTCGGCCGAATCCTTACGTCGTCTGCAAAAATATAATAATAATAAGTACCAGTTATGTTCCACGCGCCGGCTACGCCGCAAAAAAAGCGACGATCACGTGGCACCGCTGCAAAATCGGAGTGCAAGAACAACCAAGATGTGTTACCATCGTTCAGCTTAAAGGATGAAGTGCTGGAAAAACCTGGAAATGCGCTAAGTGCCTCTAGTGCTTTGCCAAAGAAATTACTGTAAAGAGGTTAAAATAAAAAAAATCAGTAAAGTACGTAATCAAGTATATTTTGGACAACACTCAAACAAATATTAAAAATTTTCAAATACGAAAAAATTGAAAAATGAGATCGCAACTTTGCCACTAGCGCAAACTTTGCTACTTACAACACAATTAACCATAAAAATTCCATGCAGTCGCATGCGTCCGTCAATCCCAAGCGTTCGCGTTCGACCGCACCGACCTACAGTACTTTAAACTATTAAAACTTATATTAAGAGACTATTTTTCTATGAAGAAGTTTGGCATTATAAAGTTTTTACAAAATTCTCTATCCTTTTGCATAAACTAAACTCAGGTTTAACTTGATTACAAAAATATTTAATTATTTAATAATTTTTAGTTCTTATTGTATTTATTAACAAAAAAAAGATACGGAGTGTATGTATACAGCGTGAAAATCACAATTATTTCTATATATTACTCGAAATTATTAACGTAACAAAATAAATTATATTCCCACAAAAATTTTCATTACAATTTTATAATAAAACACTATACTAAAACACTAAAAAATAACGAAAAATCCAAAAATCAACACAATAACATTTACACGAAAATGACATACCAAATGAACGTAGATTATAAATAAATAACTATAGACTAACTGACTTTTTACAAAAGTAAATTACGTATAAAAATTTAAATTTGCCTATGGTGCTTTATTAAAATTTATGACTAAATAGTATAAGAAGAGAGTAGAGGACAAACATATTTTTACCATGTTTTTATTAAGGTGTATACCCCTGACCAAAATGTTGCGAAAGTGCGTTTTTCAGACTCTATTATCTGCTTTTAGATGTAGTTTATTTTTCATAACTAATGAGTTATGAAAAATAAACTACATTTAAAAGCACATTATTAATGTTCGATATCTTATCGTCACATTCATATTCCACGTTATAATATGTTTTATGTGCTATATATACATTTAAAATCAACTTTTAAAAAATGACGAAAATTATTGATTACATGCATCTGTTGCTAAACGCAATGCTCTAATCATTTGAGGATTACACCAATGGATAGATAATTTAAAAATCTATATTCTCCACGTATTATTTAATTTTTTAAGTTCATTTTTCTTTTTTAATTAAAATAATTCCAAAAATTGTGTAAATTCTATGATAAAGGGGCGCGCACAGAGTGTTTTTTTACTACAAAAAGACGCTACGATTGTGTTATTGTGAAAATATAATTTTTTGGATTGATTAGTGCAAATGCCTAAATTCAAGAAGAATAAACGTCAACGACGTCAAAATGCTCTAAAGATGAATGAAATTCTGTAAGTAATTTGATGTATTATGCAAAGTTCACGTACTTTTATTCCGTTAAATTCCTACGTGTTATTTTATAGTTTATTTTTATTTTAGGAGGAGAAAAAAATACCTGAATGCGAATTTTACGACAAAAATAATTATTCAAGTTTACCAATAATTTAAAATGATAATGGGTAAGTCGGGCGCACTTTTGAGTCCATAGAGTTATGAAATTATAACCAGAATTTATGAAATTTGATGTGATATTTTTTTGTGTAAATAATATGAACCTTTTTAAATATATAGCTAAAATATGTATATAAATGATTTATTACAAGTAATTCCGTTTTGTTGTCATGCAAGATCTAATATAATTTATTCTTTATTGCAGGCTAAATACAAACAATGACGATACAGCAGTAAACGACTTGAGTCGAGAAACCTTAAAATTACAGTATACCTGTCTTGGTTCAACTGAAATGGTTAAAGATGTAAAGTTTTGTTTATTTAATTTTTTGGTTTGTAGATGTGTTACTGTTGACTTACCTTATCAAAATACTTCAGTAGGTGTTGTGATTAGGTACACACTTGTTATTGTGATTAGGTAAAAGATATCTAAGTAAGTACTGTAAAATTGCCTAATTTGACTTACCTAACCTTACTTTGCATAAACCGATCATTTGAATTTCATTAGTAGGCTATTTCTAGCTAGAGTTAAAGTTAAAGTTATAGCCTATATACGTCTCTCTCCTGAACACAGGCCTCCACTCATTTCTGAAAGGGTCCTAGGGCAAGGAATTGTCCACCGCGCCTCCCCAATGCGTGTTGGCGAACATCGCATGTCTTCGAAATATTTTTTTCTTATTTCTCAGACATGCAGGTTTCCTCACAATGTTTTTCTTCACCACTGAGCACGTGGTAAATAAACACTTAAAATTGCTTCTCCCATAAATCCAAGATTCTACAAGCGGTACGTAGACGACACTTTCACAATTCTACCTTTAGATAAAGTAACTGCATTTTTAGACCATCTTAACTCTATAAATTCTAAAATTCAGTTCACTATGGAGTTAGAGGCAAACAATTCCTTAGCTTTTCTAGATGTGTTAGTAATTCGGAATCTTGATAACACCTTGAGCCATACTGTGTATATAAAAAAGACCCATACAGATAGATATTTAAACGGTGATTCTCACCACCATCCTTCACAGTTAGCTACCGTGGGTAAATCTTTGTTTCAGAGAGCACGAGGGATCTGTGACAGTAAACACCTGGCTGCAGAGCTCCACCATGTCAAGCAAGTTTTGCATGACAACAAGCTTCGAGTCCCGCGCCTACGTCACAGTGAACGAGTGAAGCCGGCCACAGTCGAGCGTGTACCTGCTGTACTGTCATATGTTAGAGGAGTCACTGACAAGATTAGCTACATCTTGAAGCGCGCTTCCATCAAAACATACTTCAAGCCGCTGAAGAAGATTGGTCAGTTTTTACCATCAATCAAGTGTAATGTCCCTCTGCAAGATGTAGGAGTGTACAAGCTTGATTGTGAATGTGGTCTCTCCTACATAGGACAAACTAAAAGACCAATAAAAACCCGCGTTAAAGAACATATAGCTGATGTGAAGAATCGACGCTCCGGGAAGACTGCAGTCTGTGAACACGTACAGGATCGCCCCCGTCACTACATCAGATTTGATAGACCGCAAATCCTCGCTAAAGAACACCGATTCCTTCCAAGGATGATTCGCGAGGCTATTGAAATCAAAAAACATCCTAATTTCAATAGAGAAGATGGCTGGGTGCTACCATCTGCTTGGGATCCTATAATAAATAAAATTAAATCCCAACCCAAGCATACAACTGCAAGACTTCAATATACCATAAGTTCATACTGCATAGATCGGAACAAAAGTTAAATTTTAATCTATGGTAACCGCGGTTAACTATGACATATGGACGTTGAATATCTCAGTCCCGCCCGTGACCATGAGTGCTGTAAAGCGTTCGAAACGTCGGGTATTAAAAAGTTAAATATACGCGATAAATTCCGTAAAAACTAGTATTATTTTAATGTGTAGTGTTCGTGTAAATATAAGAAATCATTACTTAAAATTGCATTTATAATTTTATTTGTGCCGGTGGGGATCGAATCCGGTTTGCTCGCGCACTGTGAAAAATCCAGCAAGCGCTAACCATCTGAGCTACCACGGCTCCTATCCTCTCGAACTAGAGACTTTATTTTATTTATGGTACGACTCTGTGCGCTGGCATACTTTTGGTTCTGGCAAAAAGTTGTGAAACGACTGTGAACGTCAGAATTGTGCAAATGTTGGTCGCAGATATTTTACCTGCACTTAAAAATTTTATCGTGTGAGTATTTTAAACCATTTTTATGGATTTGATGAACCATATTAAACAAAAAACAGTCTCCTATCTTTCTCTATGTTTTGATCTTCTAAAACGAGTTTGAGTTGGTAAAATCAAGGCAAACTTAGGGTAGGGTTGTCAATTATTATTTTGATAATAAAACTAGGGAAATTCCGCGGTTTTGCATGCGCAAGTGGGAACGTAGTTAGAACATAATATAACCTTTATGTTTTACATAGATATCCTAAAATAACTTATTATTTTAATATGTTACTACCTTTAAAATTAACAAGTTTATTGCATTTTTATTTGAGTAATTTTTTATGCAATTTCTTTATCTATGTCTATTTTTAGGAACCTTTATTTAGTCTGAATCATAAATAATACTATATTACTGATTTACTTACTTATACGTAGTTTTCTTTTTTGCAGTTATAAATACTCTTGTAAGGTTGAAAAAGGCAGTAATGAAAAAATAATAAGAAGAATAATAATTGACGTCAGCCACTTCTTTTCATAAAAATTTCAAATCACCGTCCATTAGGTTGCAGCTTCACCGAACTAGAACTTATCGGAGAAACACAAAAGGCTTAGAGTCAAAATTTACGTTTAAATGCCAATTATGTAACCAAAAATTTGTTATAGTTAACGATAATTGTAGTGAAAATTATTTATCATTAAATGAATGTGTAGTCGCAGGTATGATTGAAATAGGCGCGGGAAATTCGCAACTAAACGAGCTATTGTGATGAATCTTCCTTCTTTATCCAAATATATATATATATATATATATATATATATATATTATTGAAAAAATGGGAAAGTGAAAAATATTTGTGAAAAATGGGAGTGTTTCCATCGAAAATAAAATTTTGACTGTAGGACTGTCAACTGTCTAGAACTGTACACAGGCTCCGGTCAATCGCTCGTTTCCGTATGACCTCATACCGCATAACAGATGGTCTCCAAGTTACAAGAGCTGGGGTAGGAAGCTCTTCGTCTTTGGCCGTACTGACTAGACCTTGCGCCAACAGACTTCCGTTCTTTACCCGTCCAGTTGATTTCTTCAAGTACGGCATAAATAAACTACCACTGCGCTGGCAAAGATGCATCGATTGTATGGGTGATTAATTTGAATATCAAATTAAAATTTTATTCAAGTAATTTGTATCTAAATATAATTTATATATATATCACACCATTGATTCTACGTCCTTTAATTTCGCATTATTGTAGCGTCCACGTAGGCAATTTTTATACATTATGACTGCGAATATTGGTCCATTAAACAATTTCAAAGATAGTGTTTAACTCATTTCTTTAAAAATTTACCATATGTCGATATACCAATATTTGTATATTGCCAGACGGAGGGAAACCAATCAGGACTCCCTTCCATATTACAAATTATCCAGAATCCCCGTAATATACGTAGTTTTTATTTCATTCTCCTGCTTAACGCAATTCCTTTGTATGGTGCGACGTTGCCACTCTTATTAATTAATCCGCTCTGTAATATTTTATAAATAGTAGGTGATCTTTTGTTTATGTAGGTATTCGATAGATTCCTATAGTCTGTTTTTTTTCGCAGGAGACAAAAATAACAGATCTTTATTAGATTCGTTTAGCACGAATAATACAATGTTTATGATTCTGGTTCAGATTAGATTTCATTTATTGTCACTTAAGTTTCGTATATTGTTCAAAATAATGAAATAAATCCACAGAATGTGCTGTTACGAAAAATACGCAATATCATTTTTGTCTCCGGCGAAAAAAAAACAGATAGTGGTTATATATGCATGTATATTATGTATATATATATATATATATATATATATATATATATATATATATATATATATATATATATATATATATATATTTATTTATATGTAACACAACATTGATTCTTTGTCGTAGTAGTAGTAGTAGCATTTTATGTAACACCAAAGTGACAATTTCATACCGCATGGGCTCCTTACACCTATGCCCTACACTAAAATAAAAATAAAACAATAGTAAAAATGTCGTTAAAGTAATGATCATTAATGTGTGTCTTATACACACAAGAAATTAAAATATAAATATATTCATGGTTATATGGACATCCAATATCATGCTGTATGAAACTTTACCGATAATCTGACGTCTACATATAGAAATATAACAAAATTCAAAAATATGGACGATAAAAATCATACAGTATGAATGTTTTAGTATATTCGGACGTCCATATTAATTATTATATGTAGCTAAATCTAAGGACACGATAACAAATTGGAAAGTAAAATTATCTACTAGCACTAAGTACAGTATAAACCAACAAAAATACCAAAATATGCCTTGAGCACTAAATAAATAGTCAACATAAATAAATAGTAAATTGCAATAATCAACAATAACTTTGGACATCGGATATCGAAAAAGTGGACGTCAAATAAAACTAAGTGTGAATATTTTAGGATATTCTTACGTCCGTATATGGGTAAATACTCCGTTCAATGTCCATGCTCCATGTCAAGTACATTAATCAACTTAGACAAGTTTATTTACTTAAGTTACTAAATATAACCAAAGAAACTTAAAGGTCATATTAGGTTATTAGTCAAAATATAAGAAAATGAACTTCTATTAAACCTGTCAATATCTACAATTAGTACTTATTTACAATAGTAAAATAAATAATAATATCGTCAATCTATAATGTATCACGGCTGGGCAATCCTAGATATTTTTTCGTATTTAGTAAACGAATAACTAGTTGGTAAATTAATCATGATATCTATTTTTTTTTCGCCGGAGACAAAAATGATATTGCGTATTTTTCGTAACAGCACATTCTGTGGATTTATTTCATTATTTTGAACAATATACGAAACTTAAGTGACTAAAATGAAATCTAATCTGAACCAGAATCATAAAAATTGTATTATTCGTGCTAAACGAATCTAATAAAGATCTGTTATTTTTGTCTTCTGCGAAAAAAAACAGACTATAGGAATCTATCGAATACCTACATAAACAAAAGATCACCTACTATTTATAAAATATTACAGAGCGGAATAATTAATAAGAGTGGCAACGTCGCACCATACAAAGGAATTGCGTTAAGCAGGAGAATGAAATAAAAACTACGTATATTACGGGGATTCTGGATAATTTGTAATATGGAAGGGAGTCCTGATTGGTTTCCCTCCGTCTGGCAATATACAAATATTGGTATATCGACATATGGTAAATTTTTAAAGAAATGAGTTAAACACTATCTTTGAAATTGTTTAATGGACCAATATTCGCAGTCATAATGTATAAAAATTGCCTACGTGGACGCTACAATAATGCGAAATGAAAGGACGTAGAATCAATGGTGTGATATATATATATATATATATATATATATATATATATATATATATATATATATATATATATATATATAGATAGATAGATAGATATATAAATTACATTTAGATACAAATTACATGAATAATATTTTTTGATCTTATTGACATAATAGAAAAAAGTGAACCGGTTATTTGAATAAAATTTTAATTTGATATTCAAATTAATCACCCATACAATCGATGCATCTTTGCCAGCGCAGTGGTAGTTTATTTACGCCGTTCTTGAAGAAATCAACTGGACGGGTAAAGAACGGAAGTCTGTTGACGCAAGGTCTAGTCAGTACGGCCAAAGACGAAGAGCTTCCTACCCCAGCTCTTGTAACTTGGAGACCATCTGTTATGCGGTATGAGGTCATACGGGGACGAGCGATTGACCGGAGCCTGAGTACAGTTCTAGACAGTTGACAGTCCTACAGTCAAAATTTTATTTTCGATGGAAACACTCCCATTTTTCACAAATATTTTTCACTTTCCCATTTTTATATATATATATATATATATATATATTTGGATAAAGAAGGAAGATTCATCACAACAGCTCGTTTAGTTGCGAATTTCCCGCGCCTATTTCAATCATACCTGCGACTGCACATTCATTTAATGATAAATAATTTTCACTACAATTATCGTTAACTATAACAAATTTTTGGTTACATAATTGGCATTTAAACGTAAATTTTGACTCTAAGCCTTTTGTGTTTCTCCGATAAGTTCTAGTTCGGTGAAGCTGCAACCTAATGGACGGTGATTTGAAATTTTTATGAAAAGAAGTGGCTGACGTCAATTATTATTCTTCTTATTATTTTTTTATTACTGCCTTTTTCAACCTTACAAGAGTATTTATAACTGCAAAAAAGAAAACTACGTATAAGTAAGTAAATCAGTAATATAGTATTATTTATGATTCAGACTAAATAAAGGTTCCTAAAAATAGACATAGATAAAGAAATTGCATAAAAAAATTACTCAAATAAAAATGCAATAAACTTGTTAATTTTAAAGGTAGTAACATATTAAAATAATAAGTTATTTTAGGATATCTATGTAAAACATAAAGGTTATATTATGTTCTAACTACGTTCCCACTTGCGCATGCAAAACCGCGGAATTTCCCTAGTTTTATTATCAAAATAATAATTGACAACCCTACCCTAAGTTTGCCTTGATTTTACCAACTCAAACTCGTTTTAGAAGATCAAAACATAGAGAGAAGGATAGGAGACTGTTTTTTGTTTAATATGGTTCATCAAATCCATAAAAATGGTTTAAAATACTCACACGATAAAATTTTTAAGTGCAGGTAAAATATCTGCGACCAACATTTGCACAATTCTGACATTCACAGTCGTTTCACAACTTTTTGCCAGAACCAAAAGTATGCCAGCGCACAGAGTCGTACCATAAATAAAATAAAGTCTCTAGTTCGAGAGGATAGGAGCCGTGGTAGCTCAGATGGTTAGCGCTTGCTGAATTTTTCACAGTGCACGAGCAAACCGGATTCGATCCCCACCGGCACCAATAAAAATATAAATGCAATTTTAAGTAATGATTTCTTACATTTACACGAACACTACACATTAAAATAATACTAGTTTTTACGGAATTTATCGCGTATATTTAACTTTTTAATACCCGACATTTCGAACGCTTTACAGCACTCATGGTCACGGGCGGGACTGAGATATTCAACGTCCATATGTCATAGTTAACCGCGGTTACCATAGATTAAAATTTAACTTTTGTTCTGATCTATGCAGTAAGAACTTATGGTATATTGAAGTCTTGCAGTTGTATGCTTGGGTTCGGATTTAATTTTATTTATTATAGGATCCCAAGCAGATGGTAGCACCCAGCCATCTTCTCTATTGAAATTAGGATGTTTTTTTGATTTCAATAGCCTCGCGAATCATCCTTGGAAGGAATCGGTGTTCTTTAGCGAGGATTTGCGGTCTATCAAATCTGATGTAGTGACGGGGGCGATCCTGTACGTGTTCACAGACTGCAGTCTTCCCGGAGCGTCGATTCTTCACATCAGCTATATGTTCTTTAACGCGGGTTTTTATTGGTCTTTTAGTTTGTCCTATGTAGGAGAGACCACATTCACAATCAAGCTTGTACACTCCTACATCTTGCAGAGGGACATTACACTTGACTGATGGTAAAAACTGACCAATCTTCTTCAGCGGCTTGAAGTATGTTTTGATGGAAGCGCGCTTCAAGATGTAGCTAATCTTGTCAGTGACTCCTCTAACATATGACAGTACAGCAGGTACACGCTCGACTGTGGCCGGCTTCACTCGTTCACTGTGACGTAGGCGCGGGACTCGAAGCTTGTTGTCATGCAAAACTTGCTTGACATGGTGGAGCTCTGCAGCCAGGTGTTTACTGTCACAGATCCCTCGTGCTCTCTGAAACAAAGATTTACCCACGGTAGCTAACTGTGAAGGATGGTGGTGAGAATCACCGTTTAAATATCTATCTGTATGGGTCTTTTTTATATACACAGTATGGCTCAAGGTGTTATCAAGATTCCGAATTACTAACACATCTAGAAAAGCTAAGGAATTGTTTGCCTCTAACTCCATTGTGAACTGAATTTTAGAATTTATAGAGTTAAGATGGTCTAAAAATGCAGTTACTTTATCTAAAGGTAGAATTGTGAAAGTGTCGTCTACGTACCGCTTGTAGAATCTTGGATTTATGGGAGAAGCAATTTTAAGTGTTTATTTACCACGTGCTCAGTGGTGAAGAAAAACATTGTGAGGAAACCTGCATGTCTGAGAAATAAGAAAAAAATATTTCGAAGACATGCGATGTTCGCCAACACGCATTGGGGAGGCGCGGTGGACAATTCCTTGCCCTAGGACCCTTTCAGAAATGAGTGGAGGCCTGTGTTCAGGAGAGAGACGTATATAGGCTATAACTTTAACTTTAACTCTAGCTAGAAATAGCCTACTAATGAAATTCAAATGATCGGTTTATGCAAAGTAAGGTTAGGTAAGTCAAATTAGGCAATTTTACAGTACTTACTTAGATATCTTTTACCTAATCACAATAACAAGTGTGTACCTAATCACAACACCTACTGAAGTATTTTGATAAGGTAAGTCAACAGTAACACATCTACAAACCAAAAAATTAAATAAACAAAACTTTACATCTTTAACCATTTCAGTTGAACCAAGACAGGTATACTGTAATTTTAAGGTTTCTCGACTCAAGTCGTTTACTGCTGTATCGTCATTGTTTGTATTTAGCCTGCAATAAAGAATAAATTATATTAGATCTTGCATGACAACAAAACGGAATTACTTGTAATAAATCATTTATATACATATTTTAGCTATATATTTGAAAAGGTTCATATTATTTACACAAAAAAATATCACATCAAATTTCATAAATTCTGGTTATAATTTCATAACTCTATGGACTCAAAAGTGCGCCCGACTTACCCATTATCATTTTAAATTATTGGTAAACTTGAATAATTATTTTTGTCGTAAAATTCGCATTCAGGTATTTTTTTCTCCTCCTAAAATAAAAATAAACTATAAAATAACACGTAGGAATTTAACGGAATAAAAGTACGTGAACTTTGCATAATACATCAAATTACTTACAGAATTTCATTCATCTTTAGAGCATTTTGACGTCGTTGACGTTTATTCTTCTTGAATTTAGACATTTGCACTAATCAATCCAAAAAATTATATTTTCACAATAACACAATCGTAGCGTCTTTTTGTAGCGCCCCTTTATCATAGAATTTACACAATTTTTGGAATTATTTTAATTAAAAAAGAAAAATGAACTTAAAAAATTAAATAAAACGTGGAGAATATAGATTTTTAAATTATCATATTAATAATCCTCAAATGATTAGAGCGTTGCGTTTAGCAACAGATGCATGTAATCAATAATTTTCGTCATTTTTTAAAAGTTTATTTTAAATGTATTTATAGCACATAAAACATATTATAACGTGGAATATGAATGTGATGATAAGATATCGAACATTAATAATGTGCTTTTAGATGTAGTTTATTTTTCATAACTAATGAGTTATGAAAAATAAACTACATCTAAAAGCAGATAATAGAGTCTGAAAAACGCACTTTCGCAACATTTTGGTCAGGAGTATACACCTTAATAAAAACATGGTAAAAATATGTTTGTCCTCTACTCTCCTCTTATACTATTTAGTCATAAATTTTAATAAAGCACCGTAGGCAAATTTAAATTTTTATACGTAATTTACTTTTGTATCTCATTGTAAGTGAAACTCCGTTTCTTATGAGAAACAAAATCCTTTAAACCTATTACTATTTGTATAACAAACAAGTAAATTATTAAGAATGTGTGTGCCAGTGATCTGTACTAATATAAAAATCCATATAAAAATTATTCAAGTACAGTAAGAAAGTACTTATATAGTTATACGATTCAAGTGATAATCCACATTACGACTTTGTTTAATTTTTGTAGATCGCAATAATGATTAGTTTAAGTACACCATATTTAATTATTGCTGACGTTACACGTGACGTCACAGTTTGCGATCATATCCTAGATGGTTGGGCCATTACATCAGATTTGATAGACCACAAATCCTCGTGAAAGAACACCGATTCCTACCAAGGATGATACGTGAGGCTATTGAAATTAAAAAACATCCTAATTTTAATAGAGAAGGAGGCTTGGTATTACCACCTGCTTGGGATCCTATAATTAATAAAATTAAAACTAAACCCAAGCATACCACTGCAAGACTTCAAACCACAGTTAGTTCATTCTGCGTAGATCGGACCAAAGACAATAATTAAAAAAGCTGAAGGTATTTCGGGTTAACTTTGACATCGGGACGTTAGTCACCTCAGTCCCCCGTGACCATGGGTGCTGGAAAGCACCCGAAACGTCGGGTGTTAAAAATAAAATAAATAAAACGCGAAAAAATCCGTAAAAGTAGTTTTAATCAATGTACAGTGTTCGCGTAAATATAAGAAATCATTATATATTTTATATATGTAAGGAAATGAAAATAACAAAAATTAAGCACCATTAGCATGTAAAGTTCGAATGCATAATTAACATTTCGACAAATATTATGTTTTACACTATAAAAAGCTAATTAAATATTTGCAGTATAGTATATAGTTCAAAATAATCAAAATAGTCATTTTTATTAATTAGAAAATATATGAGAATACATAATTCTAATATATTGCAACTAATATACCGAATAAAGAAAATTAAAATACATTTATCATTGTCTGCCGTGTTTATTTCCATAAAATAGTTCATTGACATTGAAAAAATAATACTATGTTCGTACCAGTAGGTGGCGTCTTGCAGATTTCTTACGCGATATATTGTAGCGAGAGTCGGCGGACCGAACGCTCAAGGTCCTTCGCTAGGGGTATGGCCTTAAGTCACTTTCTTAAATGAAACATGTCTACAGATTTTATCGCTTTTAATATAACTTTTTAACTTCCGACGTTTCGAGTGCTTTACAACACCCATAGTCACGAGGTGGCTAAGGTGTTTGACGTCCCGATGTCATAGATTATCCCGACTACCTTCAGTGTTTTAATATTAATTTTTGGTTACTTGTTTGTTTTTCTGTCGTTCGGGTGGAATTTAGTAACTGATTTTAAACTAACTTCCCGATGAGCTGTAAACTTAAAATTGTTGAATAAAGCTCAAATTCGGTTGACAATGCAAGAATTTTGTAAAGAAAACAGTGTATATATAAATTTTCATTTCAATTTCAATTCTTTTAGCTTGAACTTTTCAGTCTGAGCGAGATTAGAATGGCTCTCCAGCACCTTAAAAACGGCAGGGCACCAGGCTAGGATGGAATTACAGCGGAGCTTCTGAAAGCTGGTGGAACGCCGGTACTTGAAGTTCTTCAGAAGATCTTCAATTCCGTCCTCCATGGTGGCACTACTCCGGAGGCGTGGAGCAGAAGTGCGGTGGTCTTGTTCTTTAAGAAAGGCGACAACGCTCTCTTGAAGAACTACAGACCGATTACCCTTCTGAGCCGCGTCTACGTGCTGTTTTCGAGAATCATTACGAATCGTCTCGCACGCAGACTCAACGACTTCCAGCCTCCCAAACAAGCCGGTTTCCGAAAAGGCTTCAGTACCATAGACCACATACATACCCTGCGGCAGATTGTACAGAAGACTGAAGAGTACAATTTGCCACTTTGCCTGGCGTATGTGGACTATGAGAAAGCCTTCGATTCCGTCGAAATTTGGGCGGTGCTACAGTCCCTTCAGCGGTGCCAATTTGTGTGTGTGTGTTTGAACAGTTGGGCTACGATGGCTATCCGAGTACAGAACCAGAGTTCGAAACCTATCCAACTGCAGAGAGGTGTACGACAGGGTGACGTTATATCCCCGAAACTCTTCACCGCTGCGTTGGAAGACGTTTCCAAGCTACTGTTAATGGCGAGTACATCACTCACCTTCGATTTGCCGACGATATAGTCCTTATGGCAGAATAGCTGGAGGAACTTAGCACTATGCTCAATGACCTCAATGGTGTCTCCCAACAAATAGGTCTTAAGATGAACATGGACAAAACAAAGATCATGTTTAGTGTCCATGTCACACCTATGCCGGTAGTTGTTGGGAGCACTATGCTCGAAGTTGTTGACGAGTACGTTTACCTGGGAGAAATAGTCCGACTAGGTAAGTCCAACTTCGACCGAGAGGTCAATCGACGGATTCAACTCGGCTGGGCAGCGTTCGGGAAATTACGACACATCTTCTCGTCCGGTATACCTCAATCTCTGAAAACTAAAGTGTATATATAACCAGTGCGTGTTGCCAGTGATGACTTACGGATCAGAGACGGGGTCTCTCACTGCTGGCCGTATGAGGACGCTCAAGGTCACTCAGCGAACTATGGAGAGGGCTATGCTCGGAGTTTCTCTGCGTGATAGATTCAGAAATGAGGATATCCGCGGTAAAACCAGGATGACTGACATAGCCCAACGGATTAGTAAGCTGAAGTGGCAATGGGCCGGCCATATAGCTCGACCAACCGATAACTTATGGGGAAGAAAGGTTCTCGAGTGGCAGCCTCATACCGGTAGGCGTAGTGTAGGGCG
This sequence comes from Parnassius smintheus behrii, assembly GCA_036936625.1. Lineage (NCBI taxonomy): Eukaryota > Metazoa > Arthropoda > Insecta > Lepidoptera > Papilionidae > Parnassius > Parnassius smintheus. The sequence continues at coordinate 16,958,351 of JAUPFT010000001.1, read as the reverse complement.
ACCCCCCACTAGATGGAGTGACGACCTGGTAAAACATGCAGAAAGTCGATGGATGCAGGTGGCTCAGGACCGTGCTTTGTGGCGTTACTTGGGGGAGGCCTATGTTCAGCAGTGGACTTGTGAAGGGCAATGATGATAATGTTGATGAAACGCGATAAAATCCGTATAAATAGTTTTATAGTGATATCTTTGTTTTAAATTAGTTATATTATTGTATATATGTATGTATGTATGTATGTATGTATGTATAGGCATATATATATGTATGACCTTTCTTTTAAGTTATTATTGATTGATTCACTAATGACATTTATGAAGCATCATGCTAACCTTATAACTATTTAATTTTTATTGTTCAGAATTATATTCCCTTTATGTAACAAAACATTATTAAATGAGTTCCCATTAATGACAAGCAAATATTATTGGCTGGCTATTAACCAGACCAGACCACCTCAACTCCATTAACTCGAAAATACAATTCACAATGGAGTTAGAGGTGTAAAGACTCAAGGAAAGGCGTCAATCAAACACAGAACTGCACGACTGACTGGTTTATTCTCCAAGCGTGTTATTACAGTTTCGACAATTACCCTCTATTTCTATAATAAAACCTTACAATTTCCCCTTTCAAATTTCTGCATTTCTCTTATTACTATTAAAAGCACGCAAAGCTCGCGAAGACGCGTTGGGTCCGGGTGGCGTCAGTGTCGGGTACTGTATAGGTTCCGAGAAGGGCGCTGGTTCATACGGGGTTACATCCAATACATTCGGTGGGTCTGTCCTCGATGCTGTCGGCCCACCTGACGCGTCTTTGAAACAAGCCCCATCGTCATCGCTACAAACCACATCAATTTATTACCATTTCTATCGTCACCCTGGGTTTCCTCCTCCCTTGACGTCTGACTTGTGCGCGTTAAGGAATATCTATTTTTATTTTTTTATTGAAATTACTTGATCCAGATGTCTACGTAATTCAATCCCCTTCCAATGTTTACCTTAAATAAGACTGGGCCTGTTTTACACACGACTTTTCTCCCTTCGCGGAATAGTCGCGCATCAGAACGGGATCACCGGGTTGTAGGTCGCGGTCGCGGTGAGTGCCGCCGGCCGCGGCCACCTGGCGCTGCTGCGTGGCGCGCGCGACGCTCGCCACGTCCGGGCGCATCGCGTCCAAGCGCCCGCGCAGCCGCTGCCCGAGCAAGGCGACCGCGGGAGGCACTCCTATACTCGCGTGTTCGCAATTCCAATACTTAAATAAAAATATATTAATAGCCTGTGTCACATTTTTACCTTCGTGGAACGCTCTTTTAATAACTTTTTAATTGTTTTTCTGCGGCGCCATTACCTTGTGGTCTGTAGGGTGCCATGGTAACAGGTTTGATACAATTCATATTACAGTAATTTTTGAAATCATGCGATAAAAAGGTGGACCGTAGTCCGTGACGACTTGCGAAGGAAGCCCGAATCTGGAAAAAATGGCTTTGAAAGCTGCGATTGTCGATTGTGCATTTGTACTATTCACATTGGACACCTCAATCTATTTAGAATGAGCGCCCACTATGACTAGATATTTTTTCCAGCATATTCCGCGAAATCCGCATGTAAACAATACATGGGCTGAAGTGGAAACTCCCACGGGTGAATCGCAGCGTGCGGTGGCGCATCGCGTACCACATGGCATGGCTCGTAATTTCGACATACCTTCTCTAGATCCTTATCGAGACTAGGCCATTAAACGTAGTTTCTCGACAAATTTTTCATTTTATTAATACCTAAGTGGCCATCGTGAATCTCCTCCATAACTCGTGTACGTCGTACTGGAGGTATAATAAGTCTATACTTGTATAGTAACCAACCGAGATCCGTAGTGATCTCGCTCTTACGGTTTTTCTTCTTCGCATCTCGCCCCGAGCCGCCAACCGAACATTACATATCCCAAAATTTTGCATTTTTTTATTTCTAACAGACTATTTTTTTTATTTCATAACTAATTTCCTTAAAATCTACGGGCATACACTCCTCTACGATATTTAAATAACTCACTGACGTAATAAGGCCTCGCTCGTGAGGCAATGGCAGGCGAGATAAGGCATCTGCCGGCCCGTTATTCTTTGAAGGCACGAATTCTACGGAAAAATCACAGGCTGCAAAACGGGCTGCCCAGCGCTTTAAGCGGCTCGCAGCAGTTTGTGGTATACCTCCTTGTACCCCAAATATATAGCTCAGCGGCTGGTGATCCGTACGTAAAACGAACTTCCTGCCATATAAATACTGGTGGTGTTTAGTAACACCATAAAATATAGCTAGCGCCTTTATCCAGTTGACTATAATTACGTTCAACTGTGTTCAGAGTTCGTGAAACACAGCTGACAGGCCTCTCACTACCATCTGGGTAGCGACGCGCGAGCATCGCACCCACACCGTACGCGCTGATGTCCACTACCATCTGGGTAGCGATGCGCGAGCACCGTACCCACACCGTACGCGCTGCTTTCCACTACCATCTGGGTAGCGATGCGTGAGCACCGCACCCACACCGTACGCGCTGCTTTCCACTACCATCTGGGTAGCGATGCGCGAGCACCGCATCCACACCGTACGCGCTGCTTTCCACTACCATCTGGGTAGCGATGCGTGAGCACCGCACCCACACCGCACGCGCTGCTGTCCACTACCATCTGGGTAGCGATGCGTGAGCACCGCAACCACACCGTACGCGCTGGTGTCTACTGCCAGCACGGGCGGACGCCCCTCCTCATAATGGGCCAGCACCCGGTCACTCGTTAACACTCACTTAGCCTCTGCAAAGGCCCGCTCACACTTTGAGTCCCATTTCCAACTCACTTCCTTTTTTAATAATTCATATAGAGGATGTAACAGAACGCTTAAGTTTTGAATAAATTTTCCGTAGTAATTTAATAATACAAGGAAACTTTCTAACTGAGTTATATTAATTGGATTTTTCCGGATCCGGATGCAACCCATTTTTGTCTACTATAAAACATAGGTATTTAACACTGGGTTGTTTTAATTGTTAAGCCCATATTACGTAACCGTTCAATTACCGTTTTTATATTTTTATAATGTGATTCTTTATTCGGGCCTGTTACACAAATGTCATCCAAAAATACTACTGTCCCGGGTATACCCCGCAGAGTTTCTTCCATAAGTTTTTGAAACTTTTCAGGAATACATGATAAGCCGAAGGGAGTGCGGCAATATACGAATGTTCCTACATGTGTAGTTATTGCAGTGTATGGTTGGGAATCTTTGCTCAGTAACACTTGTTGATATGAATGTTTCAAGTCAATTTTCGAAAATTTCACTCCAACACTTAGAGAAGCAAAAAATTCCTCAATCCTGGGCAGAAGATAATAGTCCCATTTTAGTTTAGGGTTAATAGGTATTTTATAATCCCCACATATCCATGTATCCCCACACTCCTTGACAACTGGTACTATCGGTGTGCCATATTCGGAATGATCGACGCGATATAATATTGTACCCTCTCACTTGAGATGCATGAGCTCTTGCTCGACCCGCGTGCGCAACGCGAGAGGTACGGGCCTCGCGGGAACATACACGGGTTCATTATCCGTCAGCTCTAATTGAATTGGTTTTTTACAAGTACCCAGTTTATAAAAATCTGTACTGTTCGTATCGACCTCACACTCTAGACGATGACCGTCAACATTAATTATAATGAAATATGGTTTGGTACCTTTAGCCACCACTTAATGTTATAGAAGTCCTCGTCTTCTTCCGTATCCACCTGGTTCACAAAATTTGGTTGACCACACGATCGAGCTCGGGTACGTAGCCCACTACGGACTTCACTAAACCCCCTTTTACACATTACTTTAAGGTGGCCCCGTGGCCGCACTGATTAAAATTATATTGCGCAAACTGACACCAATCTGACTGGTGGTGCTAGCCGCAGCGCCAGCAGGCCGCCGCGCCGCCGCCGCCGTCGCCGCGTGTGCCTGTTCGCTACGCGCTCACCTCGCCGCCCAAGCCAGAGGCCGAGGTAGACGCCATCGCTGTTGTGGCAGCGCTCACCTGCGCGTGCTTTTCTGCAGCCTCAGATGCCGGAGCCAGCTCGACCACCTCCTTGTATTTAATATTTTTCTCGGCAAATATACGCGATCGCATCCCTTCATTCATTAAGCCGGGCACGAATTGATCTCGTAGATTCTCCTCCAGCGCCGTCCCGAAGTTGCACGTGGTTTCAAGATGTTTTAAATTATGTAGGTACTCCGTAAGCGACTCGCTTTGTCGTTGTCTGCGCAACCGAAATACGTCGTTCGGTGTTCTCCGTTCGTTCGTTCGGCGATTTCCGACCGCTGGGGTTCGAAGTGCTCGGTCAACAATTGCACCAAATCCTTGAAACTTTTCGATTCGGGATGTACCGGTGAGCACAAATCACACATATTCTCTAATGTGTGTGATTTGTGCTCATTGCCGTTGCCTCCCCGACCACAGTTATTAAGAGAGGTACTTGCAGTTCATCTTTAATTTCGTTCAGTATATTTACCCGTCGTACGTACTCCGGCCACTGTGTAGAATGAATGTTGAAGGGCTCAAGTTTTCCGATCGGCATCGTACCTATTTACGTACAATTACTCGTCACGTATATAGTTTACACGCACTAAATAATATTCGCGGTACCCACTCGTCGCCAGCGTAAAGACTCAAGGAAAGGCGTCAATCAAACACAGGACTGCGCGGCTGATTGGTTTATTCTCCAAACGTGTTATTACAGTTTCCACAATTACCCACTATTTCTATAATAAAACCTTACAAGAGGCAAATAATTTTTTAGCTTTCCTAGATGTTTTAGTCGTCAGAATTCCTGATAGCACTATTGATCACACTGTGTATAGGAAAAAGACAAAAGATATTTAAAAAGTGAATCTCACCGTCATCTTTCACAGTTAGCTAATATACATTATTAATTACCTACCATAAATTTAGACTTAACAAGACTGATTGAGGGACAATTTAGGTGGTATACAATGATTAACAAGTAATTAATAAACTCATATGGTTTTAAATCGTTAAGATGGCTTTGTTCAATATTTTAAAAAAATTGTGTGAAATTTATTTAATAGAAATATAGCAATAAATAGAACATCCAAGCAACATTAAATGCCCAGCAGAAGTAATGATAGAGATACATCAAAATGTCGTAGTTTATTGAATAATGCACACAAACAGACAGTAGTTATATACAGTTCTAAAATTATAAGTATATTGATGTTCATCTAAACTACAATAAAAAAAATTATACGTGGTAGACCTATTTGCAGTTATACAATAGTTGTAGCACAAATCGGTCGGATCGACAGGGGAAGTACCACGCCCTCACAGAATACCAACGTGAAATATCAGCTTAATGTTCCTGTATTTTGTATGGTGAGTATAAATACTGGAGACTCTTTATATTGGAAATGAAGCATGACTACGCTCTCACAGAATACCAGCGTAAAATAGGAGCTTAATGCTGCTGAGTTTCGTATGGTGAGCGTAGAGAACTGAAGACCCATTTTACTGGAAACGAGGCATTCCATCTCAGTCCTCAGGACTAGCAACGCAACAGCATTTTAATTTTTAATTGAAGATAAATTTAGATGTCTATGGGCCACAGCATCCACTTACTATCAGGTCGACTGTGTGCTCGTTTGTCGTTGTCTCTACCTAACCTTCTGGGTTTACACCTGAAGATTTGTGTATTTACGTATGTAGTAATTAATAAAAGTGCTAAATGAACACGAAAAATTTGCTGCCGACTAGTTTGTACACCCGATCCATGTTCATTTCATGCACATAGGATGAAGAGGTCCTGTGAACAAGCGTGCATGACTAGAAAGGAAAAATAAAGGGATATTTTCCTCATTCCAAGACGACCCGCTAAGGTCTACGGATATTTATTTTCGGGCATCACATTGCCGTGCAGTTGGCACTTACTTTGTTACGGCTTTAGTTGGTACAACTACAACATTATCCAGCCTTGGCCCCACAAGGCGAATGTACGTGGGTATTCCACATGAATAAAACGGAAGGATTACCATTAAAATACACACTTATATACGCTCTTACCTGCCTGCGCAAAAGTAAACACAGGATTTTCTCTAAAGGGCTTCACAAACACGGTGTCTGAGAAATTTTGCTAAAATGAAAGGTTGCCCCTAGCTTATCTTTCAGTCTTCGAGAGCAAAGTAAACAACAGTGTATTTAATGTTGTTTTTTGTTTTGCCTTGTATTTTGTTGAACAGGTAAAGCAACGTGTTTATACAATAAATTGTAATTGCTTTGCCGTATAATTTATTTTAAATTAATTTAGATTTTTTGGCGACAGAAGTCTAATGATGAAAAATGCACTGCACAACTGGAAAGTTATAGGTTCGATAGGGTCATTACAACATGTAAATAAAAATTAATAAATATATATTTATGATAGATTTTGTAAAAAGTAAACGAGGATTATTGATTTCTATTTATAAAAATGTATTACAAATTTCACATTTCAATTTTAAGAATAATTTTTGTCTGTGCCTCAAATCTGCAAAACCCTGTCCACCATATTAGAAACTGTCTTGACGTCATTGATCCCGCCTAAGGGTTCTGTGTCACAGATTAAGAGCTACCACTAGCTAATATGCTATGTTATTTCGAAATTTTTTAAGTTATTGTTACGATTATTGGGTTTTATTCCAAATTTTATTGAAAAGTCATCATGGAAGATAAATTCGTAAAAGCAGAAAGTACTTCCTCTTCTCCTTCTCTCTGTTCTCTAAGGATTAATCAATTGATGGTGGCAATTTTTTTGTATGCAATACCAATTTTTGATCTGCTGAGTTGAGAAATGTTAAAACATCAATGATTATACAAAAACATAATATGTCAGAGTGTATCTTAGTTTAGTTTATCAATAATAACAATCATTAGCAATCCTTAGTTATAATATCAAAGTTAAAATAATTTATTACAAAATTTGACTTGCTATACTCTTCATCTCATAATGTTTTGTTTTGTATAAGCGATACTTAAATATAAATCATACTAATATTAAAATTATCTTCACAGAATAGTCTTGTTTTTGTAAACAATGTATTGGGGTATCTTCTTGCCAGCTATACCCAAGTATTTCTTATATTTAAATCAGTTGGCACTTGAATCTATAACTTTCCCTCCGTTCTCATGTGTATTGCTTTCTTATTTTTATGCGTATTATTGCATTCAGACACAACACGACAATGATATAGATGATTACTCATTATTAAACATCATTGCAAAATCGGTAAATTTCTGCGACAGTGACGTCACGAGTAGAACAGCACGGCTGCTAGCGTTTTCACGCAAAAAAATTCATGTAAAATTAAAAGTAATTTTATGACATTCTTCGGTTTAAAAAATTACATATAAAATTATAGTGGTTCATTATCACTCTAATTTTCAATTAGACATTTTTTGAAAATGCGTGTAGTACCCTATTGCTATGATAAGCCACTCCTAACACAAGAATATTAAGCTTATTTGGATTAGTAAACCGGATCATAAGTTTAATTTTAAACAAAAATATGACTTAAGTTTTCCAGAAATTCGGTAGAGCAGTGACTAAGCATGTGAACAGTGGGTAAAGATTGAGGGATTCATTCGATTTCTGTCCTAGAATCTCATTGAGGCAATGATTTTCAACAAGTTCTTTGTAAAGGCTATTTTGAGTAAAAATATTTCGGATTTGAACGTACTTAGTACATTCGTAAGGAATACTAACTTAAATAACACCGTAATTTTGGTAAATTATATCGTATGCGGAGTACTCAGAGACCGTTTTACTGGTAACGAAGCATTCTATCTCAGTACTAGAAAGGCAAACGCATCTGCATTTTTATTTTTAATCAAGGATGGGTGTAAAAGTCTATAGGCCGTAGCATCTACTCACCGTGAGATGGAATGTGTACTTGTTTGTCACACTTACAATAAATCAATTTAAAAAAATCTTGCATTCATTAAACTCAAATATAATCGTCTCATATCTTGGCGTGTATCAATGTGTATACTCGTATATATGTTTGAAAAACGTCTCCATGAAACTAAACCTTGTAAACCTTGTAACTCTTGGCGTTGATAAATTAATCTGGGGCAACAAGCGCAACACTATCATGCAGTATCTCAGTGTGTTACTGAAGTAAAACAATTAATCATGCAAGCTTTGTATTGCGAAACTACGTAGCCCTTTTAGGTATAAATAGACAAAGTTAAAGTATGCTGATAGGCAAGCGTTTAACTGTAATCAAATTATACTAATTTTGTTTTTAAGAGGTAAAACCGCGGTGCAGCTGTAATAAGGTTGTAGCACAAATGGATCGGTTCGATCAGGGAAAGGCCACGCTCTCACAGAATATCAGCGTAAAATAGCAGCTCAATGCTGCTGTGTTTTTTATGTTGAGTGGAGAGAACCGGAGACCCCTGTTACTGGAAACGGAACATTCCATCTTAGTCCTTTGGAGCGACAATGCATCTGCATTTTGATTCTTGGTTGAGGACATGCGTTGGTGATTATGGGCATTTATTTAACAATAGATTAACTGTGAACTTGTTTGTTATTCATATACTATAAAAAGTTAAAATTTTAATAAATAATAAAAGCAGACTTCTAAGAAATAAAAGTAATAAAATATTTTCAGGGAACTTCAGTTCTTCTATATACGCCCGACTTCAGAACCTATTACGTGGAAATTATTTCTTTCTCTTTAGTTCTTACTTGAATTCAAATTCGAACTCTTTATGAGTGGACCAAAGAAGTTATGAATCAAAAACACGAGCTCAAAATATCAACTAAAATATTATCTAAATAGTTACATTAAAAACTTCATCCCTATCCCCTACTTCACCTTCACCCTAAGGGGTGTATTTGTTTCTTCGAATTATATATCTATATCTATCTATATCTATAAAATCTATATCTTTAAAAATTTAATGTATGTGTATGTTTTAATGTAAACAAAACTTTTATGAAAATAGTGATGTACGTTATGTAAATACTAAAAATTTTACATGCGTATAATCATTCTTCGGTTCCCTAACAAAGATTCGATAACAATCATAGTTAGTTACTACTATTATAATATGTGTGTACCTATTTGTAATAGGTTTTGTTCCAATAATATAAAATAAGGTTGTATAATATAATATATGTAACAAAAATAATTTCAATCAATACTTTATTATTACACTTATCTATCCAAGCGATCGAAATAGAATTATGCGGTATCAATCAAATTGTAAATCTAAATTCTTAGATTTTTTTAATCGTCAATTGTGTTATTTATATTAGTTACTTAAAATAATATAAGTATTGTGTCAAAGTTATGTTATATTTTGATAGAGTGTTTAAAAAAAATAAAGAATTTTTGTTTTACATGACAACCTCGAAAATACTTGCACCGCAGTCATTGCGGTGCATCAATCCTTTCTTGACATAATTCAGTCCGTCTTTTTTATTCATACATGGATAAAAAATTACTTTGTTTAAATAAGGAAAGGTAATAAAGAAGATTTTAACAATCACAATATCATTTTGTATATTTAAAGTCCTGTTTTGAATTTAGAATATTGCAGATACAGTTAATGTAACCTCATCAAAGCGCCAAATATAAGTTAATAATATAAGTAAGTTCTGCAGATTTATGACAAGATGATGGCATCGCCGAAAGTACATAAAAAGCACTGATTAGCGAAGGGGACCTGCAGCGAGTGAGTCGCAGTTTTATGTTGTTATACGTTACTTAATATAAATATATCTCCACGATTCGAGACAGATGAAAACTATTGTTTAACTTCATTGTCCTTAAACTCTGGAGGAGCAGGCAAAATTGTGACGTTAAAAAATGGAAAATCCTACATACAACAGAAGATTCATATCTGTGGATATTCTTACTAACATACCCTTTCCATGAATCATTGATAACGAAAAGTTCGATTGTTTTTTTTAAAGAGGGATACATTTAAGTGATAGAGCCATGCTGCAGATATATTGTGGTTGCAGCACGAATGATACGACTCGACCGGGGTAGGATCATACTCTCACAGCATACCAACTTAAAATTGCAGCTGATTGTTGCTGTCTATCGTATGGTGAGTGTAGAGAAACGGAGACCCTTTTTACTGGAAACGACGCATTCCATCTCAGTCTTCAGGGCTGGTAACGCATCTGCATTTCGATTCTTAATTGAAGATGAATGCGTATGTCTATGAGCCACAGCATCTATTTACCATCAGGTGGACTATGTGCTCGTTTGTCACCCTTATTCTATTAAGAAAAATTGAGCTATGGTAGCTTAGAGGATTAGCGGTCGCCGTACATTTCACATAACGCGAGCAATCTGGGTTCGATCCTCTCCGGCACCAATGAAATTGTTAATTGCAATTTCAAGTACTAATTTACCACGTGCTTGCTAGTGAAGGAAAATATCATGAGGAAAAATGCATATCTGAGAAACAAAAGCTCGCCAACTGTGCATGCGGCGGACATTTCCTTGGCCCAAAACCCTATCAGAAATGAGAGTAAGCTATAATAATATTTCCTTGGCAATAACATGTAAGTTTAATTTTTATAAAATATAGTTAAATATCAAATACCGTAGCAGTCTAATAGGAGGCTCCTCTATATAATTTAATTAAAGAAAATAATAGTAAAAAAAAAAACATTTTTTAATTAATATTTTATGTAAGTGCTCTAAAAGAAGAAATTCTTTAAATTAAATGAAACCCACTAATTTATTACATTAAAATTGATGGATTTGATTTAATTCAAAGTTTATTTTCTTGTTTTTTAGTGTTGATTTTATGGGATTGCTTTAAAAAATTATTTATTTTCACTACTTTTTTTAGTTATCGCTGGACATGTTTCTACGTCTCTTCATTTTATTTAATGCGTCATTATTGATATTTGATTGTCATCACAGACCTGGGATAATAACAATTAAGAATTTATTTTATGGCATTCGGGTCACTCTTGTAAATTCCTACAACATTTGTTCAAGCACCACCAAACTATCTTTAATCTTTTCCGAGTTAAAGCTCCTGCGGACGTCCTTACATTCATATTCTTCTCACCATATCTCTTCAATTGATAGCCATATCATAGGAGTGCATAGAAAATAACTAGTTAGCCATCTTGGGCGGTCCGCCATATTGGACTATTGGATATACCCGGAATGACGTCACTTAGCAATCCTAGCATAGTCATCCAAAACAAACAAGTTGAGGCTCGAGTTTAACTGCTCAAAAATTCGGTTGCGAGATTTAACCCTAACATACATACAAATGTTGCAAGGTATTCGCTACAGTATTATAAATAGAAAACTGGAACCAACTTCAATGAAAGAAAGCTTAAAAAGATTTTGTGTTATTACTCCTGAGAGTTAAGATGAATGCCATATGGTATGTTATTATTGTAATTTTGAGAAATAGGTGAGGGGATGGTACACAGACAAAAATATTCACAGAAATCGTAACAATAAGACAGTAGAAGTCGCACAGACGCGTGACCTTGCCACCGCCACGATGTGTTGACGAACATCATTCACTACTTTGTGATTTAGTTGCGCGGGTAACGTCATACGTGAATTTATGTTATTCTAATGAATCCGAACCGCAGCATACTCGTAATCAGTGGTAAAACCTCATCCACGACATTTAATTCAACTAATAAATGCGTAACATTTCATCGGCAAGATGATTATTTACTAATTATCATTGTTTTAACTAAGTTACATCTAGATGAATACTTTACTGTGATATTTACCTTTGTAAACTTTCATTTATTACCTTTCGTACTATACCATTACCACTGCTGCTTTTGTTCTAACGTAATACGCGACGCACGCGACGTTAACAAACTTCCAAGCAATGTAATGTGATACATTAGTTATCATTGTGCATTGCGTACTGTTTATAATACGGCTACGGGCATCGGTTGCTTAATGCGTATGTATTAAGATGTGACGACATCGCTTTTGGAAGTAATCGAGCGCTAATTAATTTCTATTGTGGTGTTATTACTATTTCTTTGAAAATAACCTAGTAATTACCAAGTCATATAAAACTATTCGTAAATTGTAATATGATATTATTCACATGCGTAAAATGGTCTTTAAGTTTTGTGTAACTGGAAATTGCTATCGACTCTTTTTATCTTTCTATATAATAAAACATACAGTTATAGTATTATAAATGGGAAACTATCTTCAATCAAATAAAGCTTAAACTTATGTTGTGTTATTACTCCTGATAGTTAGGACGAATGCCACATGATATGTTTTTGTTGTAATTTTGAGAAAAAGGTGAGGGGATGGTACACATACAAAAAAAACTTAGTAATTATTAGGTCATATAAAACTATCCATAAATTGTAACAAAATAATCTAGTGCCATATAATATAATTCATACAAGTAAAATGGTCTTTAAGCTTTGTATAACAGGAAATTGCTATCGACTCTATCTCTCTCTCTTTCTATATAAGAAAACATGTAGCAATCAGATCGAGTTCGTGATCAACATGATAAAATAAATGTAAAATTTGCATGCTGTGTTTGAAGTTGTCCTTTGTCACGTTTTCGATCAGGTTGGGGCTGAGATCGAATAGGAAAATTTACTTACTTAAGGTTAAGCCACGTTCTGTATCCAAATTTTATATATACGTTTAAACATATAGTTCTTTCAAATGATAACAAAATTATGTATGAAGTTACATACAATTTTCGTTCACGTTCAATTTTATATATTTTTTATTGTTTAGTAAATATTATTTAATAAATTTCTCAAAATATGACATGGTGGCATACCATTTCATCCAATACAGTCTATAAAGTCCACTATTGAACATAGATTCTTCACTCGTAGACTACCCCATAGGGAGATTTTGTCATAGTCACCAAGTCAGTCGGTTAATGAAGTACGTTAGTAACGTAAGTAACGTAGTTTCTTATTTATTTATCAGGAAGATGGTGCTGCCCATCTTCTGTTACAGTTTTTCTCTGTAACCTCTTACTTCAACCACGAGACGATATGAGTCCTGTCACTGGTTTGAGTATTTTAAAAATAACGCAAATCAGATAGCGTAAATAGAATATCTATAATATATTAAAACAATAAAAGAAAACTTTGCCTGCAGAATATGCAGTATTACTCAGACAGTGCATTACAACTTACTTGATTTTGAGGAGAAAGCCCTTCTTACTGATCCTGTAAATCCAAGGTTCTATAAGCGGCATATAGACGATATTTTCTCAATTTTACCACCAGATAAAGGAATTGCATTTGTAGAACACCTAAAATTCAAAAAATTCAATTTACTATGGAGTTAGAAGTAAATAATTCCTTAGCCTTCCTAAACGTGTTTGTAATCCGAAATCCTAACAACAACATAGATCACACTGCGTGTAAGAAAAGACACATACTAACCGATATTTAAACGGTGAATCCCACCATCATCCTTCATAGTTAGCCATCGTGAGCAAACCTTTATTATAGAGAGCAAAATGAATTTGTATCAGCAAAAACCTGGTCGACGAGCTGCAACACGTCAAGCAGGTTTCGTACGATAACAGGCTTCGAATCCCGCGCCACAGAGGCCGGGTCAAGCAAGCCACATTCGATACATATATCACATTTGATAGACTACAAATCCTCGCGAAAAACATTTATTCCTAGTGACGTGAGGCTATTGAAAATAAAAATAAAAAACATTCTAATTTCAATAGAGAAAGAGGCTGAGTCCTATCACCTGCTTGGGATCCTGTAATTAATAAAATTAAAATTAAACTGAAGCATACCACTACATCAATACACAGCAAGTTCATTTTGAAGAGATCGGACCAAAAGTAATAATTAAAAAGCTGAAGGTACTCCGGGTTAACTCTGACATCGGGACATCAATCTCCTCAGTCCCCGTGACGCAAAATACCCGAAACATCGGAAAAGCGTATAAGTATATATAGAGAAAGCCTAAATTTATTTTAAATATTTCATATTAATTAAATAAAATTAAACTTACATAGCTTGCGTTAATACTGTCTATGTCAACTTAAATCCATATACCTGCATATTTGTCAATAATGTTTCATGCAAGACCGGACTTGCCCTTTATATAGAGTGAACAGCTGTCCCGTGAAGTATCGCCGCACCTTTACAAGGTCTGCTGACTTCCTCGCTGATTTGTTCCTGGAATCACGGGGCGCGCCAAAGTCAGTCAGTCATTGGGGATTCTGTCAAGAAATTTTGTGTTTCAACCCCGTGCCATGCTTTGAAAAATATGTAGTCCTGCGTCTGATCTCAGTTCGATTGAGTTAGATTGTCGTCCTAAAGGACTATGAGAGTGAGGAATAGAAAGTGCACTTGTCTACTATAATTGTGTTCTGCATACATGGTAATGACAATAGTCCGTCAAGACTGCCGCTTCATGCTGAACTGAAAGTTGTCCTTAATCACGTTTTTGATCAGGTTTGGACTGAGATCGAATGGAAAAATTTACTTAGTTATGGTCAAAACGTGTTCCGTATTTAAATTTTATATAATATAGAAGTGTGTGCGAGTACAAGTGCACGATAATATAAAAATTAAATATTGTAATAATCTTGTCCCACGCAGGCTAGACGGCTAGACGGCTAGACGGCTAGAGTCCGTCGAGTCTGATTACCGTGACTGAAATTCGATCTAAAGAACATTGTGAATTAAAATGTGTATAGATATTATTATTGTTGCCCGGCTAAGTTGACATCTGGCACTAGCGCCATCTAGTGTCGGGTAACAGAGCGAGGAGAGAGCTTTCCAGAAAATGACATCACTAATCTTTTAACCGACAGCGCCATTTGTTGTCGAAACGAAGAACTAAGCTTCTAGAAGCTGAGACTCGAACTTTCGGCGCTTTGTCGATTGGTGCACGTATTTACTTGAATGTTCTGGATGTTTCGGTACTAATGTGTATTTATAGGTGCTGCAAGGTGCGATCGGGGAAATATTAAATTTGGCGAGACAAGCGAAGCTTCGGAGCGAAATAAAGTGAATTAGTGTGCTTAATTATTAGTGTTTTAAGTTTTAATTTGTGTAAAGAAAATTAAAGTGTTAATTTAGGTAATTCTATCGGCAATTTTTATTGTCACGAACCTCAAGCTCGTAACATTATATACGTGTATATAGGTAAACATTACACTTAATGAATCTATTATAACATATAAAACTTTTAGTCACTTCAAACGGCAACGATAACCACAATTAAATAAATGAGGACTGTTTCTTGGGACTCTGTAAATGTAAATAATGATAGGCCTTTGAATTTGATTGCCGAACTTCAACTATTTCAGCACATGACTCCAGGGCAAAATGTTTGTTGAAAATTACATTAAGTTGTAGAGTTCTAGTTAGGTCATCTATTCAGAATTGGAATAGTCTCTTGCCATTTTAACGTGTCCGGATAAGGATCACATATATATGCACAACTGTTCATTCTTATGTTATAATAATTTCAACTTTTTGCTTAATTGGTTAAATAGTTCGAATTTAAAACCGAATTTAAAAATCATTATCATCATCATTACCGCCCTTCATAAGTCCACTGCTGAACATGCCTCCCCCAAGGAATGCCACAAAGCACGTTTCTGAGCCACCTGCATCCATTGACTTCCTGCATGTCTTACAAGGTCGTCACTCCATCCAGTGAGGGGTCGCCCTACACTTCGCCTACCAGTACAAGGATGCCATTTGAGAACCTTTTTTCCCCATCAGTTGTTCGTTCTTCGAGCTTTATTGCCGGCCCATTGCCACTTCAGCTTACTAATCTGTTGGGTTATGTCAGTCACTCTGGTTCTACTGCGCATATGCTCATTTTTCAGTTTATCACGCAGAGAAAACCCGTGCATAGCTCTCTCCATAGTTCGCTGAGCGAACTTGATCGTCGTCATACGGCAAATTGTCAAATCATAATATAATTTAATAACCTGAATAAACTTACTTAAGTTTTTTTTAATTATTTTTCAACTTTTATGATGAAAAAATAAACTTCAAATTTAAATTAAATTCTATAATTATACTACACCCCATCCACAAGACATCATTACAGTCATAATTGAACAAATGTTTTGCCTCAGTACCTTTCAATCCGCATCCTATTCAATAAGCATCCTTTTTAATCAGAATGGTTTGATTATTCCTTTACTTTTCATGTCTTTCATTTCACAATTCTGTAATACATGTTATCAATTAATTGAGATCTAATTCTCAGAAATCCTTTTATAATTTCTTACGTTACAAAAGAGAAGATAATAACTGTATAAATAACATAGCATTCTCGATTAATCAATCATTGCTTTGTATGGGTACTAATAAAATTTGTTTATAAATTAATAAATACAGCCAAAATGTTATGGTTTACGCTGAACAAGTTTTTGTTTTATTACATTATAATTACTCTCACATTTCCTCTCTTCCCTTCCCACGTACCTTTGTTTATTACTTATATTATAGGGTTTTTTGGCCAACGAAAAGTTTGCCGTCACTGTCTTAATACATATTGGCAGATTTCACATAACCTCGAAATAATTTTAATTTCAAATTATGCAGGCTTTGCAGGCAAAGCAGCTGTAGCGGCGCTGTTGTCGCGCCACTAGTACACCGAAATACACCGAAGCCTAAATCGCGCTATTAACATTCCGAATCATAGACAGTATATATAGAACTTCTCCGAACTATCACTTGGAGTGTTGGCTGCTCCCCGGGCAGAACACCTTGCCCGGTGGGAGATCTCCCCTTTTCCTACCATGGCCACAGTGGGTTCAAATCACGTCGGGGTCACCTTGATGATGTGACGTGATGTAGCGGCGCTGTCATTGTGCCAATAGCACACCGAAACACACCGAAGCCTAAATCGCACTATTAACATTCCGAATCATAGATAGTATATATAGAACTTCTTCGAACTATCACATGGAGTGTTGGCCGCTCCCCGGGCGGAACACCTTGCCCGGCGGGAGATCTCCTCTTTTCTTTCCATGGCCACACAGCATTTATGATCTCAACATATCTAAACAAAAATAATTTATTGGATGACTTATATAACTAACATCATAAAGCATTAAGTTTGTCTTTAACCCAACTTCACTTACAAAAAATAAAATACTCCATTTAATAGCTTTTGAAGTGTGGGCTTTTATTATTTGATACACTACATCTGAACGGCGACTTTAGAAGCTGTTTTGGGAAAATTATTTTGTTCCTTTTACTTCTCGAAATCGGCTTTTACCTACAATATGTTTAATTTTAAGTTTTTAAGTCTGTTACACTTGTTTACCGTGTGGTGGTATAAAAATATCCACTACTCCATATCATTCCTTGGACGAGGCGTAAGAGGCGACAGAGAGGAACAAATCGGAAGATGAGCAGTAGAGTTTTCCTAATAACGACTGAAAATAAAAATAAACTGTTGTTGTCAACCCGCTTGATAGGTGTGGCAAATATGGCAGAAATATCTCCCTTATATGGAAATTTATAGGATAGGTCGATGTTCAGTAGCGGACTTTTATAAATTGTAATAGTAACGGAATATGTTCAAGCACGTTGAAGCAGTGTATCAAATAATTAAAGCCTCGACTCTTAGAGCTACGGTTATTATATCTTTATTTATATAAGCAACAGTCGGGTTTAATCACCATTGCTCAGTTCACTACTTTGTTTATATTAGCCGGCATCTTTCATATCTATCTTGTTAATTATTCAAACGCTTTCTCCGGCTCACACACCTGAACCAAGAATAATTCATAATTTGATAAGTATGATGTAATATTGAAGTAAGTATTTCCTTTATTTTGAAATTAAATCACTTAACGTCATGTTTAAGTTTAGTTATTCATATCATCCTCATTATGATCAAATTTATCAACACCATAACAGCTATTCACAAGACCAATGGTGAGCATTGGGCTCCCCCAAATTATACCACAAAACACGGTCGTGAGCCATCCGTATCCATCGACTTCATGCAAGTCTTACCAGTTAGTCACTCCATCTAGCGTAGAGTCACTTTGCGCTTGACTTAATGGCTGCCACTACATCATCATCATCGTCACCATGCGGTAGTCCACTGCTTGATATAGGCCTCTCCCAAGGCGCGCCACTTAGCCCAATTTCGTCTACACGCATCCAGTTTCTACCAGACACCTTGCGCAGATTCTCGCTCCATCTGGTCAGGGAGCGTCCCACACTACGTTTGCCTGACGCGGTCTACACTCCATAACACCAACGGTTGTCACATCTGCAATACACATGACCAGCCCGTTGCCACTTCAGCTTACAAACAAGAACAGCTATGTCAGTAACCTTGGTTCTCCGGTGGATTTCTTCATTTCGAATTTTGTATACCAGAGAAACTCCGAGCGAGCAATGGAAAGAGCTATCTCTTTCCATTGCTCGCTGAGCGACTTTAAGCTTTTGGAGCAGACGTATCGTCAGTGTCCACGTTTTGGCACAATAAGTGAGTACGGGCAGAATGCACTGGTTGAAGACTTTTGTCTTC
Organism: Parnassius smintheus behrii; assembly: GCA_036936625.1. Taxonomy (NCBI): domain Eukaryota; kingdom Metazoa; phylum Arthropoda; class Insecta; order Lepidoptera; family Papilionidae; genus Parnassius; species Parnassius smintheus. Next base: position 16,939,776 of record JAUPFT010000001.1, on the reverse strand, counting down.
AGACTGCGGTATGGGCGACGAGCTTTCTAAATGCTGCCCAGACCAAATGAATCCTCCGGTTGGATTCCTTCTCGAAGTTATTCTTACCTAGTTGCAATATCTGCTCGAGGTAGGTATATTCCTGGACAACTTCGAGAATTTCACCATCAAGAGTAATTGGAAGTGGCATAACGTAATCGATGAACATAACTTTTGTCTAGTTCAGATTCATGCACAGACCAACACGTTGGGAGGATTCATTTAGTCTGTTCAGCGTGTCTTGAAGTTCCTGCAGCGATTCTGCTATGACGACGATATCATAAGCAAAGCGTAAGTCTGAGATATACTTACCGTTTACGTTAATACTGCGTCCTTTCCAGTTTAACGTCTTAAAAATTATCTTCCATTGAATTTATAAACAGTTTAGGGTATATAACATCCCCCTGTCTCACTCCGCGATGCAACTGGATTAGTTTTGTTTGACTGTCCCGTACTTGGATGGACATCGTACTGGTGTTCTAAAGGCACCTCAGCACTTCAATGTACCATCAGTCAATTTGGCGCTACTGCAAAGAATCTAAAACAGCCCAAGTTTCAATGGAGTCAAAGGCTTTCTCATAACCCACAAATGCAAGACACAATGCCGTACTGTGTAAATGTGGTCTATAGTGCCAAATCCACCTCAAAACCCAGCATGTTCCACAGGCTGAAAGTAATCTAGTCTTTGCACGAGTCGATTTGTGATGACCCTCGAAAACAACTTATAGACGTGGCTCGGAAGCGAGATGGGTCGATAATTTTTAGTATAGTCTTGTCACCTTTCTTGTGAAACACGACTGTAATGATTCTGCTCCACGTCTTTGGAGTTCTCCCGTTTCGTGAGATGCAGGTAAAACTCGACAGAGCTCTTTTAGCAAGAGTTAACTCCCAACCTTTAAGAGCTCTGTTGTAACTCCATCTTCTCCAGGGGCTTTACCATTTTTAAGTTGTCCGCGGGCCAGCTCAATCTCCCCAAGGCAGATGTCCTGGCAGCTCGTCGGTATAGTGGCGGGTCAGCGTGGCTCTGGGATCATCGCATTTAGGGTCAGGTTGTGGCCTATGTGAGGCATATAATAGTGTTCGATCTCAGAGAGAACCTCATGCTTTGACGTGAGGACTTTGCCATCATGCATCTGGAGTTTTACGCTATGACTTCTTACAAGCTCCCGAACATAGATTTTGGATCCCTTGTTTGCTCTATTGTCGCTTGTATAGCAATTTTATTAGGGCGACGCAGGTTCCGCCTCACAACTTTCCTCACAAACTTGGTTCATGTCACCTGTCCCGATGGTGATGCTATTGTTAACACACGCCTTCTTTTCATAAGCTGAAGTGTCTCATCTGAGAACTTCGACTTTCAGCCCGCATGTTTCTTGCCACAAACCCTGTTGCCCTCATCCCTAAGGTCTTAATCCCGCTGTTTCAAATTTGTTCGAATCGTAGACTTCACCAATCGGGACCTTTCAATCGTTAAATCGATATTCAGAGTGCCTCGAATATATCGGTGATCGCTTCCAGTATTGAATTTGTTGATCACTGTGACATCTCTGAATATGTGCCTTTTGTCCGTCATGATGAAGTTAATCTTATTTTTGTAGTATTCTCGAGACTGCGCCAGGTCCACTTCCTTTGTGGCTGCTTTGCGAAAAACGTATTCATCAGAAATAGCTCCTGTTTCTCGAGGAAGTTGACCAACATTTGCCCCCTGTGATTCCTGCTTCAAAAACTTTGGCATTAATATCGCCCATAACAACATTGTAGTGGGCCTTTGTGGTATTACGTAAGACCATAGAAATGTCTTCATAGACAGTTTCAGCTTCGTTATCCGAATGTGCCGAGGTCGGAGCATAAACTTCTACGATCTTCAGAGAGTATCACTTTGATAACTTAAGTACAAGGTACGCTACCCGTGTCGACACATTTGAGATTTCTACAATGCTGTTAGTGAGGATTCTATGAACGAGGAAACCTATTCCGCCTTGGGATACGCCGTCTCCCTCCCGAAAATCTACTTTCTCTAGCAAATGGCCCGATTGCAGGGTAATTATGTCCTCCCCCTCTCTTCGGACTTCACTTAACCTTACTATATGCTATCTTATATTTTCCAACTTTCATCGCACCTCCTGCCCCACCATTGCCATAACCGCCACCACGTCCAGGAATAATGGGGCAACCAGGAACTGGGAGCCGTATTTTTGTGGCACTACTCATTGGAGGATTAGCCCTTAATCGCTACGCTGGGAAAGCGAGTTGACGTTAGAAGTGCCAGACACGTCGTACCTGTGACGCTGCTGCTCATCACCGGTCTGGGCATTTTTGGTCTGCTGAAGTCTGGGATAGTTATGCCGCCATCCATCGAAAGCCTCCTTTTTTCTTATGCCAATTCCCTCTGTCAGCTCGTACGACATCCATGGGATGAAAAGGAGTGACAGTATTTTAGGCCACTGCCACAGAGCAAAAGACTCTAATGGTCAACATTATTTTGTGAACATATTATCTATGAGGAATTCAATAGTATTTTTTAAAATTATTCACAACACAGCAAATAATGTTTGACCACGTAATATAACTATGCGGTTATGGTTGGATAATCACGATAATGTAGTCGTTCAATGTTACGATGGCATGGCTGAAGGCTACGATACTTATGGAAGACATATGAGATTAATCAGATTTGAAGCACCGAAAAAGCTAGTAAACGACGATACTTTGTATGCTCATGGACATGATCATAATATTAAGTTCTCAGTAAGTAACATATTTCACGCCGCAAAAATATTTTCAACGTGAGTCGTTGGTACGAAGGCTGTTTCTCAAGCGGCTTGTGACTTACCTCCTAAAAGATTATTTCATTAAGCCAGTGCTATATTTCTTAAAGGTTTCGTTAATAGATTTGAGATAGCACGAGCAACATCAGTTACAAACGAAATATATCAATTACAAACGAAATTAAGAGAGACTAATAGCATAAGCTTTACTATGATATTCACAAAAATCTGTGAAAAAATTATTACACCCAAAATACGTAAAACCGTAGATCAGGAAATGATACCTTTTTATCCTGAGTCTGATAGCCCTAGTCTTAAATAACACACGGTACGAATTGCGATGCTTAATGACAGGCATAAAAGCCGATCGTAATAATAGCCATGTTTGTATATCTGCAAATTTTGTTCTAAGTAACATGAGAGTATGAGAAGCACTTATCAAATAGATTAATTATATTTGTTTATATATATACCAACCCGCCAGAAATAACGCACTTATTTTCAAAGCATATCTTAAATTATAGCCTTGTTGTCTCTCCTTGATGATGGAAATAATACTATATGTTAGTATCGCTTCTTATGCTCGATGGCGTTACATAAATTTAAATTAATTTTAAAATTTATGAACGTATCCTTGATTTGTATCTCATTTGGCAATCTGTCAACTCATTCGGTTTTTATATTGGACGGCGTTACTACGTATATATAAAACTACGTATATATAGATAAAAAAGAAAATAAGGAAACTTTTGAAAAAAGTGAAAAAACTTTCGAAACAGAATGGTCGTAAGTAACTATGCTTATTATTGCATATATTAATAAAATGATATTAACAAGAACTATCCAATATTACGTAGAGATAAAATCATTATTTTTACAGTGGTTTTCTACCTAAAATTATTCAAGATGAAATACTTACTTGTCACTCTACCTGTTCCGTTATACAACGCAATTCATATCATTATCTGTGAAGAAGTTTTTTTTTGTGTTTTTACCTGTTTAGGCATCTCTCTATACAGGAAGTCCATTTAATACTTTGAACAATATTACACCATAATTCATATAAAATAGAATTGTTAGAAATAATATAGTAATAAGTAGGAACCTTTTATGGAACATATTTTTAGAATTGGTCTAATATACCAGTTGCTTTAGTAACAAGAACACAGAACTATTTTTTAATGTGTAATTCTTTGGTATCTATTGCTGTAGTGCATAGGACCATGTGTATAGTTATTGGACCAAGGTATTGTAGTTGATACGGTTGTACGGTTGTCTACAAAAACAGTGAGATTTTACGATGCCATTGATTGCTACAGTTACAGAGCCTAGAACCAATGGTCTCCCTAAAGTTAATATCAGTTTGCTACGGTTGCGGAGACTAAAACATTTAAAACATACATAAGGTCTAACTCAGACAGGGTCCATAAATTTTCATAAAAGGCGTATAAACGTTATGGTAATTTGTTTTCCGTTTCTTAACAGAGACATCTGAATCAGATTTTAAGGTATCTTGGCCAGTAGAGATGGAGAATGATTTTAATAGAGTGCGAAAAACCAGAGGAATCTGAATCACCTCAATCAAAACTACAGATTCCGGATAAACTAAATAGCCAGGCCCCTACTAGTGAATCAGAAAATCAGCCTGATAAAGTTTCAGAGGCACAATATTTGGCATCTGAGATATTAGCAATTCTGGGTGGAATAAGCACAGAATAGGAAAAAGGTCCACCTCTTCACCCTGAAGTTGCAAACAGATGGACTGCCATTCTGAGTAAGGGCCTAAAAAAAAGAAGATAAGAGGAAGCTGGTGTGGAAAGATACGCCAATCGAAAATCTGCCAAGATTAATAGCATCAGTCTTGAATCCTGAATGTATCTCAGTAATTTCAGCATCTATGCTAAAAGCAATAAAATTATTAAAGGCTCTAGAGTCCATATTAAAAAAAAACGGAGATAAAGTGGAAATCATTCGTAATATAAATGATGCATACAAACCATTATTCGACTATTTTAAATTTTTTAATAATAGAAGACATTTAATTATTAATGCAGTAACTCAGAGCCTTAAAGGAAAGGAGACTCAGATATATCCTTATTTTGAAAAATTAAGAATGCAAAAATTGTACAGAGATGTGGAAAAGATCATTAACCCGTCAGTCCTTAGCTAAAATGGTCTACACCACCCGCTCGCTCCGCGTGACGCGGCGTTGCAAAAAATAACCTAACCTTGAATTTGTCGTACATTTATTTTCGATAATATTCATTATAAATATAATACTCGTTTCTGTTTATTTATTATAAGTTATATTAATAGTTTAAGTGCTTTTACTTCATTACAAATATATTTTAATTGTATATTTATAGTAAAAATGTACTTACTCAGCGCAGGACAGCTGCGTAATTTCACAATTATTTCTATATATTACTCGAAATTATTTACGTAAAAAAATTTTATTCACTCAAAAACTTTTAAAACAATTTTATAGTAAGGTACTATACTAAACACTAATAAAACATTAGAAAAATCCAAAAACCAACAGAATAACACACTACATGAAACAGGCGTACGAAACAAACGTAGATTATAAATAAAAACCATAGAAAAACTACGTTTTATTACATGAGAGGATATGAAATTTCACATTGAGTAACGTAACGTAAGAGTAACCAAGCCCAAGAACTTAATAGAGTGTTATCAGTAAGTAAAATTAGCTGATCGATAAGAGACATTTTAAAAGAACGTGGTATAGATGTGAACATGTTTTCTGCTCATAGCATCCAGCATGCTTCTACTTCAGCAGCATTACACAAGGGTGGATTAATAGACAATATAAGAAAATCAGCTGGTTGGACTGCAAATTCAATTTGTTTTGCTAGATTCTATAATCATCCTATTTTGAAAAATGAGGACACAAAATATGCTAATGCTGTTTTTAGAAATATTATGAATATTGATGATAAATTGTAATTATAATAATTATTAATAACACAACAACTTTTTTACTTTTATTGTTACAATTTAATTATAATTATAGTCTGATTCTGTCCTGAGACTTTAAACATCTAACATATAGTATTATTTCCATCGTCGAGGAGAGACAACAAGACTATAATTAAACAAACAAACGAGCTTACATGTAAGCGAAGTTCAATTGAGATTATACCTTTTTTCTTCGAAGACGATGAACCCACCCATCCCCTATGTGACCAGGCTCAGTCCCAAATAGAATCAGACTTATGCTTTAAACTAAAATGAGTTGACAGATGAAGGTACAACTAGAGAATGCGTTCAGAAATTTTAACGTTACTTTTAACATATGAAACGTCATCGACCATAAGAAGCGATACTAATATATAGTTTATTTCCATTATTTTCGGAGATATAACAAGGTATAATCTTATTAGAACATCGCTTACAGGTAAGCTAATTTGATTGTTCAATTAAGTTATATTAATGATGTTATATTAAATAAGTTATACTTTAAGATATATTCCTGTATAAAAATTTAATGCAGTATATTATCTAGTTTTGTAGGCTATTCAAAAACTTTTGATAATATCAGACACAACTCAATTTTCAAACCATTACGAAATCAAGATATGGACACCAGATTCATTCAACTAATACAAAACATCTACAAGAATAGTACTATATCCATTAAAATCAGTTCTATGATAGGCCCATCTTTTCGCATAAGCATAGGTGTGAAGCAAGGATAGCCGTTATCTAGCGTTATATGTATTAGGAGAGATCTTTTGAACGCTGGCAGCTGAGTGGATAGGTACTTTCAGGTAAGACAAGTGGGAACTTTTAATATCCGTATCGCCGATGATATTGTCATCTTATCGTCTCCAGTCAACGAGTTGACTCAAATGATAGACAAACTTAGGAACGCACGGATCGGACTTCGAATGAACATGTCAAAGACAATTTGATGACGAACAGCACACATCACAAGATTACTGTAGAAGGTGTAGATACTTCGGTGAGTATATTCATTCGGGCTATATAGTCTCTTTCCGGACAAGACAATAGAAAGAAGTTTCAAGAAGCGCCGAAAACACCTGGTAGGTCTATTGGTCTTTGAAAATTTTAGGAGGGTTGATCCTCCACTGTAACTGAAAAGGAGACTCATGCACGTGTGCATACATCCCATCTTCACCTATGGCGCCCAGACATGGACTTTATTGGTCCACACTCGAGATTTGTCGAAAAGCAATGAAACGGATTATTCTGGCTATTAAACTTGTAGACCGGATTAGGAATACCGAAATCCGAATCATTCCAGATCGAAAATTGCTGATGTCACTAAACATATTCATGTGAAGAAGTCGCACTCCATACTGAACTTTTATGTGCTTTTACTTTATTCAAGAAAACAAAAACAAAAATCGTCACCAAAACAGTGTTTAGATAAGACTGACAAAAACTTTTCATTGCAAATTAAATTACAAAATTCTGAGTATAAGGCTACCAAAAATTATCAAACAATATAATACTAAAAATAAAATTGCTTATTTGCTTAGGTGTTCGTTTTTTTTTTACAAAAGAGTTTGTTACAAGACCTACTTTGTATCTGGAGACCTATTTCTGTACGCTTTTGATTGCTTGAAAAAGGTCGCTAAATAGCGACAAGGCTGCCAAGATGTATACTTAAATTGCTTTTTAATGTTTTCTGTAATGTAAAATAAAAGTATATAACTTAAATCATTCATAGAAGAAAAAGAACTATATGCATAACGTAATACTACAACACTCCATTTGAAGTGCATTATATTTAAAATTAATCATAATATTACTTATAAAATTATGATAAATTATTATTTTGATCAGAATTATAGCTTCATTTGTTACCTTATATTGATGATGAGGGTGATAATGATGATGGTGAAATTATGTAAACAGTCCATGTTCTATTTGTGTAAAGTTATAGAGGACATTATTTGCTACAAATAGAGTAATTCCTCTAGAGTAAAATAACCCTAGTAACTGCCAATATCCGAACATTCCTATTTTTGTAAATCGGTCATATGGGAACGCGAAAGATTTTATTAAAGGGTACTCGCAACAGTAAAAAGTAATGATAACATATTTCATAAATTTATTGTATATCATACCAGCAGAATTCTGTAATATATTGTTATGCCGCGCTCAAATCAGCGCACTAGCGCCATCTAACGCCAGGCAACGAGTATACGAGTGTAGATTTTCCAGAAACTTAGTTCTTCGGGTGGCGCTGTCGGTCGAAAGATTTGTGATGTCATTTACTGCAAAGCTCCCCTCGCTCTCGTTCCTGACACTAGATGGCGCTAGTGCGCTGATTTGAGCGCGGCGTAACACTGCCCCCTCCTAAGACATGCTCGTCCCGAGCATTACCGGCCCCATAATAACGCGCTAGGCGATCCACGTGGACGATCTTAGGAGTCGCTCTTGCGCCTTTCTGTAACGGCTCCGCAATGTCAAGGGATGTCCTATCCCGTGGTGCACCAACATTGTACATTTTCTGTCGCCGCCAGGCAGTGCCGTTAGCTGCACTACCCTCTCGAGATCGATCAACTCTCCTTTCCACGGTTCGCTTAGGGCAGCTGGATCGAAGATGGCCCTTTTCCCCACAGCCATAGCACCTAGGGCTGTATCCTTTGTTGCGGTCGCGAACTGTAGCTGCTGCAACCTCCCTGACGCGATGGGAACGATGATCCCGCCGCACGGCTTCCACTTCCAGTGCATGGGCCAAGGCGTCCTTAAGCGTCTCGTGGTGCCCGAGCCTCACAGCAGCTCTGACTTCCAGGTCGCGGATACCGTCGATGAATGTCTGTACCAGGTTCCCTTCAATGAGCGCAGGTACAGACCGGTATGCTTTTCGCACCAGCTTCTCCACTTCTAGAGCCCACTGCTGCAGGTTTTCGTTGATGCGCTGCACACGATCTTTAAGCTGCGCACGAAAGACGTGCTCCAGGTGAGCGTCGCCATATCTCGCCTCCAATGCCTCAAGGAGTTGCTCATAAGTCACTTCCTCACCGAGAGCTTCCAGAACTGTTAAGGCCTGGTCGCGCAGGCCTAGTGTGAGAGCAGTCATGGTCTGACTTTTATTCCAGCCGTTCGCTTTCATAACAGCCTCGAACTGGATTTTGTAGGCTGACCAGGAAGAAGTCCCGTCGAACGGTGGCACCTTGAACCCACGTAGCGAAGGTGCTGAAGCTACTACGGGAGCTGTAGTTCCATCCCCAAGTTTGAGTTCGTTCAGCGTTTTCTTCACGTCAGCCATCACGTTGTCAACCCGATTGTTCACATGGTTGATTCGGGTTTCATGTTCTTCGATTCGGGTTTCAGCTTCCGACAGACGGTTGTCGTGTTGAGCAACCCTATCCTTCACCTGCCTTATCTCTTTCCCAAAGGTAGCGTGAAGGTCTTTCATGAGGAGCATCTGTTCTTCCGACCGACGAGCCTGTTCCGCCTGCTGACGGGCCTGTTCCTCCTGTCCGCTCTGCAGCTGCTCTTTCAACTGACGGACCTGTTCCGCCTGCTGGCGAACCTGCTCCTCCCGTCCGTTCTGCAGCTGCTCTTTCCACTGACGGACCTGTTCCGCCTGCTGGCGAGCCTGCTCCTCCTGTCGGCGAGCCTGCTCCTGCAGCATCACAATCAGGGCGCCTAAATCAGGTGCTGCAGATGCAGGAGCTACGGACGGACCGGCATCCGTTGCCGGCCGCTGGCCCTCCGACGTCTGCGGCGTTGCACAACCAAATCTTCGTTGGTCCGTCTCCTGCTGGCGTTGACTTCGGGTACGGACACCCTCCGTTTCCTCCTTAGGTAAAATCGGCATTATTTTATCCCACTTCTGACACCAATTGTTACGAGCTTGAGGTTCGTGACAATAAAAATTGCCGATAAAATTACCTAAATTAACACTTTAATTTACTTTACACAAATTAAAACTAAAAACACTAATAATTAAACACACTAATTCACTTAATTCCGCTCCGAAGCTTCGCTTGTGTCGCTGAGTTCAACTCTGTCGATCGCATCTTGCAGCGCCTATTTATATAATTAGCAAAGAAGCGTCCCGAACATTCAGGTAAATGCGCGCCAGGCAACGAGTATTCGAGTGTAGATTTTCCAGAAACTTAGTTCTTCGGGTGGCGCTGTCGGTCGAAAGATTTGTGATGTCATTTACTGCAAAGCTCCCATCGCTCTCGTTCCTGACACTAGATGGCGCTAGTACGCTGATTTGCGCGCGGCGTAACAATATATTTATGTAGGTACCGGTATTTGATATACAATATTATTTTTTCAGTATTTCCAAAGAGAATGAAAAACATGAACGCAAGTTTTAAGCAGCCGATGGCTCTAATTAATTGAAAAAAAATTGGTTGCCTGTAAAGTCGGTATACGGGCGAAAGTTTTACGTGACAACGACTTTGAGTGGTAAAATAATTTTAATGTGAATATTCAGTCGTATAGTAGGAAGAAGGATGAAATAACATTTTTTATGTCTGTCTCTCTCGCTCTTAGGCGGGCTAACCATGCCCGAGTGGAAGGGACGCGTGCCTCTCACTCGCTCTCATTGTGAGCGCATAACGTGAGCGGAGCGTAACGCAGTTTCTTGAAGTGTCACCCGGCAAACCAATTTATAAGACGTTGTCACGTCAAAATATGGTATTAAAGTCCGGCGTAGTTATTTTCAAGGAATATATTTCAAAGTTACGGAAAATTATAAATATTGTTCGGCATGAAGAAGAAATTCGGACATAACCAAAAATTGAAAAAAAAAGGTTTTACTTTTGTCTTCAGAATTTTGTATCATCGAAAGATGTTAAAGATTTTACTTACATATATTGATTTCTTAAATTTACGCGAACACTACAAATTGAATAAAACAAAATTTGCGGATTCTATCGCGTTTATTTAAGTGATTTTACTTATTTTTAATTCCCGACGTTTCGGGTGCTTTATAGCACCCATGGTCACGGGGGGACTGAGATGTTTGACGTCCCAATGTCATTGTTAGCCCGGCTACATTCAGTTTTTGAATATTAATTTTTGGTCCGATTTACGCAAAACGAACTTACAGTATCTTGAAGTCTTGCAATGATATGCTTGGGTTTGGGTTTAATTTTGTTAATTATGGGATCCCAAGCAGATGGCAGCACCCAACCATCTTCTGTATTGAAATTAGGATGTTTTTTTTAATTTCAATAGCCTCACGTATCATCCTTGGTAGGAATCGGTGTTCTTTTGCGAGGATTTGTGGTTTATCAAATCTGATGTAATGGTTGAAACGTTATTGAACATGTTCACAGACTGCAGACTTCCCGGGGCGGCGGTGCTTCACGTCAGCTATATGTTCTTTCACGCGGGTTTTTATGGATATTTTTGTTTAACCTATGTAAGAGAGACCACATTCACAATCTAACTTGTACACTCCTGCATCTTGTAGAGGGATATTACACTTGACGGATGGTAAAAATTGACTAATCTTCTTCGGCGGCTTGTAGTATATTTTAATGGAAGCTCGCTTCAAGATATAGCCAACCTTGTCTGTGACTCCTCTGGCATATGGTAGTACAGCAGGCACACGCTCGACTGTGGCCGGCTTCACTCGGTCACTGTGACGTAGGCGAGGGATCCGAAGCTTGTTGTCTTGCAACACTTGCTTAACATGCTGAAGCTCGGCAGCCAGATGTTTTCTGTCACAGATCCCTCGTGCACTCTGAAACAAAGATTTACCCACGGTAGCTTACTGTGAAGGATGATGGTGAGATTCACCATATAAATATCGGTTGGTATGGGTCTTTTTTCTATACACAGTGTGACCAATAGTGTTATCAGGATTTCGAATGACTAAAACATCTAGGATAGCTAAGAATTATTTGCCTCTAACTCCATTGTGAATTTTATTTTAGAGTTTATAGAGTTAAGGTGGTGTAAAAATGCAGTTGCTTTGTCAGATGGTAAAATTGTGAAAGTGTCGTCTACGTACCGCTTGTAGAATCTTGGATTTACAGGAGCAGTAAGAAGGGCTTTCTCCTCAAAGTCCTCCACGAATATGTCGGCGACTATGGGAGATACAGGTGAGCCCATCGCCACACCATCTACTTGCTTGTAGAACTCTTCCTTTCACAATAGATAGCAAGATGTGAGGCAATGTTTGAGTAATACTGCATATCCAGCAGGCATGTTGTTATCTTCTAGCTTCTTTGTTACAATTGAGATGCAGTTTTCAATAGTTTCATTGTCGGCGAGATATAGGTCTTTTATCTCACTAACAAAATGGTATGAATCCTTTGTGTGTGCTCTGGTATGTTCTCTCAGTGGTGACAGGATTTTTGCCAAATGTTGTGGCAGCCTATAAGTTGGTGAATCGATCTGGCTCACTACAGGACGTAGTGGAGCGTTTGGTTTGTGTATCTTTGGTAACCCATATAACCTCGGTGGTTTGGTACAGGATGGTATTAGCGAATTCACGTCGAGATTTAATTTTTCGGAGTATTTCATTATTAAATCGCTAGTTGCTTTAAGCGTGTTAGTTGTAGGGTCTGTTTTGACCTTTTATATGTACTTTCGTCTGATAAAAGCTGTAGTGTTTTAAAACTATACTCTGAAGTTTCCATTATTACCGTAGCGTTTCCTTTATCCGCGCGAAGAATCGTTAGCTCTGGTCTGTTCCGTAAGTTAATCAATGCTGTAAATTCGTCTTTAGGAAGGTTTGGTTTCGGCACTGCACTACGACGTAACAAGTACGAAATATCTTGACGTATAGCATCCAAATCTTCCTTACCAATATTATTCTTAAACAGACAATCCTCAACACTGCAGGTAATTTCTTCGTACGCGATTTTTCGCGGTGTTAATGTGAAGTTCATTCCCTTCGCTAATACCTTTATTGTCGGTTCGTCCAGTGTATGTTTTGACAGATTATAGGCCGTGCGTTGTTTGTTGTTTACGTCTGCGGTCAACGGTTGTGTTTTGTTCTGATGTTGACTTAGATGGTTGGCATTTGATTTGATCGTTAATTTTTGGTATTTTTCTATTTGTTTACTTTTACATTCATTGTATTTTGATGTTTCTCGTTTGTTTAAAGTTTCGATGCAATTATTAAAATCAAATGTGGTTAAACTGTCTTTAGTTCACTGGATAAATTGTCTATGGTGTTGTTTATGAAATGTAAATTGAACCGTTTCTGCTGAATCACCGTTCGTAACAACTTTTTACTTGCCTGATTTAAGATCCTAGCGCTTCCTCAAATGTCATTTTTGTTGATATTTTGACACACGTAGTAATGAGACTATGGTCTCTGCATCTCTTCAAGAAATTTAAAGATGTTATATATCTTGCGCGCTTGGTTTTAAGATCTTCTAATCGGCGCATTTTATTTGCTATTACCAGTCCGTACTGGTTCGCATAATGATTTCTTAAATTAACGCAAACACTACACATTGAATAAAACTACCATTTTTTAGACCACCTTAACTCTATAAACTCTAAAATACAATTCAAAATGGAGTTAGAGGCAAATAATTCTTTAGCTTTCCTAGATGTTTTAGTCATTCGAAATTCTGATAACTCTATTGGTCACACTGTATATAGAAAAAAGACCCATACCAACAGATATTTAAATGGTGAATCTCACCATCATCCTTCACAGTTAGCTACCGTAGGTAAATCTTTGTTTCAGAGTGCACGAGGGATCTGTGACAGAAAACATCTGGCTGCCGAGCTTCAGCATGTTAAGCAAGTGTTGCAAGACAACAAGCTTCGGATCCCTCGCCTACGTCACAGTGACCGAGTGAAGCCGGCCACAGTCGAGCGTGTGCCTGCTATACTACCATATGTCAAAGGAGTCACAGACAAGGTTTACTACACCTTGAAGCGAGCTTCCATTAAAACGTACCACAGCCGCCGAAGAAGATTAGTCAATTTTTACCATCCGTCAAGTGTAATATCCCTCTACATGATGCAGGAGTGTACAAGTTAGATTGTGAATGTGGTGTCTCTTATACAGGTCAAACAAAAAGATCCATAAAAACACGCGTGAAAGAACATATAGCTGACGTGAAGCACCACCGCTTCAGGAAGTCGGCAGTCTGTGAACATGTTCAAGATTGTCTAAACCATTACATCGGATTTGATAAACCACAAATCCTCGCAAAAGAACACCGATTTCTACCAAGGCTACTGAAGACTACTCCTACGTGAGGCTATTGAAATTAAAAAAAACATCCTAATTTCAATAGAGAAGATGGTTGGGTTGCTGTAAAGCACCCGAAACGTCGGGAATTAAAAATAAGTAAAATCAGTTAAATAAACGCGATAGAATCCGTAAATTTAGTTTCGTTCAATTTCACTTACATAGTTAATGTATTTAATTAAGTGTATTATTGTTTTTATTAAGTGTGTAATGTATTACATAAACGGTGCATAGTAAAAATTACTCACTATTTGTTTGTGTCTCCCACCACAATAATTAATTTGCGTTAACCATCTGAAACAAATCTTAGGAAAGGAACAAATGTTACCACGATCATTATATCAAACGGTCGTGGTAACTTTTGGCCTTGAATTGGTAACTCTTAGTAACTTTTGTACCTTTCCTAAGATTTGTTTTAGATATTCGACGCAAATAATGTATGTACCCGTCCCATGCGCTCAACCGAAAACATCGCTGCTGTTGCTTAGAACAACCATCCAAATCTTAAATGTCGCACCCTTTAATTGCAGGCTATGAGAATTTTCATGTTTGTCCTCAGGGGAGACAATTTATTTGTAGGTTTTTTGGTTTAAAGTTGGCAGCGTGTGTCCATAGGCTGTGAAAAATAATCTTTTTAGAATCTAATATAAAACTACCGAGTCCACCTGATGGTAAGTGGTTGCAGCAGCCAATGGAAACCTGCTAACAATTTCAAATAAGGAAGCCTTCTGATGCGTTGTCACCTTTGAGGACTTAGTTGGAATACCTCTATACGCTTCAGACTAAAGCACAACAGTGCACAAATTGTTATTTATATGTCGCATAAAAGTCTCGTCAAAGCCTTGATTGTTATTCAGTAAGTTGATGAATTTAGGGAGCAATATAATTATAGGCTTGAAACGACTTAAATGTAGAGATCACTGCAATATTAGACTTAAAGAGTATTTTTATTATTATTATAACCTTGTGTTTTACAATGGCCCCACCTGATGGTAAGTGGTAATAAAACCCTAGATGATAAATTACACTGTTATAGCGCAACAAAAACCTATCCATTAACCTTGATGACACTTAAATTAACCTTGGCATTAAAATTAATATGCTTCATGCCCTTTAGCCTTTAAATTAATATAAGCGTCGGTAGAAAATACATCACAGATTCAAAGGCCATGTAACCAAGCATGCATTTGTGCAGGAACAATTTAAAGTTCTATTGTCTAATTTAAAGTGAATTTTAACAGGTAAATTTTTTATTCCGACTGCATATTTTTCTATTAGATTTTTTTAATTCTCTCTTTCAGTTTGTCTTTAGTTATAATTTATTAAAATATGGTTTAATTATAGTAATCTCGTGGCAAAAAAAGTTCGTGAAACCGGCCGTTGCAATATTTCTCGCAAAAACTTCACCGAGTACCGGAACAAAATTATTTTGAAGTCGTGCATTGTTGAACAAAGTCTTGGATTGGGGGCGACAAAATCTAGTCCATTTCAATCCCCAGAAAACACAAGCTTGCGTGTTTACCGCTAATATGAATCCCTTTATCGTATCTCCCTTTTATAACACACTCTCCTTGTTACCTCGGCTATCGATCGATCGATTTGCGGTATCGTGGTCACTTAGAAGAGAAGGTGAAATCGGCCTCTTAAAAGTTTGGCGTGCTCAGTAGAGTGTCACAGTATTTCATACCAGCACCCGCCTGCAACTTTACAAGGCACATATTCGGCCTCACATTCGACATATCTGGTCCAGGCTCCCCAGTGCTAGCTTCTTCCACCTGACCGCATCCAACGCAGAGTGCCTCGGATCGTCATTGACCGAATCCTCCCCGATTGAATCGATTCACTGGCTCTGCGAAGAGATGTTGCTTTGCTTTGTATTTGCTAACGCATATACAACGGGGAGTGATGTGAGGAATTATTTGGATTCGGAAAAATCCCAGCCGCCAATTTCTACGAACGCACTTTGCGGAAAATTTCTCGATACCATCCACAACCATCTGGATACTTGGTGGTCCACCACTGTACGTTTCATTAGGCGTTTTTCCTCGTGCGACTTCTCTGTGGAATCGTTTACTACCGGCGATTTTTCTGGACTGGACGGAATCTGCTCTTTTTAACTGACTGACGCAAATAATACTTATGGTGGTGGCAGATGCAAACGAATTGTAAGAAATATTTATTATTCACACAAAAAATGCATTAAATATGCCTTACAGCATTAATAATAATAATAATAATAATAATTTTGCGTAGGGAATTGACGACCCCATCGCCCGCTGACGTAACAGTTAAGTGACAAAACTGCTACGTCAACGCAGTCAGTCAGCACCTTGCGAGAGGTGTGAGCGCCGGTACGGTGCCGGGCTTGGGCGTCTCCCATTAATGGACGCCCAAATTATGGATGATGGAAAGAAAGATAGTGCGCAAAGGGCCGCTGCCTGGAGGTCGCCAGGGCGCGTCTGGAGCTGGCGCTGGACGCGACAGCATGCGGGCCGCCAGCCGAGCGCAGGGTGTTGCAAGACCACCTAGCAGCCCCCCGCATCCATCATCCCCACCAGAAGGCTTGGTGTCGGCTGGGTCTTCTCAGACTCAGCAAGCGGCACCCGCCGCTGGTTGAGCACGTCGCATGCGTTGGTCTAAACAAATGAATGCAAACGCACTGCGGGCGTATTTTAGGGCAAAAGGGGAAGAAACTGGATGTTTGGCGTATCGGGCTCGGATGCATCGCTTTTTTGTAGAGCTGGAGCCATCTCTATCTGTCACTGAGCAAAACCTGGCAGACCGAGTTTGGTACATCCTGCGCTCCAACATATTTGGTGACGCCGAACTCGAACGACTACGACGTGAGGCTATTCCTTCATCGAATGGAAATGCTACGGCTGAGGATGCGGCGCCACAAATTGTAGAGCAACCCGCAAACGTGAATGCCGCCGTGAATACCCCAGTTGTGGTTGATTATAACGATGATGGAACAGTCGCCCAGAAACTGGAATTAGAGCATATGAGGAGTACATTGGAAGAGGTGATTGTGGAAACGTGCAGTACGCCTCTCGAAAATCGACCGCGACTTCCCCGCATAGCCCTAAGCAAGCGGAATCGGGCTATCGTGAGGGCTCTGAACCCAATGCTGGTGACCTATTTGGAAGCCAGCCGGGACCTTTGCGAGACGGACTCAATTCTTTATGGCACCGCGCTGGCAGTCTGCCGTATCATAGGCGCCAAGGTTTCCACGGCTGGACGCGCTACTGGCCAAAGTAGCGCTATCCCAGCATGGAGAAGAAGAATTGAGGAACGTATCGCAAAGGCTAGAGCTCTCATCGGCAGACTGATATGCTTCAGATCAGGCAATAACAGGCCAAGAATTGTGCGCACCGTCAGAATGGCCTTTGCTGGGACAAATGTCAGTTTGTCCTAGCCGGATATAACGCAAAAACTGACGGAGCGCATAGATGATCTGAAGCAGAGAATCGCTGCCTGGGGAAAGCGGATTCGGCGATATGCCGAGAGGTCGATACGGTTCAACCAGAATCGTCTCTTTCAGAGTGATCAGATGAGGCTCTATGAATCATTGGAGCGACCAATGGTAAGTGAAAAGAGCCCAGCACCGAATCAGGCCGACACTGTAGCATTCTGGCGCGGCCTGTGTTCAGAGTCCGTAAACCACAGCGAGGGCCCTTGGACAGAAGTTGTGGCGAGTCAGTGTGCGAGTATAACGCCCATGGACCCCGTCTTTATAACACCTGACGACGTAGCTGAGGCGGTCCGTAGGGCTCCGAACTGGTAAAGTCCGAGACTCGACGGACCGCATCACTACTGGCTGAAGGGGTTCGTGGTGTGTCACACTGTGCTCGCCCGACAGTTTCAAGAGGCCACCACGAGTCGCTTCCAAACCTCTTCACTACTGGGATCACCCATTTGGTTCCTAAAGACCAGACACGAGCAAATACCGCCCCATCACGTGTCTACCGACCATATACAAGACTCTTAACATCCATTTTGAGCGCGAGAATCACTCGTCACCTGGACTCAAATCAGGTGATGTCGCGCGCTCAAAATGGATGTCGTGGCGGTGGTCGTGGAACCAAGGAACCACTCCTCATTGACGCAGTCATTGGCAAAGTGGTGAAACGCAACCATCGGAACTTCTCCGCCGCCTGGATAGACTACAGAAAGGCATTCGACTCGGTGCCCCATACATGGCTAAAGAGAGTCCTTGAGCTGTACAAGATAGACTACAGTTAGAGACTTCCTCGAGCAGTGTATGGGGCAGTGGAGTACGATCCTTTGTCATCTGAGCAAGCGGATGATGGCTGCGGAGAACCACATATGGATAAGAAAGGGTATCTTCCAGGGCGATTGTCTGAGTCCAATCTGGTTCTGCCTCTCTCTGAATCCTCTCAGTACCTTACTGGCGGGCTCCGGGAGGGGATTCCAACTACGGAAAGGAGGGACAAAAGTGACCCACCTTTTCTATATGGATGACCTCAAGTTATTCGCCTCCGGTCGCTCCCATCTTATGGAATTGCTAAACATCACTTGTGAATTTAGTAATTCCATTGGAATGGAGCTGGGGACGGATAAGTGTGCGGTCCTCCATGTTGAAAGGGGAAGGGTTGCTAACTCTGAGGACATAGACTTATCTATGCCCGTCAACTTAAGAACCCTTTCCGAGGCTGAAACATACCGATACCTGGGTATGTCACAGAATATCGGTATCGATGAGGCTGGTATGAAACAGTCAGTTTGCGACGTATTTTATGCACGCTTGACCAAAGTGCTTAATAGCCTTTTGTCCGGTGTGAATAAGGCACACGCATATAACGGCTGGGTCATGCCTGTCCTCATGTATACCTTTGGCATACTCAGGTGGACTCAGACTGAACTTAACGCCCTGGATGGAAAAGTTCGCATTACCATGACGTCCTATAGGATGCATCATCCGAGATCGTCGGTAATGAGGCTGTACTCACCGCGAAAGCATGGTGGGCGTGGCTTCTTGAGCGCGCTCATCACGCATAATCGCGAAGTGTGCAGCCTCCGCGATTACTTCCTGGCGGGATCGGATGATCCATTCTATAAGGACGTCATTTCTTGTGATAAAGGACTTACCCTTCTATCCTTAGCCAACAAGCAATGGCAAGACCCGGCAGTGCAGACGACATCGACGATGAGATCGACATTTCTGACCGGGAGACCATATGCAAGGAGAAGGAGCCCCACGGGAGGTTCTACAAGGCTCTACATGAGCCTTTTGTGGACACTTTAGCCTCCCTCTACTGGCTACGCTTTGGTGACCTCTTCGGGGAACTGAGGGTTTTGTCTGTGCAATACAAGATCAGGTTGTTAAGACCAACAACTATCGGAGATACATCCTAAAGGATGGCACTGTCGACATCTGTCGAGCTTGTCGCCATTCCGATGAGTCACTTAGGCGTATCATCTCCGGTTGTTCGGCGCTTTCTAACTCTGAGTACTTGCACAGGCCCACCCTAGTAGCCAGAATTCTTCACCAGGAGCTCGCTCTGAAATACGGTCTCGTGGATCGGAAACTACCTTATTACAAGTACTTGCCGGAAGCCGTGCTCGAAAATGATCGCGCCAGGCTCTACTGGGACCAGGCCATCATCACGGACAGGATTATTCTTGCGAATAAGCCTGATATTGTGCTGATGGACCGGGCACAGTCAAGGATATTTTTGGTCGACATTACCATTCCGTATGACGAGAACCTCGTGAAAGCCGAAACAGATAAACGAACTAAATATCTGAACCTGGCTCACGAGGTGACCCACATGTTGGGTGGTCTGCCGGCTGAAATTATTCCTGTAGTCTTCTCAGACTACAATAAAGACTATAATCCCAGTCAGCCTCTCTTGTCATCTGAGGCGACTGGGACTCCGTGACGGACCGCTCAGGCTCAAATGCAGAAAGCGGTGCTTAACGATACCGCCCGCATCGTCCGCCGGTTTCTCTCCCTTTCCCCCTAACCCTCGGCCGTTTGGTCTCCCCTGCCGAGGGCCCCCATCTGGTTGGGCTATTATATATTTATTTATTATTTATTTATTTTTGTTGGTATATGAAATATATATTTATGTATATTTATCATTTCCTTTTCTATATTTTTCATCCCAACCAGATGAGAATACACTACTAATACCCCATAATAAATCATTTTATTTTTTTCTTTACAAAGGTATGTAATTTCACATTATTTCTGAAATAATACGGCTGTAGATAATTTTGACCTTCGTGAGAGACTGGTGTCCATACTAGGGTAATCCCTGCGTTATAGATCACCAGGCCCTCACCCTAACGGATAGCACGTATTACATTTTCAAATATACTACAAGATAAATACAATAAAAAGAAATATTTCAACATGGAAAGATTCTTTACGTTTTTTTAAAGTTATTTCTATATGTGTAATATTGTGTGTATGTGTGTGTGTGCACTTGTGTAGGGTTATGTGTTTTTAGGATAATACTCTCAGTAAATTTGCAGCAGCCATATAATCGATATTTAGCAACCACTTCTGTAATTTTTGTTTACATGCTTGTTTTGGTAGAGAGTAAATTGACAAAAGTTTGTTCAATTTATTATAAAGGTAACCTCCCAGAAAGCAAAAATGTTTATGCGAAAATTTTGTCTTTAGAAGCTTACTGAGACAAACTACATATTTTCTTCTTTTGTCAATATTATAGGAGGACTCATACTGTGTAAGAGAATGTTGTAGCAGCCTAGTGTGCAATATAAACAATTTACGAACAGATAAGACATTACAATGTTGATAAAGGTCAGTTGTAGGACAACGGAATGGAAGAGTATTGCTAACTTTTAATAGTGCCCTCTGAGCCATTTCTTATTGCAATATGGTCGTTTTAGGTGCCCCTCCCCAGATGGTAATGCAATATGTCAACAATGATTGGCACAGTGCAAAATATACCATTTTTCTTATATTAACATCTAAAGACGACGTAGATTTTTAAAAATATAAATTAACTTACTTATCCTTGTACTTAAGAGGCCAATATGAAGGTGAAATCTTAGGGTGTTAAATATCATAACGCAAAGATATATTATGCAATTCGTTCTTGACAGGGTAAGACAGGTGCAAGGGCTTTTAATTTGGGAGCAGCAGTGAGCTGTAATGTGAAAGTATTCTAACTCAGATAAATTGATGTATTGGGTAGTAAATGCTATGTATTTTGTTTTATCGACATTTAATGTAAGTTAAGATTCTTTTAGCCATTTAGTTATTAAATCGAACCCATTTTGTGCGAAGTTAAATACCTCAGACCATGTATCTGCCTGGAAAAGAAGAGCCATGTCTTCCGCAAAGGCAATGATCCTCCCATTGTGAATTTTTAGATTACATAGTGTATTAATATGCGTAAGAAATAGCGTGGGACCAAACCCACTACCTTGTGGTATACCATATGATATGGGAAGGTCATCACTGTAGCAACCACTAGTCCTTACCCTCTGATATCGATCCGTTAAGTAGTCAGAGAAAAGTTTCAGCTGTGTATTTCTTATTCCAAGATCTTCTAGCCTATTCAACAAGAGCGGAACGTAAACTGTGTCAAACGCTTTAGCTAGATCAAGGAATATAAAAACTACTTTATTTTAACGGTCAAGGTTTGTAACAACGAAATTCTGAGTTGAACGTTTTGGTCGAAAACTATATTGGCAATGTGATAACAGATAATGTTTCACTAAGTAATTAGTCAGACGCTTGTTGATTACTTTTTCAAGAATTTTTGACATAGTGGGAAGAATGGAAATGGGTCTATAGTAATTAACACAGCCCACCACATCTGATCACCGCTCTTGTAAATGGGGTGAATTTCAGGTAGTTTGAAACACTTGGAGAATTTATCAGTTTTAAGGGAAAGGTTACATATATATGTAATGGGAGGAACTAGTAAATGTCTATACCTTTTTAGAAATATTATCTATACCTACGCTACAATCGGATTTCATATTTAAAATTATCTCTATTTCATGTTCGTTCGTGTCAGTAAGTACCATGGAATGTTGTGTATTGTGTGTATTGTGTGGTGTGTGATATATGCTTGTAGGAAAAATGCTACGAGTGTTTTTATTAACGTGGTGTTTTTCTGCCAAAAATTTACCCATATTTACAAAAAATGAATTAACATAATTAACTGAAGTTTTAGGGTCAGATTTGTTTAATAATATATCGGCATTATTATTTATTTTATTCGTATTTGTGACCGTTTTAATTGTGTTCCAAAGTTTTTATTGCTTGATTTAATTGCTGCTGTTAATTCTGCTTTTTCTAATTCTTTTTTCAGTTTTTTAAGTAGTTTAGTTACGATTACGTCATCATGCCGATATTTTTTACATTTTTGGTGTAATTTGTCGCGATTTGTTAAGCATCTCAAAATACCTGAGGTAATCCAGGTCTTTTTAATAATTTTGCGATTAGAAACTTTAATTGTTTTAGTATTCATTTTTAAAGCATTACTTAGGGATTCTAATAGGAATGTAGCTGCTGAGTCAACATCTACCATAGAACAAATACTTTTAAAGTATAAATTGAGAAGGTAACTATCTAAATTATCGTAATTTACACGTTCTCTAATTTTAGGCGGCAAACTACGTGTATCTAGAATAGCCTCTAAAAGGAATATATGAGTATCATGATCAGTAATGGAAGTCTCCGCAACGTATCAGGTTGACCGAAGTTTTGTTTTCAATATGACGTTTTCTAGACACGTTTTGCCATGGGTAGGGAAGGTGTGGGCAGGTAACATACCTTTAGATGCCAGACTATTTAAGTAATATGGAGAGTGTGAGTCCCTATTATGTATAACAATATCTATATTAATATTGCCAATTATAATTATGGTTTTACGATGTGAATACTGATTGAGCGTACTACTAAGCAATTCAATAAAATTTGTGGGATCCTTAAGTCCAGCTGGTCTATAGTCGTAAATTACAATGACTATAGTATCCTTACATATTTTTAGAAGAATACCATTACAATCTGATATCGACAACTCCTGCCAGGTTATATTCAAAGATTTTTTGAAATACACCACTATACCCTCATTTTGGCTCGAGTTATTAAGAGTTTTACAATAGTTATAGCCATCCATTATTGGAATATAGTAGGTGGACGGCAATCAATATTCTGTAAGAAGAATTAAATTCCATTCTAGAGCTGACCTACGTTATATAACTTTTAGTTCCGTAAAACAGGGTGAATAGCAATGATTTTCAACTTTGTCCAAAGAATTTGTTGTTAACAACTTATTTTTTTTACCTCAGGTGATTTTATATCATGTCCAGTACCATGTAAAAAGAGCTACAACAATAGTTTTTTAACTATAAGCATAGATTTTCCAGAAAATTTGTAAAATATTTACCATTTCTATTCACCCAATGACTGGGGTCAATAGAAACGCGTAAAGGGGTGAATGAAAAAACTATCAGTGCTGCCACATATTACTTTTATCCTACATGCAAAAATGTAAGGTTCTGTGTTCAAAATTTTTTTCTTGTAAATGCTTAATTATATTCGAATTTTGTGATTTAAAAAATTTATATTTATAAACATAAATATACTTGTATTTTAACTGATGTCATTTTAATGATTTCTTAAATTTACGCGAACACTACACATTGAATAAAACTATTATTTACGGATTATAATTTTAAAATACAACAACTTTTATCGGACGAAAGTACATATAAAAAGGTCAAAACAGACCCCACAACTAACACGCTTAAAACAACTAGCGATTTAATAAAGAAATACTCCGAAAAATTAAATCTCGACGTGAATTCGCTAATACCATCATGTGCCAAACCACCGAGGTTGTATAGGTTACCGAAGATACACAAACCAAACGCTCCACTACGTCCCATAGTGAGCCAGATCGATTCACCAACTTATAAGCTGGCACAATACTTAGCAAAAATACTATCACCACTGAGAGGACATACCAGAGCACACACAAAGGATTCATACCATTTTGTGAGTGAGATAAAAGACCTACATCTCGCTAACAATGAAACTATGGTCAGTTTTGATGTTCAGTCACTATTTACATGCCTACCTATTGTGGACTGCATCTCAATTGTAACTAGGAAGCTAGAAGAAAATAACATGCCTCAAGAATATGCAATACTACTTGAACATTGCCTCACATCTGGCTATCTATTGTGGAAGGAGGAGTTATACAAGCAAGTAGATGGTGTGGCGATGGGCTTACCTGTGTCTCCCATAGTCGCCGACATATTCATGGAGGACTTTGAGGAGAAAGCCCTTCTTACTGCTCCTGTAAATCCAAGGTTCTACAAGCGGTACGTAGACGACACTTTCACAATTTTACCATCTGACAAAGCAACTGCATTTTTAGACCACCTTAACTCCATAAACTCTAAAATACAATTCACAATGGAGTTAGAGGCAAATATTTCTTTAGCTTTCCTAGATGTTTTAGTCATCCGAAATCCTGATAACACTATTGGTCACACTGTGTATAGGAAAAAGACCCATACCAACCGATATCTAAATGGTGAATCTCACCATCATCCTGCACAGTTAGCTACCGTGGGTAAATCTTTGTTTCAGAGAGCACGAGGGATCTGTGACAGAAAACATCTGGCTGCGGAGCTTCAGCATGTCAAGCAAGTATTGCAAGACAACAAGCTTCGGGTCCCGCACCTACGTCACAGTGAACGAGTGAAGCCGGCCACAGTCGAGCGCGCGCCTGCTCTACTACCATATGTTAGAGGAGTCACGGACAAGATTGGCTACATCTTGAAGCGAGCGTCCATTAAGACATACTACAAGCCGCTGAAGAAGATTAGTCAATTTTTACCATCCATCAAATGTAATATTCCTCTACAAGATGCAGGTGTGTACAAGCTAGATTGTGAATGTGGTCTCTCTTACATAGGTCAAACAAAGAGATCTATAAAAACCCGCGTGAAGGAACATATAGCTGATGTGAAGCACCGACGCTCCGGGAAGTCTGCAGTCTGCGAACATGTTCAAGATCGTCCCCACCATTACATTAGATTTGATAAACCACAAATTCTCGCAAAAGAACACCGATTCCTACCAAGGATGATACGCGAGGCTATTGAAATTAAAAAACATCCAAATTTCAATAGAGAAGATGGTTGGGTGCTACCATCTGCTTGGGATCCTATAATTAACAAAATAAACCCAAACCCAAGCATACCACTGCAAAACTTCATGATACTATAAGCTCGTTTTGCGTAAATCGGACCAAAAATTAATATTAAAAAACTGAAGGTAGCCGGACTAACTATGACATTGGGACGTCAAACATCTCAGTCCCCCCCGTGACCATGGGCGCTGTAAAGCACCCGAAACGTCGGGATAATAATAACAATAAATTAATGTAATTAAACGCGATAAAATCCGTAAATAATAGTTTTATTCAATGATGTCATTTTTACGAAATGACAATGAACTATTTAATAAATCAAACAAGATACTTAACAGTTTATTCGTGTTTTTATTTGAATGAAATAAAACAAAATACAAATCAATTTTCTGAATTAAAAGTCGAATATACGACGAAAAATATATATATATATATGTATATATATATATATATATATATATATATATATATAAAAAAAATAATTATAAATCTTCTAAACTTATCAATTATCATAACAAAGTTATCACATGTAAATCAACTTGAGCCTACGTTGTAGATTTGTATAGAACCGGTACTACTGTGTAAAAATAATAAAAATTCTTAAAGATTACCAAACTAAACTATCTAGGTCTTCTAGTTCACGTCATCCTCTTCTAGAACTTTTAATATTTCGTCACTTTTATTGTAGTAATTATTTATTAGGTTTTTCCTTGGCAATTTAATTAGATCTTGAACCGCTACAGTCTTGCTTTTTTATAATAGGTAATTTGTATTTTTTGTTATACTGACCGTCGTTCACTATCTCATTGGATATAATTTTTATTTTACTCTCCATAATGTCATAAACAGTTTTTTCTGTAATGATCGTAACCTCTTCACATAAGCTATCAAAAAAGAGAATGGGTAGAGTTTTGATGTCTATATCATTATGTATTTTGCATTGTAATTCTTCTATGTTATTATCATAATAATCTTCGTAAGCCGTGACATTATCGTAATTTTCCTGTCTTGTATTTCCGCATTTTTTTGGCCTGTGTTGTTATGTAATTCTTTCCTTTCATTATTGTTGTTATCATTATTGTTCTTGTATTCTCTTTCTATTCTTTCCAAATTTGATTTTTTTTGGTATTTCTTCGATATCTTTTCTTTTAGTGTTATTGTTTTCTATATTATTGTCGAAATTTTCTTTTTTTTTTGTATTTCTTTTGCTTCCAAATACGGTATCTTAGTTATTATTTCAATCCCTTTACCTTTTCCTTTGTTAGGTTCTATTTTCTTAGGGCAATTTACTGTTTCTTCATTTGCTTTTATTTTCAAGTTTGTCATTTCATTTTTTTTTACATTTTTCTTTATTCTTATTATTTAAACCTGATGAGCCACCAGTACTTGTATCCTTTTTTTTTAGAATTTTCCACACTGTAATTAATATCAGTTTCTGCATAATCTTCAATTTCTTCTGCAGCGACACTTTCACCTGCGAGTACATTGAGTTTTCTCTTTCTTTTAGGCTCAATGATATTCATGGAACCATATCTCATTTCTTTGAGGAGTGTTACTACAGAATCTTCCACAACACTTTGATTGTCTGCACCTAAGTCTCCATCGGGAAGTCTAGCTAATATTTCATGTACATTTAAAGGACTAATCCCTGTTTTCTTAAATCCAGCAATAATACTACTTGAAGCATTTATATTAAGCTCATCAATTAACAATTTTAATAGTTTTGGAAAGCAACCTTTTGGAATCGTGGGTAATTGTCGACCATCTGTCTTTTTCTATTTTAATAATAATTGTCTCCGGGCACGCTTTATTGGACGAAAAAATGCAAATTGGACGAAAGAATACAAAATCGATATTGTGCCCTTTACATGTTTGGATCAAATCTGCTGATAAATGTGAAGACAGATTGTCTCCAATTAAGTACTTTTTGCCTGGTAAATCCTTAAAATAAGGGACCATCATATTTTGCACCCAGTCCTCAAAAGTGGTTCCATCAAACCATCCAGATGTCGACCACATCTTATATAAGACCATATATCGAGTACCATCAGGACCTTGTTGGACCCAGGAATCATATAAATGGGTTGCTTTGTATACTACATATGGCGGTAACATTTTACCATCTTCGGTACCAGCCATGATAATAGATACGGAAGCCTTGGTATGGCTTAAAACCCTTTCAGGGTACGAGCAAGTACCCTGAAAGGTCCACCTCACTTGACCAATATTTTCTTTCGCCCAGGGTCATCCGACAAATTTGTCTCGTCGTAATTTAAAATATTAGAAGTAGGTACTCCACTTAAAGATTTTTCAAGTTCGATGAAATATTCTTTAATCGTATCTGGAGATACCTTAGCTCACACACGCTTGATATTTTCACAAACTTTTTGAGAAATCTCATTTTTGTGTCTTAATAGGAAGCTCTGCACAAAATCCGGTCCTGGAAAATTATTTTTAAATCCTTTATGGGTTTGTGGCCGAGGTAGGAAAAGGGGAGATCTCCCGCCTGGCAAGGTGTTCCGCCCGGGGAGCGGCCAACATTCCATGTGATAGTTCGGAGATGTTCTATATGTACTGTTTATCATTCGGAATGTTGATAGCGCGATTAAGGCTTCGGTGTGCTTCGCTTGTGGCGCGATAACAACGCCGCTACATCACCCTCCTGCTCAGACCGGAGGTCGATAGTGCAGTCTCGTTGCCGACGAATGTGCAAGTGCCAGGAGATTTGCCTTGTAGTCTGTGGTGAGTCGAGAAGGCGGCAAGTAATCTGCGAGAGTGCCGTGAAGCAGAGGCGAGCAGTAAGGCTCAGAGTCATGCCGAACACTGTATAGCGCAGAGAGTAGCTTGAAGGAACAGTAAGCATTATTATTCCAGTGCTGCTATGAACCTTGTGTAGATGGCTTGCAGGATATGAAAGACTGCAGACGATATCTGCTCGGTAGCGAATGGGTGGGGTACTCTATGACGATGATGAAGCTTGAAGTTTCCGAAGGTTGTTGGCTGCGTGTTCAGATCACGTCGGGTG
Organism: Parnassius smintheus behrii; assembly: GCA_036936625.1. Taxonomy (NCBI): domain Eukaryota; kingdom Metazoa; phylum Arthropoda; class Insecta; order Lepidoptera; family Papilionidae; genus Parnassius; species Parnassius smintheus. Next base: position 16,911,603 of record JAUPFT010000001.1, on the reverse strand, counting down.
GTTACCACTGTGGCCATGGAAGGAAAAGGGGAGATCTCCCACCGTGCAACGTGTTCTGCCCGGGGAGCGGCCAACTCTCCAAGTGATAGTTCGGAGATGTTCTATATATACTGTTTATGATTCGGAATGTTGATAGCGCGATTTAGGCTTCGGTGTGTTTCGCTTCTGGCACGACGACAGCGCCGCTACAGGTTATACCTATCTTATCAAGATACATTTTTATTATGTATCTGAGATCCATATTATCTAGGGGATAACCCCATTCTGCGCATTTGTTTATGTTTTCTATTAAGAACACTTCAGTCTCATCGCACAAAGCTCTTTGGCCTCATTGTCGCTTCATATCCCTACGGTACGGTGACGATACATCACCGATTTGTGTATGCCATATTTTTAGCAACTTTTTCTAATTTTACATTTCGAGAAGTTACATGCTCTTCCACAGCTTTTTTTATTATTTCCGTGTCTTATTTATTTTATTTTTACACCTTTTCTTTGTAGGATCGGGTCTGTACACACGCGGCATGTTGAATATACCCACGACGGTATGTACCTGTAAATTAAAATTATTACTTTAAAAATATTATTTATTTATCAATCACTAAATCCACAGCTCTAATATACTACTTATATATTATGGACTTACTATTTATTAATACTAAAACTATAAAGGTAGTTATTTAGCTATGTTAACAGTTTTTGTAAACCCTATTTATTTATCTCTATTGACCCCTCATTAGTTTCTATTCGAACATTAAGCGTTTCTATTATTCCCTACTAGGTTTCCATTAAACCCATATTACTGTTCTGTTCCCCCTTCAACAGATTCTATTAACCCCTTTTAAACAATAAACTTACACCTACTATGATTTTAACAAATTTTTGAAGTTTAATAACGGATTCTCACTTACCTTCACTGAATTTTTAAAATTTATCACACAAGTAATAAGATAAACACATTAAACAACACAATTCACAAATTTTTAACACCTAAAATTAAGAGTTGCGGCAGTTAAATTAAACGCGTTTACAGAAGGTAGACTTTGAAGTAAATTTTAAAGGATAAATGTCAATTTTGACATTTAAAACTTGACAACGCAAAGAAATAATGTTGATGTGTAATAATTTAAAATACTACCAAAATCCTTCAACGAAAAATAGTCAAATATTAACCTTGAAAACTTTCTTGATATTTTTTTTATTCACCCCGCAATTTCTATACACCCCGTTTTACGGTTCGTCTATGTTGCGAGTTATGCTTCCATGTTTTGATGCATTATTTTTAACTTATGATTTTGATCAGATATTAACCTAGACAAAATTATCCAGGTCGTAAAGTAGTGATGAGTTTGATATAGTAAATTGGTCAATATCATCGCTTACGTCTTTTGTGTTATCGCCTTTTAATTATATTAGTAATTTAGTACAAAAAGTTAAATTGTGTGCAATAAATATGTAAAGCAACCACTACAAGTAATAGCCCATAACTAAGTATTTGATTATAATTCATTTAAAGACGTTACGTAGTGTACTTTCAACTTAAAATCTTTAACTAACAGTATAAAATAATCACTTGGAGTGGTACTGTTAATTTTAAAGCTATAGTTAATGGATCATATATACAATATAACAATTGGGAGTGTGTGTTTACTATTAATGAGTGAGTGATCAAGTTGTGTTGTGTTTGAATGTATTATGTAAATGAGTAGAATTAGTATGAGGTGAGTATTCTGAGCAGCTAAAAGTGATTTACGTTTTATAAACGGCAAGAATATGTAAATATTATTTGAAAATATTAAATTAGTTTTGAATAAAAATATGTCGGAAAATACAACAAGATTAGGCCAATCGTGTGGGAAATAACAGGATAGCGTCAATTATTAAAAAATGGTAAAAGTGTGAGAGCTGATGTTCAACTTGCTCTCTTGCTTGCGCAATTAATCATTATCAATAATAGGATAGCGTAACGCTCTATACATTCAGCATAGAGTAATTACAGTTCGACCGTACCGCAGTATGTCCCCATCACAATTACACACCAGTGCAATGTGAAGGACACAACTACATGATAACACCAAATTATGCAAACTAACAGCAACCTTACCCATCTCCACGTAACACGGCACAACCTCTCAGCAACACCATCCTTCTTGCCTGCACCAGAAGAATCAACACAATGGACAGAACAACGATTATCTTAGCACGCGTAGACTGACTTCACTCGTGAAACGACTCGAACGGAATGTCCTGCGCTCTGCACCTACATTGATTTTTATACCGCACAAACGAGTGGGAAGGTTTCTCGATATACCCTCAATTCCTACAAGTGACGAGAACCAACCGGCATTTTATAGATGCACCTACACGGCCAATCCTGACATACGTCCGTCCTCGGGCATGCATCTTGCTGAATTCCTGTAAAAAAAAAAACACTTTTAATCTCCCTTTTGCCCGCTCGTCTATCCTGACATTAATTGGTAGACTGTCCCTATCTTTGGATATTTAGGAACCCACACACGTACATGCAAGATAATTAGGTTTGACCTCATGCACACACTAAACCGAACACCGTCTAAGGCTAAGGCGTCCTTTCGACCAACCATCATCTCCTATGATGACTTGGACCGGACGACCTAGCCCTTGACTAGCTAGCACACAGAGCGTCAGCGTCCCTTCGACCAGTCATCATCTCATATGACAACGTGGACCGGACAACTGGCCCTCTATCCGCCATCTCATGACAACAACTAACTCAGAGTGACAGCGTCCCTTCGACCAGTCATCATCTCATATGACAACATGGACCGGACAACTGGCTCTCTATTCGTCATCTCATATGACAACACCTAACTCAGAGTGACAGCGCCCCTTCGACCAGTCATCATCTCATATGACAACATGGACTGGACAACTGGCTCTCTATCCGTCATCTCATATGACAACACGTAACTCAGAGTGACAGCGTCCCTTCGACCAGTCATCATCTCATATGACAACATGGAGCGGACAACTGGCTCTCTCTGTCATCTCATATGACAACACCTAACTCAGAGTGACAGCGTCCCTTACCCATCTCCACGTAACACGGCACAACCTCTCCGCAACACCATCGTTCTTGCCTGCACCAGAAGAATCAACACAATGGACAGAACAACGATTATCTTAGCACGCGTAGACTGACTTCACTCGTGAAACGACTTGAACGGAATGTCCCGCGCTCTGCACCTACATTGATTTTTATACCGCACAAACGAGTGGGAAGGTTTCTCGATATACCCTCAATTCCTACAAGTGACGAGAACCAACCGGCATTTTATAGATGCACCTACAAATATAACAATTAAGAGTGTGTGCTTACTATTAATGAGTGAGTGGTTGAGTTGTATTGCGTTCAAGTGTATTATGTAAATAAGTGAAATATATATGAGGTAAGTATTCTGAACACATTCCAGTAAATAGGGTCTTCAGCATTCTACAATCATCATACAAAACACAACAGTATTAGGCTGCTGTATTATACTGGTATTCTGTGAGAGCGTGGCTCTTCCCCGGTGGAGTCAACCCATTCATAATTCTGAGTTAAATATTTCTCTTATATATTCTATTGTTTTCTTTAAATTTTCTTCATCAAAAGACTAAGCTGCAGCTGCAGTCTTCAATCTAAATATGGCAACGTCTAAAAGTTCATATTTTTCTTTACGAAATAAAACGAATAAGATATTTGGTCCTTATTTTTATTTTTATTTACAGATTATAAGATAATAAACTAATTAAAAGCATAAAATTTACAAGTGTCGTACAATATTTTTACACAACACATGTTTTCAAACTTAGGTACAAAGTACTATCGCTCTGTGAGTCATAAAATGGGTCTCATATTACAGAGCTCTATTGTAAAAAGGTGTGATTATTGCCAGCCCATTTACTCCTTAGAATTTTAGTATATGATAAAAGGAGAGAGAAGTATTTCAACGGTTAAAAATAGCGCGAAATGTGTCTTACTGGTCTGCGCTGTTTTCCGGCGGGTCAACAGTATCGGCCGTTTTGACATCTATCGGGATACCAGCGTGCAACAGATGAAGTTACATTTTATACGCGGCGAAAGTAGAAAAACATTATTTAAAAATATTAAATTAGTTTTGAATAAAAATATAACAATTGAGAGTGAGTATTTACTATTAATGAGTATGTGATTGAGTTGTGTTGTGTTTGAATGTATTATGTAAATAAGTGAAATAAATATTAGGTGAGTATTCTGAGCAGTTAAAAGTAATTTACATTTTATACACGGCAAGAATAGGTAAACATTGTTTAAAAATATTAAATTAGTTTTGAATAACAATAAAACTAAAACTAATAGAGACATTAACACACTTATTACTAGTCACTTTTGTAAGTTCAATAATTTCTTTAATACCTCTTCATTATCTATTTTTAGTGCTTATTTTCCCTCACTCTAACGCATATAGATTTTTCCATAGGATGTCCAGCAATATTTATATCCACTTTCTTTGGAACATTTTCTAGATAGGTAAAAAAGATTTCTGGCATATGAAGTAAAGGTAATCAGAGATGTATATAGGCTTTTCGGGGCCAGTGACGTATTCAGAGAAGTTCCGTTATTAGTTTTGCTGAATCTACGGGCGTTTTTTATTAATTTTTCTTTTGCAAAGGTTAATGTAAATTCAGCAACAATCGCCGAAGCGTGGGTGGTTTTATTTGTTGTGCGATATACGTTTTTGTAAATCACTGGGCTGTACTCACACATCCAACGTTTGTGCGGTTTTCTGAACAATGCTGCATAGCTCCTCTTTGGTCTCGCGGTAATTTTTGGGAATGTTTTTCAATTTAACTTTAGTCGATGGCGATATTTTCATCAATTGTGAATAGATTTTGTTTATTCTTTTTTTTTAATTAAAAAGTTATGTTTGTACCTAAAGGTTCTATATACATATAAAAACAAAAGTCACTTATATTGGGTTGCAAAATAGGAAATGCAATTTTTAATTTAACTAGATGAATTGAGACTGCGACATTCTCTAGTCAACTCAAAGTCATAAAGAAATCTAAAAAGAACAATAAAGGTATGATTTTATTCTTTTTAGCCCTTGAAATATGCTTTTACTTTTTATTAAAAATTTATTTTAATCAACCCATAGTGTGTAGTGTAATCGTGTAGTGGTGTATGTATATCCACTACCAAATATGGTTGTCGTAAGAGGCGACAGAGGGAAACAAATATGGAGATGGGCAGCAGAGATTTTTCTGATAACGAATAAAAAGAAAACACTGCGGTCGCAAACTCGTTTACCGATCATGGTAACTATAGCACATCCCATCTTCGCCTTATAATCTTCTTTTTTCTTTTTTTTTACAGAAGAGGGAGCAAACGATCATACGGTTCATCTGATTTTAAGTGATTGCCGCCGCCCATGAACAACTGTAACACCAGATGAATTGCAAGTGCGTTGTCGGCCTTTTAGAAAGGAGTAAGCGTTTTCTTAAAGGTCCCTAAGTCGTATCGGTCGGGAAAAATCACCGGTCGTAAACTATTTCACAGACAGGTCGTACGCGGAAGAAAACTCCTAGTGAAACGTACAGTGTTGGATCGCCAAGCTTCCAGATAGTGTGAATAGTATCTGGAAATTTGCCGCGTAGTGCGTTCATGAAATTTAGCGATTGGGATTAATTCGAGCAATTCCTCACAGCACTTCCCGTGGTAGATATGAAAGAAAATGCAAAATCTCTTCGCAGCGCCAGTGAATTGAGCCAATCAGAAAGCACTCGGTCATCGACGATTCGAGCCCCTTTGTGCTGGATGAGATCAAATGGAAGCACTGTTGAGCACCAGCCCAGAGATGGGAACAGTATTCCATGTGAGGCAGCACCTGCGCCTTGTAAAGTTGCATGCGGTGTGCCGGCATGAAATACTGTCCCGCTTTGCTGAGCTTGCCGAGCTTTTTAAAGGCCAGTTTGGCCTTCTCTTCCAGATAACTACGAAACTGCACGTCACATGATATGTTGACGCCCATGATTGTAATACTGGCTGAAGAAACTGGGGGATTGCCATGAAACTGAGGAGATACGACAAAGGTGTTCTTTTTAGCGGTAAATGCGCAAACTTGTGTCTTCTGGAGATGGATGACAATAACCCCTGGGAAGGGTAATCGCTACCAAGCTATTTCTAATTTGTTTTGTGTTTATAATTGTAACTTAAATGATTGTAAGCTATTATTTGAAAAAAAAAACATAGTCCCGCTGGGTTTCTTGCTGGTTCTTCCCTGGACAGAGGTTTATTTGCGAACCAGTGGTAAATGTAAAAAGTGACTTTCAATATTCAATAAAAAAGTTTCTGTTTCTACTAAACTGGACTAGATTTAGTCACCCCCAATACGATACTTTGTTCAGCAAAAACACGACTTCAGACACAAGTTTGACCCCATACTTGGAGACGTTTTCCTGAGAAATATTGGCACGGCCGATGTAGAGGGTGTCAACAATGCTGTCATCCGCATAGCAATAAATGTTACCGGTTTGCAACTAATCATTGATATTATAACGCTCCCCCCCCCCCCTCTTAGTATAAATTAAATTATTTATCTATAATTAATTTCCCTTTTTTAATAAAATTATATATATGTGGCCAGGATAAATAAGATAAGTTTTGATCTCTCTAAATGATCTTTCTAAAGGTTTATTAATAGGCCGTTTGTAATATTTTGGCGTGATCGTCTTAATTAGGACCCTTATTTACGTTGTGTTTGTTTAGTAACTTAGTTCTTTTAGGTTTCCTTTGGAAGAATGAATATTCACTAGAGCAATTGAAAGCTATTGGTAGTGCCTTATAAGCTAAGTGAACCCCGTTCACGAAGACAGGGCTCGAGAAAGGTTAAGAACATAAAACGTCACTATTGCACTTGTATCAGGTTTACATTATTAATTTATTATTATTTATCCCTTCACGCTTGGAAAGGCTCACATTATATTTATACAAAATACCCGATACAAGGGTTTCGCTCTCCTTCATTTATTTAAAAAAATGTAGGGGAGGCACACGGCTCCACACACGCCGTGCGCGGTGAGCGCCAACCATTTTGATGCACTCCCACCGTAGAGAATGCTAATTCGGGAACTGGACCGTGGTCCACAGCAAAATAACTGACGAAACAGTAAAAGAGGCTTGGCCCCTTGGTAGTACGTAAGCACAAACATCGACCGAAGTCGCGCATGTTAATGCGTGTAAACGCCATACCTACAGAATACAAACGCATCCGGCCACAGTGAATGTACGTAACACGGTTTAGGCAAATATGCACACTGGCCGTAAACCCTCCTTGAGCGCCACCACCTGCCAGCCCGCCGCTCCTGCAGACGTGATATTAGTGTATGGCATCACCACCAATTGCGTGATCAGCACGGCTACTAGCTGCAGAGCGTGTCATGAGTCTACTGCTCACCTCAAGGGAATTGTGTCCCACGTTGTGCGGCTTTCAGCCGCAGCCTTGAGAGTCTCCTCAAATCCTCCGTCCAGCTACCACCTGCATGAGGTAAACGCATATGCTCCACCAACCAATATAGCGGCAGATATAGCCAAAAGGCAGTTATAAGATGTTAGTAATAATTTGCCATCAGAAAAGTTTTGTGTAACTGACGTTGAGTATATGCATTTTCGATCATGTTTGTCTCACCCACCAACAAGTTGCCTTCAATCATTCAAAGGTGAAAAAGTTACAGAGATATATTATTATATTGTTATATAAAACATCATGGAAGTCAGACAGTCTGCAACCCCGTAGTTAAAGGACCCGACTTGGGCAAAGCTACTTAGGTGTGAGTCAAACCAAGACACAGAGAGTGCCATTGAGAATAGCGTCCCACCAAACAACCATCGCAGAGACGCTATGTTGCAGACCGCAACAAGCATCAATACGATCCCAAAGTCCCACATACATCCTAGCCGACATCACCACCCGCATACCTTCATCGACCAGAAACACAAGAGTGCGGCGAATCAGGCGCAGCACACCCGCAGATCTATCACAAGACGCAATACCGCAAGAAGCAGTAAGGATCAATGCAACTATCATACGGATGGTGCTCCCTCACAACACACCCACAAAATCCCTATCGACTTTGGTAACAAAATTTGTATTGTTGATCTTCGAATTTTTTTGTAGGGAATGCAATAAAAATAAAAAAATATAGAGAAATCTCAGGCAGGCGATGGACTTCCAGAATAGAGTAAAATGAACTTAAGCAAATTCAAAATTAATCATATTAGGCCTCAGAAAAATTCTGAAAGTGACCATTGTACTGGCTACCGATTTGATTTCGCTAGAATAATTACATCCTAAAAGCTGTATACCACGTATTGTTCAACCTTACCACCCATTGTTACTTGATCTTTTAATTCCGCTTTAAGTTCATTTCCTCCTCTCACAATTATCATCTTTGTTCCTTGATTACTTTCTCTTTCTTGTGGTACTTGTAGAACCCCTAAATATACTCGACGTGCAAAGTCCTAATTTATTTCCCATCATATTTCCTGTCATATCTTGTTGTACACTCAATTGTCAACATGTATTTATTTTTTAATTAAGTGTATAGTTAAGTAAACGTCTATCTTTTTCATTATTTGAGAATAACAGTTCCATGGCAAAAGGGTGCCTGGAAAGAATAGCTTGAGGTATAAAATCCAACAGGCGGTACTAATAATTATGATATGATGTATTTATATGATTTCAATATGACTTGAGTAATATGGTTGTTAATAGGTTCATTGATGTGATTAGATTTTATAATAAGCATTGATTAGCATTATTACGATTGAAGACAAGATAAAACTATATTATATAATATTAATACTATTAGTACTTGGTACTTTCTTACGTAGCACTTTCTTAATATAGGTGTTTGTTGTATGTTTTGTTTCGTAGTGACGCTTTAGGAACCAGGCGGAATGCTTCTTTGTACATTATTCATGAGAAACACTTCAAAGCACGGTGATGTTCTCAAAGAACCAAGTACACGGAATCATAACCGCATTTACCATATTATGCAATCTCAAAGCGAGATGCAAGAGGTAAACATTATAATAGTTACCATATTTAAAATGTGTTTTACATAATTAAATGTATTGTCAATTAGCAAGCAATATTTAATAAGTTTCCCGAAAACTATTTGAAAATAAATGGATAAATATAACGTCATTTTAATACCTATCACTTAATAAAAATCACTTAGTACACAATTATTATGATGTCTCCAGTTTTTGCTGACAGAGCAAGTCCTTTAAAAGCTTGTTATAAAAGCAGATATATCTAATATATATTTAATTTATTTTTATGAATATAAGAACTCAATTAATATTACCATAGTAATAAATAGTACGTATCCCGTTAGGAACTCGTTTTGTTGTAATTTATATTTGTTCGTATTTTATGCGCTCCCATACCATTCATCATAATGCGGTAAAACTTTGTCAACATACCCACAATTCCGCGAAGGTAAGACATTTAAAATTATGTATATATATATATATATATATATATATATATATATATATATATATATATATATATATATATATATATATATAATATTATATTATTACGCTGCTGTAGAATCCAGATATCACCGTGCGAAGCCGAGGCAGACCGCTAGTTATAAAGAAAAAAAAACGAAATAAAACCACTAAGACCCCTAAGAACCCCTGAAACTCTCATATTTTAAGAGTCCTTCTGTTGGCGACGCGCCTATAAGAATATTTCAGTTTATTAAGTCAACCGATGACGAATAACTTTTCAAAGACTTATTGTCCAATAGAAATGTTCTGATAAGAAAATGCTTAGTTAAATCTTAAAGAAATGTCGAATTAATGGTATGAAAGTCTTGGGTTCGACTCCCAGGCCGGACTAGTTTACTGTTTTCTATGTAATATCTTTCAATAAATTCATATAGGGAATTTTATGTTATAAATTATGTTACCGGATTTGTTCCCCGGTTGAAATCGTCTTTCCAACGATGTAAATTCTAAGGAATATTAAAGTGAAGTTAGAGATCGGATTTGTTCCCCGGTCGAGATGATCACTCTGTGCACAAACAGAATTAACGGAAGTTAATTGCATAAGTATTGTCTTCTATAAGTATGATATGTTTTGTACGAAAACAAATGCCTATTTGTTATGATCGATTAATGAGAACATTCACTTGTATTGTTATCTGATAAGAAACATGATAACTGATAAGAATCTTATCAGAGATAGTTTCCTACAGTTTGAAAATTATGTAGAAGCACTTGTTTACATAATATTGTTAAAATTAGTGTATTTCAGACTTTCATTTTTTCTGATAGCCGAGAGCCGTGCAAAGTTAGTTGTTCAAATAGTGTGAGTTCACGGAAGCACGCTGACCACGCCCCTAGGAGGCCAAATATGTAAAAATTTAAAATGTTTGTAATTTCAGCAATTTATGTAAAAATGACTTGTAAAACATTTCAGGTTGATTGTACGTGCTAAAAAGGTGAATTCTGTGTTATTTTTATGTGAAAATTCCTGTGTATAAGTGAAATAATGATAGTTTTGTATAAGAAATTTAAAAGTGTTTTAAATAGTGAAATAAATAGAGAAAATGTAAATTAAACTATTGTATTAGTTAACATATGTATAAATTCAAGTGGGAAACATTGTTTTAACTTTCTGTGTTAAATATTTAAGAAGTTTGGACTTTGAATTTGTGATTAAAATAGGCATATTTTGTTTTATAAATTAAAGGATTTTTGTGATCCGAGAATATAATGTATATCATGGTGTAGATATTGTTTTGTGCTATCTAAATAGATAACTTGAAGAAATTAAGTGAAACGTGAGAGAGTAATAGTACAAATTCATGTTGTTTAGTTGCGCAGGCACGCGAATGGCGCGGCTCACTTTCGTGTATAGCTCTGGGGGTAGCTTAGTGAACGGGTTTTATTGCAATTCGTTCGGGGAAATAGTTCGGGGAATTAGTTCGGAAAAATAAGAAAATCCTTCGGGAAAAGTGAAAAACCAGCAGTCAATAAGAAGAAAAAGTGTAGGGAAGTGATAGGGAAAAGTGATTACTCTCTCACGGAACGGTTTGAAGATAATTGCTGTTTTATTCCCAAGTAATTCATCCCTAAAGTTATACAGTCCACATCGAAGAATTAAGGCGTCGGGACCGGGACGACTTCGGAACACCCGTAATCCCCGTCTGAACCTACTTGCTGAAAAAGAAAGAGGTTATCGCCCTAGTGTGTTACTCCGTTACGGAGATCACATACGTTGTTCCCGAACCCAACGTAGGCGTTATAGGAGGCCGGATCGAGAGAAGCCTCGATTCCTCCCTTCTGTTTCTTTATCGAACGTTCCAGCCCGTCTGATTCGTTTTGAATTGGTCCTTCCGAACCTGTTTCCTTTTCAATTGGTCCTTCGAGCCGGATCAAAAGGACCACCCGAACCCCGCCAGCTGGATCAAGGAACCAGCTGTGGACTGCTGGTTGTGAAAAAGACCTTCGGAGCCGAGTGAAGATCAGCAACCGAAGGAAGCCGGAGGTTTGAGCTGAAGCAATAGGACCAAAGGCCAGAAGACCAGGACGTCAGCGCTGAAGGACTGGACCTGGAACTACCAGAAGAAAGAAAACCGGGATTGCGGCCTGGGGGGTGTGCTCGCATGGGCCACGTATCGCAGCCGGGCGCAGGTGTCTTGTGAAGGCACTCATCGTGGCCAAGCAGGGCTTGGCATTTTTCCTGTCGGGCAAGCGTGCTCGGCATTTCCTGTCGGACGACCGTGTCCGGCATTTTCCTGTCGGGTCATCAGGGTGCAGGAAGAAGCATCCACCGCTGCTGCTGCCAGGCGAGGGTGCGCGTGGGCACCTGACTGCATCGCGGCCGGAGGAGGGCGCTCGGACGAGGCGTCACCGGCAACTGGGCGGCGAGCACAGCATACATCCCGACCACCTAACGGTGCCAAACGGTTGGGCTCTGGCACCTTCGGGTGGAGCAGTTCTCTCGAGCGAGACTGCGCTTGCACTACCGCTCGACTGTTTCGTCATATTCCTTGGCGGGACAGTTCCTAAACCTTTCCTCCATTCCATTCCTGCACGACTCCATCCCTGGACGGCTCACCTCGGTAGGCCCCGTCCAGGATTGATAGGGCTGATAGGGCTGTTAGGGTGGTAGTAGGGTTGTAGGATTGGGAGATAAGGGGGGGAGGGGTAGTGGTGTTAGGTTGGGGTGTAGAAGGGTTGTAGGTAAGGGGTTGTAGGGACCGTAGGGACAGTTAGGGACCGTAGGCCAACAATCACCTTCCTGCAAGATGAAGAAGGCACAAGACCAGACAGGGAGAAGCGGAGGGAGCAGGACAAGGACAGGGCTCTCAACAAAAGCTAAAGAAGCGGAACCATCTGGAGCGACCACAGCTACTGCGTCAATTGGAGCAACTCCTTCAAGTGGAGCCACCACCGACACGTCCACATGCACGTGGGACTCAGGGACGTCCATGGCAACGACAAGCAACAGGACGGACACCAGTGGTACGCAGGCCAGCACCGCACAATAATCCGTTATATCCAGGAGTGAAACGGTGGTCGAAAAAGTAGGTCAAAGGACCGAAGAAGCGGCATCGTCAAGGACAGTAATCGGGCACACTAGTGATAAAGGGTCACAAAGAGGTAGTAGGTCATCGCGATCGGCGAGGCTGAAAGCCGAATTAGAGGCGCGGATTAAATTCGAACGCTCAGAGCTCGAACGAGCACAGGCAGCTGCTGCCTTAGCCAAGTCTCAATTGGAGTTGGCACGACTCAACCGAGAAGAGGAGATCGACTCGAGTGAGGATGATGAAGAGCGGAATACTCAGGTGGAACCTTTCGTAAGGAGTTGGGTTCAGCAGACCATAATGAGCGCGCCGGTTAGTGTAGCACAACCCGATATTACTGATAAGGAAGCGTGTAAAGGATCACGCCGCAAAGGGGCGGAGATCGAGCGCAACCAAGGAAATGCACAGAAAACACAGGCGAGTGAGGTGTCAGAATTGACCGAAGCGATTGTGAGTGCAATAAAAATAGCTGGTAAAGATAAGTCTTCCCAGCTTCATTTCCTCCAGGAATTACCGGTGTTCGATGGAGACCCGGGTGAATGGATAATTTTCAAAACGATGTTTGAAAACACGAGAAGCCAATTTTCAGGAGTGCAAAATGTTGCACGCCTTAGAAGGGCATTAAAGGGCACCGCTAAGGAAGCGGTTAAGTCGTTGTTGTTTACTTTGTGTGAACCGGAAGAAATAATGAACGCTCTCGAAAGAAGATTCGGTAGGGTTGAGATGCTCATTCTAGCCGAAATCGAGAATGTAAAGCGTATGCCAAGATTGGCAGAAGATTGCCGGAATATAGGATCTTTTGCAAGTCGTATTACGAACGTGGTTGCCACGATACAAGCGTTGAATCAACCACAGTATTTGTACTCACCGGAGTTAGTGAGCCGCATAGTGGAGAAACTCGGAACTATGATTTAATTTAAATGGTTTGAATATCGAGCTCAGTATCCTTTGGAGCCAGAGTTACAGAAGATGGCCAAGTTTTTAAATTTATTAAGTGAACAATTTGGAGCGTCCTTAAACAATGAAAATGCGCCTGAAAAAAGGAAGCGTCCTGAATTCAGGAAGCAAACTGTACACACTTCAAAGGGAGGTGTACGCAGCTGTGCCGTGAGCGAGCGCTATATGCGCCGAAGTAATTCGAGCGAGCGTCTAGAACGCCGAAAAAGTAAAGGGAACAACCGACAAGTGGTTATGACAACCCAGGATAAGCCTGTAAGTCGGGTAACACATAAGTGTGTTATATGCAACAAGGAGCACTCTATAGTGAGTTGTTACAAGTTTAAGGACATGAATATTCGCGAGAAATGGGAAGCGGTCAAAAAAGCGAAAGTATGTTTCCAATGTTTGTCACCTAACCATAGGAGGTTAGAGTGCAAAGCGAAAAAATGTGGTGTAGAGGGATGTAGAATGTCACATCATCGAATGCTACACCGATACCCCAATGAAAAAACCTCGCCACAAGGGGACGAGGGGGGTAAAGATACTCAGATTACAACTGTTAGTACAGTGAATGCACTGGCATGTGCATACTTAAAGATAATACCGGTCGAGTTGTATGGACCTAGAGGAAAGGTCAAGACAACAGCTCTTCTGGATGAGGGATCGACCATGACACTCATAGAGGAGTGTATGGCTCAGAAATTAGCGCCTCGCGGACGTAAAGAGGGATTACGTATCGAAGCCGTGGGAGGTAAGCGAATTAACGACGAGAGTTCGTATCGCTTAAACGTTAAAATAAAAGGCATTTACTCGAGCGACTTGGAAGAGATAAGTGTACAAACAATTAAGTCACTTAACCTTTCTCCTCAGTCGGTAAGCCGAGAATTATTGCAACGGTGTTCTCATTTGACACCGATTAAGGATGAGTTGATGTATGAGAGGTCCAAACCTACCATATTAATTGGTCAGGACAATTGGCATCTCATAGTTACTCGTGAATTAATTTCAGGAGGTAAGAACCTACCTGTAGCATCGCTCACCAAACTTGGATGGGTTTTACATGGTCACATATCGGGTGGTATTAAACCGATCAAGATCGTTAACCACATTTCCGCCAAGAAGGAGGAAGATATGGATAAATTAATCAAGGATTATTTTAGTTTGGAATCTCTGGGAGTGTCGGCTAGAAAGCCCGCGAACGACCCAGAAGAACGAGCTTTAAATATTTTGAACAAAACGGTACGTCGTATACCTAATAATAGGTACGAGACTGCTTTGTTATGGCGCACAGATAATGAGTGCATGCCGTCGAATAGAGCGCAGGTTGAAAGTCGCCTGTTAAACATTGAAAAAAAGCTCGACAAAAGCGAGTTGAAAAAGGAATATGAGAAACAAATTGAAAATCTCATCGTTAATGGTTACGCAGAGAAAGCGAACCATATTCCCATTTCCCCACGTACGTGGTACCTTCCTCACTTCGCAGTGACTCACCCGCAAAAAAGGAAAATAAGGATAGTTTTCGACACCGCCGCAAAGACGGGCGGACGTTGTCTCAATGATGCATTGTTAACCGGACCGGACTTATTGAAGTCGTTGTTCGGAGTTCTGCTACGATTCAGAGAAGGAAGCGTGGCAGTAATGGCAGATATTAAAGAAATGTTCCTGCAAGTGAAAATCCGGGATGAAGACAGGGATAGCCTTCGATTCTTATGGCGGCACAATCGTGATGCGCCACCGGAAGAGTATAGAATGACGTCACTCATATTTGGAGCGGCATCATCACCATGCATCGCTATATATGTAAAGAATAGGAATGCGCAGGACAACGCACATATCTATCCAGAAGCAGCTTCCGCTACGGAAAGCAATTTTTATATGGATGACTATCTACAGGCATTTCCCGACGTGACGACGGCCGAAAGGATAGTAAACGATATGTATGAATTACATAAACATGCTTCTTTCCAACTGAGGGGATGGGCTAGCAACCGACCCGAAGTTTTAAGTAAAATGGAAAATAAATATAAGAGCGACAGTGCTTCGCTGGGAGATAAAGAGCACACAGAGCGCACGTTAGGTTTGATTTGAAATATCAAACGGGATATAATAAGTTTCTCCACAAGTCTTCGTAACACACCGGAAGAGGTGATGGAAGGTTTACGACCGCCTACGAAGAGGGAGATAACTAGCGCTGTGATGTCAGTCTTCAATCCTTTGGGACTCGCATCACCCATAACGATTCAAGGGTAGTCGCTGATCCAACAAGTATGGAGGTCAGGCATCTCTTGGGATGAAGAAGTTTCACACGAATTACACGTGTTATTTTGTAAATGGATATCGGAAGTAAAGAAATTAGGTCATTTAGAGGTACATAGACCCGTTGCTGAAGGCGTCGGCAAGGGAGAGTTACACACTTTCACGGATGCTAGTGAAAAAGCATACGCTGCCGCGGTGTATTACGTCACCACGGACGAGCTAGGAATAAGGCGGATTACGCTGATCGCCGCAAAGGCAAGAGTAGCGCCATTGAAACCAATTTCGATTCCAAGGCTTGAATTACAAGCAGCTCTTATGGTCAGCAGGCTGGCTGCCTCGGTTAGTGAAGAGAGCAAGTACGAGATGTCCGAGAGAGTATTTTGGACAGACTCACGTACAGTGTTAGCGTGGATTAAGTCAGATCCTCGCGCTTTTAAACCATTCGTTGCTCATCGATTGGCTGAGATCGAAGATCACAGTAAACCATGTGAATGGCGATGGGTTCCAACGTCACAAAATGTGGCAGACGACGCCACTAGAAATTTTCCTTTCACCTTCGATGTAAGTCATCGCTGGTTTCAAGGGCCTGAATTCCTCAGGAAGAGTCCTGATTTATGGCCCAAACAAGTGGACACCATAAAAAGCTTAGAAACAGGTGAAGAAAAATCGCCAAAGGGCGTAAATGCGTTAAGAAAGCAAGAACCGTTAAGTCTACCCGACTACGGACGATTTAGCAGCTTTAAGAAATTCCTTGGGGCAACTACACGCACCTTACAAGCGGTAGAAAAATTCAAGAGTTTAAGAAAGTCGGTTAAAGGACCCGACGACGCAGCCGAAAAGTCGGTTATGTGTTCCAACAAAGTTTTAGCAAAGTCGGTTAAAGGACCCGATGGCGCGTTGGACATAGCGCTCTTGAAACAAGCGGAATTATTAATTTGGAAGTTCGTTCAAGACGAGTGTTTTTATTCAGAAATAAAATGCTTGAAAGCAGGCAAAAGTGTTGAAAGGAGTTCACGCTTAAGTAAATTATCTATGGAAATAGGAGAAGATAACTTACTCCGTTTAAATGGACGTTTACCTTTCAAGTCTAATTTGACCGAGGAAAGTAGAAAACCTGTCATATTGGACGATAAACACGAAATCGTTAAAATGATGATTAGAGAAGTTCATCATCATTTTGGACATGCCAATCACCAGACGGTGATGAATGAGGTGAACCAGAAATTTTATGTCTTGAACTTACGTAATGTAGTACGAAGTGTGTCACATCATTGTCAGTGGTGCAGGACATACAGATCCAAACCGCAGAACGTGCCACAAGGAAATATTCCTCTGGAGAGAATAGCTCATCATGAACCACCTTTTACATGCTCAGCTGTGGATTATTTCGGTCCTATGAGTGTGACTATAGGAAGGCGACACGAAAAACGTTGGGGTGTTTTATTCACGTGTCTGACTACCAGAGCAGTACATCTGGAATTAGCAGCCTCGTTGACACCAGCGTCAATGATAATGGCGTTGAGACGATTTATCGCCAGAAGAGGTAAACCAGCCTTTATATACAGCGATAACGGGACAAATTTCAAAGCTGCGAATAAAGAATTATTGAAAGCATGCGAAGAATGCCATGAGGGCATGAAAAATGAGTCATTTAAGAAATACATTAAATGGAAATTTATACCTCCGGTAGCACCGCACATGGGTGGCGCCTGGGAGAGGTTAGTAAGGTCGATTAAAATTGCGTTGACCGCTACGCTCAGAGAAAGGAGCCCACGAGAGGAAATTCTACATACGTTGCTTTTAGAAGCAGAGCACACAGTGAATTCCAGGCCTCTGGTAACATTCAGTATGGATAGTCCTGAAGAGGGTTTGACACTCAATCATTTTCTTCTGGGACGCTCATGTGGTGATCGACCACCTGGATTATTTCTAGAGCAGCATCTGACGGGTCAACTCAATTGGAAAGCTGCACAGAGGTTAGCCGACCATTTTTGGACAAGGTGGCTGAAGGAATACATGCCTACCTTAATACCGCGAACAGGTAATAACGGAAAGTTCATGGAACCTAAAGAGGGCGATATTGTTTTGATAATAGATCATTCGTTGCCACGAAATACGTGGCCGAAAGGCAAAATTAGTAGAACGTTACCGGGACCAGACGGTCACACCAGAGTGGTTGACGTCATTACTAGCACAGGTATCTTGAGGAGACCTACATCCAGAATAATAGTCCTGGTACCCGCGACGCCTCCCAAATGATGGTGCTAACGCACGGGGGGGAGATTGTTGGCGACGCGCCTATAAGAATATTTCAGTTTATTAAGTCAACCGATGACGAATAACTTTTCAAAGACTTATTGTCCAATAGAAATGTTCTGATAAGAAAATGCTTAGTTAAATCTTAAAGAAATGTTGAATTAATGGTATGAAAGTCTTGGGTTCGACTCCCAGGCCGGACTAGTTTACTTTTTTCTAAGTAATATCTTTCAATAAATTCATATAGGGAATTTTATGTTATAAATTATGTTACCGGATTTGTTCCCCGGTTGAAATCGTCTTTCCAACGATGTAAATTCTAAGGAATATTAAAGTGAAGTTAGAGATCGGATTTGTTCCCCGGTCGAGATGATCACTCTGTGCACAAACAGAATTAACGGAAGTTAATTGCATAAGTATTGTCTTCTATAAGTATGATATGTTTTGTACGAAAACAAATGCCTATTTGTTATGATCGATTAATGAGAACATTCACTTGTATTGTTATCTGATAAGAAACATGATAACTGATAAGAATCTTATCAGAGATAGTTTCCTACAGTTTGAAAATTATGTAGAAGCACTTGTTTACATAATATTGTTAAAATTAGTGTATTTCAGACTTTAATTTTTTCTGATAGCCGAGAGCCGTGCAAAGTTAGTTGTTCAAATAGTGTGAGTTCACGGAAGCACGCTGACCACGCCCCTAGGAGGCCAAATATGTAAAAATTTAAAATGTTTGTAATTTCAGCAATTTATGTAAAAATGACTTGTAAAACATTTCAGGTTGATTGTACGTGCTAAAAAGGTGAATTCTGTGTTATTTTTATGTGAAAATTCCTGTGTATAAGTGAAATAATGATAGTTTTGTATAAGAAATTTAAAAGTGTTTTAAATAGTGAAATAAATAGAGAAAATGTAAATTAAACTATTGTATTAGTTAACATATGTATAAATTCAAGTGGGAAACATTGTTTTAACTTTCTGTGTTAAATATTTAAGAAGTTTGGACTTTGAATTTGTGATTAAAATAGGCATATTTTGTTTTATAAATTAAAGGATTTTTGTGATACGAGAATATAATGTATATCATGGTGTAGATATTGTTTTGTGCTATCTAAATAGATAACTTGTATTTATGTATGACTTATGTGAATAAAGAAATTAAGTGAAACGTGAGAGATTAATAGTACAAATTCATGTTGTTTAGTTGCGCAGGCACGCGAATGGCGCGGCTCACTTTCGCGTATAGCTCTGGGGGTAGCTTAGTGAACGGGTTTTATTGCAATTCGTTCGGGGAAATAGTTCGGGGAATTAGTTCGGAAAAATAAGAAAATCCTTCGGGAAAAGTGAAAAACCAGCAGTCAATAAGAAGAAAAAGTGTAGGGAAATGATAGGGAAAAGTGATTACTCTCTCACGGAACGGTTTGAAGATAATTGCTGTTTTATTCCCAAGTAATTCATCCCTAAAGTTATACAGTCCACATCGAAGAATTAAGGCGTCGGGACCGGGACGACTTCGGAAGACCCGTAATCCCCGTCTGAACCTACTTGCTGAAAAAGAAAGAGCTTTCGCCCTAGTGTGTTACTCCGTTGCGGAGATCACATACGTTGTTCCCGAACCCAACGTAGGCGTTATAGGAGGCCGGATCGAGAGAAGCCTCGATTCCTCCCTTCTGTTTCTTTATCGAACGTTCCAGCCCGTCTGATTCGTTTTGAATTGGTCCTTCCGAACCTGTTTCCTTTTCACCTTCTAAGTTAATACAATCCAATTAATTTCAGTTACCGGCACCATGATGTGCTGTGTAACGAGGTTCAGAACAGTTACAAACATCGTATTATTAAGGAAGTTCTTGCAGGCGTCACATTTTTTTTAAATCTGGAAATAAAAGTTAAAAAAAATAAGTTACAGTCTACGTCCCACTGCTGGGCACTGGCCTCCCTTCATTTCTCACAGGGTTTTAGAGCAAGGAAGTGTCCGCCGCGCAGCCTCAATGCGTGTTGGCGAACTTCACATGTTTTCGAAATATTTTTAGGTTTCATAACGATGTTTTCCTTCACCGCCAAGCACGTGGTAAATTAGCACTTAAAATTGCAATTAACAATTTAATTGGTGCCGGCGGGAATCGAACCCGGGTTACTCGCATTCTCTTATATTTACAGCGAGCGTTAACCATCTGATCTACCACGGCTCACATTCTGAATCTGAACATAGCCACAGTTTATTGTTAATCTAAGATGTTTGTCTGTACTACTTTTTAAGAACTTTAAAGAAATTATTAAACATATTTCTGGAAATAAAATTTAATTTCTCAGATGTTAATACTATACGACCACTATACGATCCCGTTCATCTGACCGAAGTAGGAACGATGAAAAAAAATCCACAGGTGGTATGTAATCTTGTCTTTTGTTTTCGGTCAATATTTTTATAATACAAAATTGTACTTAATATAGGTATTTAATTGTACATAATACCTATTTGAATAGGAACTTAACTAAAATAATAATTAAAATTATAATATTTACGATTAAAACTAATTATATATACAATATAAAAGAAGAAACTATAATATAGAAAACTTGAAACTAAAAATTTAAATCGTCAAAAAGACCTGCTCCAATTAAATACTACTACAATTAAATACTAATACAGATCCACTTAATATACATTTAATATGTTCGGCAGTGGACTTGAACATAATAAATGTATATTTTTGTAATGACGGTAATGATGACGACTACGATAGATTTATTACTTACATAACATGAATAAATACGTCACGGAGTTTTGTTATAGAAATTCGTTGGTTTACATTATCCAAGCAGGGCTTTTGTTTTTGTTTGTTTTAAGAACCGCCGAAATACAATGAAAACAATTTAAATTAGAATTCGGCAACAAACAGTAAAACTTTTAACGTTGTGTTTATTAGGTTCAGAGCTTAAAACACAAATTCTAAGTAACGTTTAACAGTCCTTAAAATATATTTGTATTGATTCAAATTGTAAATACCCCGCGGAACTTCTATATAACAAGTTAAAGTGATTTTATCTGTTAGAGCATTGATCCATATTAAAGTATTATTGTTATCTGTAAAGTTGCGAAACAAATGTGTAGTTGAGAGGGCTTACGATCATATTTTCATTGAGGAGGTTTGAGTTCTTTACTATTATTAATTAACTTGTTAAGTACTACAGTATTGAGAAATTAAAAAAATAACTTTTTCACATACAATTAGTTTTTTTTTGTCTGCAAGGGTTTAAGTTTTTTTTTTCAATTCGTCTTATTGTTTAAACCCACATGATTATTTATAGTGTTATCTCTTATGTTTTTATTGCAAAGCAATAGTTTATATCCTGGAATTTTCTGAAACTAATTTTATACATTTATCTTACATGATTTTTGAAAAGTAAGATTTATAACCCGATATTCTTTTACTTGTTAAGTACTACAGTATTAAGTAATTAAATAATTAACTTTTTCAAATGCAATTAGTGTTTTGTCTGCAAAGAATTAAGTTTTTTTTTCAATTCGTCTTACTATTCAAACCCATTTGATTATTTATAACGATATCTCTTATGTCTTTATTGCAAAACAATAGTTTTATCCTAGAATTATCTGAAACAAATTTTATACATCTATCTTTCGTGATTTTTGCAAAGTAAGATTTATTACCCGATATTCTTCTACTTGTTAAGTACTGCAGTATTGAGTAATTAAAAAATAATATAATATATAATAATAATAATAATATATTTTCACATATAATTAGTTTTTTGTCGCAAGGAATTAAGTTTTTTTTTTTCAATTCGTCTTATTGTTCAAACCCACATGATTATTTATAGCGAGATCTCCTATGTATTTATGCCAAAGCAATAGTTTTTATCCTGGAATTTAAAGAAACAAATTTTATACATTTATCTTACGTGATTTTTGCAAAGTAAGATTTATTACCCGATATGGTCTCAAAGAAATAACAAATTGTAGGAAGTTAAGATCTATGTGTTAACAAATTTGTACATTTGTTTCATGGTAGTGTCGTCCATCCAAGTTGGATCCTAATATATCACCTATTTAATGTTAATCATAACTTGGGATCACCCAAGCTTAAAAAAATAAAAGCAAAAAGAAAGTTTAACAAACTTTATATGCTTGCAACTCGACATGGTAAGACCAGTAAACACTAATAGACCCATTTTTTTTTCTAAATCTTCAAATTCAATGTTTAAATCTTTACATTTATTTACATAATATTAAAATATACAATATTTATTACCAAAATAAAAATATAAAATACCACACAGTTCTACTCATCGCGATATAGCGCCGAGAACGCTAGCTGCGTTCCCTCCCTGAATGGCTATATCCACTTAGCCTTTGAGCGAGAAAAATATCAGCCCTTTTACCACCAGCGGCTCCTATTTAAACCGAAACAATTTATAATTAAAAATTATTTAAGAAATGATATTTTTAATGTTTTCATTTGGTTTGCGTATGAAGGAAGTTTGGAAGATGGGTGCAAAACCTGAAGGGGATGAAAATTTAAACCATTTAGGATATATTAAGCTAAACTTGTTTTAGATGAAGTCTGCTCCTTTTTATTAATTGAATTTCTAAGACTTATAACAGTAAATACTTTTTTTTATTGATTGCTAATAGTGTCCAGTAACGTACTCCTGTAACGTAGTAATGTTATATTATTATTTTTTGTTTATGGAATGTGTGATGACTAAAACAAAATAATCCGAAAAACAAGAATCTTCATGATCAGATAAACATTCTACGCATATTTATGTTTGAGAAATCAAAAAAATTAATGAAATGATTTTTTTATGCTTTCATAAAAACGTAATTTTTATTTTTGCCTTTTTTTGAGGTATTATTTACACAGATGTCTCATCAACTCTTGGAACTAGGATGTACAAAGCAAATTGCGGATTAATCTTTTATTTTCATTTGCTTATATTATTGTTTTAATATATCGTATTAACATTATGCAATGCATTAATAAATAAATGTATCAAATAATACCTAGACCTTAGACGCAAGCTTACCTCATATACGGAACCAAGATCGACGCTGCGTTGGTCTATATATGTTTTAATTCGTAACACCAGAACGGATTTAGTTTCGAGTTTCTACATAGGGTATATTTGTTCAATTGATAGGCTTAAATATTTAATTTGTACTGGAAAATATTCAACTGGAGTAAGTAACTATACAAAATAAAAATAAACAAATAATTTCGAAAATAATTTATTGTCAACTGTACATTCTGTTCAAGTATTATTGAAAACAAATCAGCTGTTAAAATATCGCTAATAACAATAATTATAATTATCTTTTATAGGTGACTTTGGTGGTTAACCGATATGGGTATGAAAGAACATCTAAAAATTTTATAGACAAGGAACTCAAAAACAGTATTCATTTTTTTAAACTTAGTAATAGACAAACATGCTACTTATTCCGATATTAAGATTATTAACAAGTTTTTAAGTACCTATATTATCAAATAGTATTAATTTATTTATTATTACCTGTTAATTCTCTTACTCGTAGATTGTTATCATACCTACTTTCCTTTTGGTAAAGAGTTATAGTATGATTACGCACACTCATTATTACTAAAAACAATTCTTATTATGTAACTAAAATCAAACACAATCAAACCACATAAAATACTTTTATTTTTTAATTTAAAAGTTTAAAATACAGATATATGAATTAAATAACACATTAGACTTTGGCATATTATGCCAATTTTAGTTACCGGTACGGAAAATGGCGGCGCTTCTTTGCACTGATATTTTGTATGGTATAGCCAGTCCAGCGTACTTGTATATATAGAGGTCAGTTTGTAATACATATCGCATGTCTGGATATTTTGTTTAATCAAGATATTATATTTTAAATCAAATTTATATACTATCATCTATCGAAAACTCTAGAAGCCAACTAACGTGCAGCGTGTTGTAAAAAAAGGCAGCTGTGCGAACCCTGCCAATTATTGGCCCATCTTAATTATCTTCATACTATGCAAGATTATGGAGTGTAAATTTAACGCCCGCTTAATGGCATATCTATAACATAAAGGCCTACTCAGTAACCGCCAGTACGGGTATCGCTGAAATCAGCCAGGAAAAATGCCGGCCCGACAAAAACAACTTAAAATTCTATCCGCATTGACTTTTATCTCCAATTCTGGTTGAATCACCTGTGATTCATGAATCACAGGGTGAGGCGACACTCATTCTGGTATTTACTCGAATTTTTTTTCTAGATGCATTCTATTTGTTGTGGAATTCTTCATTTATTACCCGATTCCTATTCAAATCATGTACTCCGCAATCTTTTCCAAATATTATGTCTTGAATCAAAAAACAATTACTTTCTTAGCAATATCGAGATAACTTTGATAAAGATATTTCACTCTCGGCCTATCTGGTCGCGGCGCCAAACGTGATTTCCCGTGGCCGTGACCTTCTAGCGTATGCTGCGCAGGTATGGAGCGAGGCAATCGAGAACAGTGGGGGAAGCACTTGCTGTATCCCTTGATGTCTCCAACGAAAACCTTTGACAGAGTTTGGTAAGCTAGGCTTTTGGGTAAGATACCGGCTTTTCTTGGTCTGATTGACTAGGTAAAGGACTTTCAGAGTGAAAGATATCTCCGGGTCGTCATCGATGGCTGCTCATCCGATACTGTGGCGGCTAACCTTGGTGTTTCTCCGGGGTCCGTTTTCTCCGCAACTCTCTTCCTGCTGCAAATAAATGATCTACTTATGCCCGGTATCTATTGGTGTACAGGTGACAGCACATATTAAGAGAGAGATTCCAATCTCGGGCCACTCGGTATTAAATACAGTCCGAAAGAAATATTATAGTTGAGCGTGTGAATATCACAATACAGGAAGTTTCCGAATAGCGCGATGCTAATCTTGTGAAATTCAACTCTTTCATAACAAAAGCTTGTGTTTTTACAGAAAAAGGAGCCAGCTCATCTTAGCTCCTTCTTTCCAAAATGTATCACCGGAATACACCGACCACCTTTAGCTGTTGGGGGTTAGGATATCCTCAAATCTGAACTTTGGGTGGTTCAAAGACTCCACAACGAGGAGTGTTTGCAAAATGCGGCAATATTTCGCGCTGGAACAACTGTTTACTTTATATAAAGCGCAAGTCCGATCGTGCATGGAATATATTATATACTATATACGGACTGGTGCTGCAAAATGCCACCTAGCGGCTTTGGACTCAAAGGAAAGGCATGCTACGAGGCTTATTGGTGACCCGAATCTAGTTAAAAACAATCTAATCAGCTTCGAACACAGGCGAAGAGTAGCCAGCCTTTCGGTTATCTACAGGATTAATTTCAGAGAGGATGCGCAGGTATTGCATAATTTAATTCATTCCTCTCCCTTATTCCTTTCATAGTTAACTTACTACGTATTCGAACCAAACATTTGCTCCATCTTTTGTCATGCGTACAGCAAAGGAGTGGAATAAGTTGCCAGCGTCTGTCTTGCTATCCGATTAGAACATAAGTGTCTTCAAGGGAAAAGTAAATACGATTTTGTAATGTCAGTGCGCTTCACCACTTTAGGCTACATCACTACTTAACGTTAGGTGGAATTGTGGCTAAGTGCTGGCTTAGAATATTAAAAAAAGTATCAAAATGCAGATGCGTTATCACTCTTGAGGACTAAGATGGAATGCCTCGTTTCCAGTAAAAAAGGGTCCACGAAGACTACACGAGCATTGGGCTGCGATTTTACGCTGTATTCTGTGAGATCGTTCGTCAAGCCGTGTTTGCTTAGGGGCTAAGGGCTCATTGTAAATTTTACAGTACGAAACAGTAACAGTTAACAGTAGAAAATAAGTAAACCTGCATGTTTTAGAAATAAGAAAAAAATATTTTCGAAGACATGACTGTGAAGTTTGCCAATACGCTTTGAGCAGAGTGGCAGACATTTTCTTGCCCTCAAACCGTCTCAGAAATGAGATGAGGTCTATGTCGAGCAGTGGGACGTATATAGGCTGTAACTTTACTGTTATTCTGTGAAGTAATGATCCATCGAGCCTAACCATTTAAGCTACAACCATAGTATAGCTGCAGCAGGAACCAACCACGCATTACAACTAATATTTTATTGATTCCCACTAGTACGTATTATGGCATGGTCGCATTGTTATTGAGCTCTTTGTGTACTGCATTATATAAACATTAAAGTTTAATGAATGTTTTGCCCTTCGATCAATTATATACTAGATTAAGGATCAGGAAAAAAACTAAGTTTCACAAGTGGCCACGTTTGCACACACATAAACATCTATCTATCTTAGAAAAAAGTTTAATAACATTAACAACTTCAGTTTATTATAAACCTTAACAACACTCTAACATAAACTTTAATCACCATTGCAAAATATATTTATTTAAGTCCTTCCATCAGAGAAAGGTTAAAAGCAATAAGTTTAGAATGTCGCTTGAAAATAAAAAGTCATAGGTTACAAAAATATTTATTCTAAAATGAAACTTAAACTCAAGTACTTAAAAACAACTTAAATTCAAGAAAATAATAAGGTTAAAACATTATGTTGACATTTTCGTGCTTATTCTAATTTGGTAGTAGGCGTAGTTTTTGGTATTATATTTCAATGCTCGGAACACAGTGAGTATTGAAAGACGTAGAGTTGCAGAATATAAATATTTTAGGGCAAGAGTCGCTTTGTATGGTGGCAAATATTTTTGACCGATTTATAAAAGTAGTAGGTATTCATTGAAAGGTCGTCAATTTCTTTTTAAATACCCTTTTCTAGGAGTGTCACATATCGATATTAAATCTAATAATGATGCATCAGGAGACTTCAAGCAAACTGCATCAGCCCGAGGTACGTCACGTATTTATGTCATATCTTTAAAAGTTAAAGTTTATTGAAAACAAATTTAAAGTAGTTCATGAAAATACCGACAGGTATAGTTTTTTTTTCTGGTAAAGATTTTTTTAATAACCTGATTTAATAACTCTTTCGTTAATCTGAACATAAAGCTGATTGCACTTTTATTGGTCCGTGAATTTGAAAAAGTCATAAACTATTTTTATCAAAAGCAATACACTACCTTCACAATCTTACACTTTCAATTTTACTACTTTATGATAATTACCTGCAATTTGGAAAACGCTGTTTTTAGTAATCTAAATAATGTCCAATCTATCAAAATGAATCGAACATATTATCAAATTTTTGGATGGGTTTTGTATATAATTCTTCTCCTAATGATTTCTTATATTTACGCGAACATTATACATTGATTAAAACTACAGACTACTACTGGTGCTCTTTGTTACAGAGAGCACGAGGGATCTGTGACAGCAAACACCTAGCCGCCGAGCTTCAGCACGTCAAGCAGGTTCTGCACGACCACAAGCTTCGGGTCCCGTGCCTCCGTCACAGTGACCGAACGAAGCCGGCCACAGTCGAGCGTGTGCCTGCTGTACTACCATATGTCAGAGGTGTCACAGACAAGATTGGCTACATCTTTAAGCGAGCTTCTATTAGAACATTCTACAAGCCGCTGAAGAAGAATACTTAGTCAGTTTTTACCATCCGTCAAGTGTCATACTCCTCTACAAGATGCACGAGTTTACAAGCTTGATTGTAATTGTGGTCTCTCATATATAGGGCAAACAAAGAGATCAATTAGAACCCTCGTAAAAGAACACATAGCTGACGCAAAGCATCAACGTTCCAGGAAGTCTGCAGTTTGCGATCATATCCTAGATGGCCCCAACCATTACATCAGATTTGATAAAACACAAATCCTCGCGAAAGAACATCGATTCCTACCAAGGATGATACGTGAGGATATTGAAATTAAAAAACATCCTAATTTCAATAGAGAAGGAGGCTGGGTACTACCACCTGCTAGGGATCCTATAATTAATAAAATTAAAACTAAACCCAAGCATACCACTGCAAGATTTCAAAACACAGTTAGTTCATTCTGCGTAGATCGGACCAAAGACAATAAATAAAAATCTGAAGGTACTCCGGGTTAACTTTGACATCGAGACGTCAGTCACCTCAGTCCCCAGTGACCATGGATGCTGGAAAGCACCCGAAACGTCGGGTATCAAAAATAAATAAAACGCGATAAAATCCGTAAAAGTAGTTTTAATCAATGTAGTTCTTCTCCTCTTTCTTTCGCGATGGTAAATACTCATTCTGCACAGCGGAATGGGTCCCTAGGAAATTTACAAACAAAAAATATATAGTTGTATCGCCTCAATTCGTCCCTGGCTCAATATTCCAAACAACCACATCAGCATTTTTATAAGAAGCCACGTTAGACTTCTGTGTATTATTGTAAGACAAACAACTCCCACACACATCCCGTGACGATATGATAATAGTTTAGACTTATTTTACTAACATTAAATTTAATTCATTATGTAACTAACCACCTTCGGAAGAACATTAAATCATTTTATATTTTTAAAAGTGTGTTTTTAAAAAGACTATCGAGGTCAGTCGCAATTTAAGTGGCGCATCCGGTAGGATATCCGTATATATTCCGCTGTCGTATTAACGCTCTTTCGGACCCCTAAATCGGTTCAAGCGTCGGTATAGCATTCAGGATCGGATATCCTCGAACCAAACAAATAACTCCCGCGACGCGCGCTCAATCGTTTCCAAATCAATCGACTACGAGCACAGGACACACCGGCAGTATCGAAGTGGGCAGAATCACCTGGAGGACATGGGATTGAACATACTGTGAGTAAACCTTTTCACTTCCTGTTTACATTATCCCATTCTTTTCCGCGTTTTCCGAACTAAACTCGTCGGGCCAAATTATTTGCATTTATCTGATTTTGTTGGCACAGAAATAGGCTAATAAATATTGTTGTTAATAATTTGTGTTAGATTAACACAAATTATTAACAACAATACTACCAACTACCTTTTACCGTAGTAAGTACACATGCGCAAAGCATGCATGACGAAATTATTTTTATACCGCTTTTGAAAACGTTCAAAAGTACTCTTCCACATAAATTTTACATATATGATGTGGACGGTAGATACGACGGCCTTATTGGGTCAGACTTATTAAAAAAATTGGCAGCTAATATCGACATGTACCACCAAGTTTTCCGAACGCCTAATACTGAAATACCAATAATCTATAACCCTCCTTACGAAATTAACTTAGAACCAAGGTCGGAAACACGGGTTAAAATTCCTACCAACTTACAAAACGGCGACGCGATCATTGATTTTATACAATTTAGCGAAGGAGTTTGTATGACATGTGCCCTTATAAAATGTGAAAATTTCTTTGCTGACACTATTATTCAAAATGTTTCTAACGAGAAAGCTAATATTAAAATTTTAGAACCGTTTAATGTAACTGTATTTGAAAATAATGAGTGTGATATTAATGTGATAAATTCCGATTGCGAGATAGATGAAATTTTAAAAGAAAATTTAAATAAGCTACGACTAGATCACACAAACAAAGAAGAACGGAAAGCTATTACTAAACTATGTTATGAGTACCGCGACATATTTTATAGCGAAAAAATTCCACTTTCCTTTACAAATCAGGTAAAACATAATATCAGAACCGTTAACGAAGATCCTATTTACATTAGACCATATCGCCACCCACTTTCTCAAAATGAGGAAATTCAAAGACAGTAGATCAACTTCTTCAAAATAACGTAATTCAAAATTCTCACTCACCTTGGAGCGCACCGGTTCATTTAGTCCCCAAAAAACTAGATGCAATCGGACAGCCTAAATTTAGAATGGTATTAGATTATCGGCGATTAAATGAGAATACAATAGACGATAAGTACCCGTTACCTAATATAACTGACCTTTTTGATAAGTTAGGTAAATCTGTTTACTTTAGAACCCTTGATCTTGCAAGTAGCTACCACCAAATAGAAGTAAATGAAGCTGACAGGCCGAAGACAGCTTTCACAACTCAATCAGGCCACTATGAATTTAAACGTATGCCTTTTGGGTTAAAGACAGCCCCCGCAACGTTCCAGAGGGCAATGGATAATATTTTAAGAGGCCTCCAAGGTATCCATTGCTTAGTATACCTCGATGACATAATTGTTTATTTGGCTAGTCTTCAGGAACATATCGAAAAATTAAGAAAACTCTTTGATCGTCTCAGAGAAACCAATTTAAAAGTCACCTTAGATAAATGCGAGTTTTTGAGAAAAGAACTTCTATATCTTGGTCATACTATTACAAAAGAAGGTTTAAAACCTAATGACGAAAAAATCAAATCAGTACTGAAATATCCCTTGCCGCGTACAGCCACCGAAATAAAAAGTTTTCTCGGATTAGTAGGATATTACAGAAAATTTATTAAAGATTTTGCCAAACTTACACAACCACTTACCTCTTGCCTGAAAAAGAAAAACAAAATTGAAATTACAAAAGAATATATAAACGCATTTGAAAGATGTAAAGAGCTTTTAACAAACGCCCCACTCTTACAGTACCCTGATTTCTCACGACCATTTGTGCTCACTACAGATGCGTCGAACTTTGCCCTCGGTGCAGTTCTATCTCAGGGACCCATCGGTAGTGACAAGCCTATAGCCTTTGCAAGTCGTACTTTTAACGATGCTGAAACGAAATACAGCACGATAGAGAAAGAACTTTGACAATCGTTTGGGCAGTCAAACATTTCCGCCCGTACCTATATGGAAAAAAATTACGATCTACACCGACCACCGAATTTTAGCCTGGTTAAATTCCATCAATGAACCAAATAGTAAACTAACTAGATGGAAGTTACCTCTTTCGGAATTTGATTACGAAATAGTATATAAGAACGGAAAACAGAACTGTAAAGCTGATGCTTTATCTAGAATTAGGATAAACGCCTTAAATGATAACGACGATATCTCTATGCAAGTTAATATAGATAGAAACGAAAGAAAGCTCCAACATCAATTGAGTAATGTAGTCTCTAAAATTGTACAGCTAGGTCATTCAAATCAGGCAATAGACACAGTAACAGTATCATCGGATTCGGATACCTTGAGTATTCCCTCCTTACACGGTAGACAATCCCCATATTCGATACCGTTTCCAACTAGTAGCACCATCACAGCCTCGAAGGACATAGTAGTAACAATACAATACATTCGGCTAAAGATGTAGACTACGTGCTAGAGCCATGCTGCAGTTATATTAGAAGTATAGTTGTAGCTCACATGGGTCGGCTCGACCGGGGAGGGACCACAATCTCACAGAATACCAGCGTGAAATAGTAGCTTAATGCTACTGTATTTCGTATGGTGAGTGTAGAGAACCGGAGACCCTTTTTACTGGAAACGAGGCATTCCATCTTAGTCCTCACGGGTGACAACGCATCTGCATTTTAATTCGTAATTGAGGATTGATGTAGATGACCATGGGCCACAGAAACCACTTACCATAAGGTGGACAGTGTGCTCATTTGTCACCCTATCCTATATAAAAAAAACACGGCAGGAATCTTAATCCTTCAGGAAGCGATTGATACGAAACCAAACCAAATACTCGTACATACGTGGAACAGAAATGAATGTTCAGTTAAAAACTTGTCCAGGGGTAAACAAAATATATTAGAAGTTCACTTATCTTTAAACAATTTGGAATTAATAAAAAAAATCGTAAGCAGTTTTCCGAAGTCACCACGCAATTATTCAAAAAGGAAACTGTAAAATTTTATGAATGCACTAAGAGAATAGTCTATGTAGAAGATGAAAATGAGCAACGCGAAATAGTCCTTGAATATCATTTAGGTAAAAATTGCCATAGGGGAATAGAATTAGGGAAACATTAGTACATTTGAGGCGAACGTTTTATTGGAATAATATGGAACAAACAGTAGCGAGTATCATAAACTCATATGCGGTTTGTAAGAAAATGAAATACGACCGTAAACCCCTAAAACCTCAACTTCAACTGACTCAAACCCAGTCTAAACCATTCCAAGAAATCTTCATCGATACGTTTTTAATAGAAGGCAAATATTTTCTAACCTTGGTAGACGCGTTCAGCAAACTGGGTCAAGCAATCGAAATTAATAGTAGATCTACCCCGGAAGTAATAAGAGCTTTAATAAAGTATTTTTCATTTTACGGAATTCTATCCAAAATTAGTTCAGATCCCGGTGTGGAATTTAACAATGTACTTTCAAAAAAATGCTTACATTATACAAAATCAATCTACATATTGGTACCGCGCACAACCCCAACTCTATGGGACTTATCGAAAGGTTCCATTCAACTATTGCTGAAATTTACCGTATCGCAAAATATTAACACAAAATTACAGACGCTGCATCAGTGATGACATATGCTGTTATGTCATACAACCATTCATTTCATTCTTCAACAGATCTCACGCCGTTTGAAGTAGTATTCGGACACACTGAATCCAATAGTATATTCGCCGTAGATTTTGATAAGCAGTTCACACAACAGTTAGTAAAAGAACACGCCAAAAAGACCAAATATTTATATGAGCATATTACAATTAAGTTAATTAACAAAAAAATTGCAGTAAGACAGAAACACGCAGGTGAATCTCAGTTCGATATAGATGTAGGTGATACTGTGTTCATAAAAGGTGTTAATACAAGACGGGGTAAGGATAAACCACGTTATCAAAAGGCTCATGTCGCCGGTGCTATAAAAAGAAATGTAGTTCCCGTTAAAACTAATACACGTATCACAAATGTTCCTATTAAAGACATTAAACGTCCTTCACAGATTATTTCGAATGGTGATCCGAATAATGGGAATCCAGGCCCTTCATCTGCTTCACATTGACAAGAACCCGGGATTGTTATCTGTGGACGAAGGTCAAGCATTTGTTAATTATGATAATTGGATAGTTATTAAGATATTAGATTTAAATTTACGAGGATTTCAATTTTAATTTACGAGGAATTGGAGTCAAGTATGCATAGATATGGGTTACTTAAAAAGCATGTTCAAAATTGTTTCGATATTAAGTCATATGATTCAGATTTTATAACCGTTCAATACCAAACTGATTATACTTTGAATGTTACCATCGACAAATTTAAGAAATTAATCCCTTCATTAAGAATCAAAAGAGGTCTCCTCAATCCGATTGGCTCTTTGATAAAAACTATCACAGGTAACTTAGATAATGATGACGCTCTTAAATATGAAAGATTAATAAGTAAATTACATACAGAACAAAATGCAATTAAAAATAAAATGACAATAGTTGCCGAAATGGTGGGCTCCTTTACAAATATGGCAAATTCTACTAAAAGCAATCATACAAATAGAAGATAGTATTCAAAATATTAATCAAGCTTTAAACTAATCCAATTTTAGACAAACTATTACCAAAATTATTCACCTTTATAATATCTTTCTTGATAATTTTCATAATTTATATTCCCATTTAAATGAAATCGAAACAGCCATTGCTTTTAGTAAAATTAACGTACTGCTTCAATCAATTATTGATACGGAAAAACTTATAATATTCTTGAAGGAAATAGAACAAACTGATAAATTAGTGTTTCCTGTTACTTACGAAAATATTGTAAAATTAGAAAGATGTATCGAGATAAAAGCCCATATGAAACAAAATCAGATAAAATTCGTTATGAGTATTCCACTAATTAGAAACAAAATTTTTAACTATTATAAATTAATCCCCTTACCTGTATTACATAATGGCCAGACGACTCTCATCCTTCCTAAAAATCCTTACCTACTTGTGAAAGGGTTGAAAGCAACACCACTCTCTCAGTCATGCCGCGAGGTCGATGAACGTCGATTTCTGTGTTACGAGAACGACATACAACCCTTCACTGATGACAACTGTGTCATAGAAATCATGCAGTTTCACACAAATATCTCAAGTTGTCACCCGATCCCTGTCACTCTAGAAAATGTGAAGATCTACTCATACAACCAAACCACTGGATAGTTTACTCAAATACTGAAACAGCCATGACTAAAATCTGCGACAGTGAAGTAAGCCAGGAGATTCTACTAGAAACCTATCTCTTGACGATGGATGATAACTGCAAGGTTAAAATCAAAGGATACGAACTGAAAAGATATCAGACTCAAGGTAAAGAAATAACTTTCCTTAAACAACCAATAATAAACTTACCAAAGATACTATTCGACTCGTCAAGTACCCTGAAGAAGTCTATGAACCTCGATGGAATTAATATAGCAGACGTACAGTTCCTGAACTTATTACTGCAGAGAAGTATGGGAGAAATTAGTGATAGTGAGTTAAGTGAAAATGAAAGAATTGAAATTACTATTAAAAGTGTTAGCTTACTGAACATTATAATCTTAGTTATAATATTAATTATTTTTAAGTATTATTTTTAAATATAAATTGACAAAAATCTGTAAAATGTGGAAAATTTGGGATAATGCCGAGGATAATCCCGAACTTGTGGAGGGAGGAGTTATATCGCCTCAATCCGTCCCTGGCTCAATATTCCAAACAACCACATCAGCATTTTCATAAGAAGCCACGTTAGACTTCTGCGTATTATTGTAAGACAAACAACTCCCACACACATCCCGTGACGATATGATAATAGTTTAGACTTATTTTACTAACATTAAATTTAATTCATTCTGTAACTAACCACCTTCGGAAGAACATTAAATCATTTTATATTTTTAAAAGTGTGTTTTTAAAAAGACTGTCGAGGTCCGTCGCAATTTAAGTATATATTAAATAATAATACTACTTCATGCATGTTTGTTCAAGAATAGTCGATGTTTGTTACAATAGTTGTTGCGTTGTAGCAAACGTTGGCCAGACAATCTTAATATTAGCTAATTGAATAATTTTTGTCATTTAATTCTATTTTTATTATATGAAAAACACTTAATGATATAAACTTACCGAAAAAAGCTATTCTCTCCAAATTCTTAGTGTTACAGTGCTTATTTGCACAGTTTTTGAACGCGCGCACTGCTGCATTTCGACGTGTTAATGTTGACTATGATTGGACTATACTAATTTGAAATAAGACCACAGAAGTGTTTGTGGTCTTTTTTTTTCTGGCCGTTTTTGAAGTGCTCATCGGGAATCTAGTACATTATTGATCGAAGGTTTTGCCCTATTGTTTTATTTAAAACAATAATAACTTATTAATAATTACAGCCTATTTCGTTAATATGTTTTATTTACACACTATTTTGAATAAGAAAGTGTTATTTTAGGTCCGCCGCTGAAGTTTGAAATGTGTAATTCGTGATTTATTTTTACAGAATTATGTTGAATAGCATGATATGTTATAAATGTCCATATATTTCGTTGGCAAAAGTCAAACATGCACAATAAAACCGAAAAAGTCTAATGTAATTTGAATAATACATTTCAATACATTACGACTCAATATAAATTAAGGAAAGAAAATTGGGCGAGTAAATTATGTAGTTCGTAATAGTCAAATAATAATTGTTTTGTAATATCAAATCAGCTTATTGTTTAGGCAAACTTTCACAAAATGTCAAATGCCGCGCTTGACGGGCGAGTTTTCTCGGTGTTGACAGTGACAACAAATAATTCAGTATTATAAAGTGCTATTAGAGCATTCAAATTTAAACTTTTGAACATAGGCTCTCCCGTAGATTTCTTCATAGGATTAACTTTGCCTATATAGTTGCTCTGCTTGGCTGGCGGGTTGGCATATAAATTCTGTAATGGCAATTTTTTATACTGAATTATATATTTTCCCTGTCAATACCAAGTAAACTCGTCTGCCAAGCTTGGTTTGTTGAGTTTTTTATAATTTGGAGTTTGATCTGGAAGATATTGTTGCTTATCTTCTGCTCCATATTTTAATGTAGCTGACATGGGTTTACATGCACACAAACATGTGAATTGTAAATCTGAGTGTTGTTTGTGTTTTAATTGCAATTTATGATATATGTGCGTATTAAAAATATGATCATACATTAAAATGAAACACTTTTAGTTTTGGTTAGTACTTTACGTTCTGTAATGTTTTATTTTGCCCGTTTTAACAAACTTTGCTACAATCATAACAGCGCATATTTTGATCATTATTGCATTAATATTGTATTGAAAAAAGAACGAACATCTTAAAAGGAGAATGCTCTACTTTTTTACAATTATTTTCTTAATATTACTTATGTATACTTTTTTAATTAACTTCTATTTAGTTAAACTTATTTTTTCTCTGTTTTGTGGGTTGGTGCTGTTTCATGATAGATAAATTTTACGCCGGCTAGGAAACTGACTTGCGATGAACACTATATAAATATGATCTCGAAACAAAGCTACATTAGACTGTATGGTACTTCAAAGATTAGTCCACAACACAAATATAGTGCTTGTAAGCGCGCATGTTGATCATGTAGTCCCGGATTAAAATCATAGGTTGGGCTAGACATCAGATACTATATTAGATATTTCTTTTTTATAGGATAAGTTTGACAAACGAGCACACAGTCCACCTGATGGTAAGTTCTTGCTGCAGCCCATAGGCATTTGCATCTATTCTCTATTACGAATCAAAATACAGATACGTTGTCACCCGTGAAGACTAAGATTGTATGCCTATCAAAAGTAAAAAGAGTCTCCGGTTCCCCACACTTAACATACGAAACAAAGCAGCATTGAGCAGCATTTTACGTTAGTATTCTGTGAGAACGTGGTAATTCCCCGATCGGATTGACCCATTCGTGCTACAACTATAATAGCCAGGTGGTAGGAATTTTGTGTTTAACCCCCGTACGTAGGACAGTAAGTAAAGCCTTTGGTCTTGTGTCTAACCTCATTCTGATACTGTTTGATTGCTATCTCATCAGACTATGAGAGTGTGGGAATATAGAGTGCATCTGCGCTTGTGCACATTCGTGCACTATAATCAGTCCTGTGCAGATAACTAGCCTCCGTTGGGGCTGGTGGCTATCACCGAAATTCGGTCTGGGTTAGTATATTGCAATATGTTTCATTTTGACAATATGATGGTTGAGAATCAAATAACGGTTAACTGCGAGTGGTATGTGAGAGCTTTTGACCCAACATTATTTTATGTTGCTTTAACTCAACCTTTGTGTAACAAGCAACAAAATTCAGGATTTCATCATTTTCTCCGGCACAAAGATAAAGCAATGTTGCATACGCTTACCAAAACAATCTCCATTTTTATGATTATTTATTAATTAAATGAATATGTCTTATCCATGCTTACAACATTAAAAATCTACTATTCCACATCCTCCCTTGGAAAGCTTAGGAGGCAACAGAGTGGAACTAAAACAGGAGATGGACTTACTACGTGGTAGGACTTGTTCTGCATAGGAGCCCGTCTGGATACCATTCTTTTAACTATTTCTGATGCTAAGCAGCTGTTCATGTACTGGGTATACATTTAAGAGTATGGGTATGTATGGCTAAAAGGCATTCCACTATATTCTACACTTAAAGTTGGTTACAGACGTCCATGGTTTGCATTAGTCTCTTACCGTCAGATGTATTGTTAACAGTCAGTCGGTAGCATTATTCTGATATCAAATTAATAATAATAAAAGAATTGCGGTTGCCAACTTGTAAAATAAGCGAAGCAACTACGGCAAATTTCTCCCCTATGAAACTATTAATAGGGGAGGTCTGTGTTAGACACTAATAGGCTGCACTGAAAAATAAAATAAAATACCTTAAGAGTATATTTCCATAACCGTGTAAGTTTTAAGGAAAAAGGCTTAAAACCACAGAAAATTCACTGGCTGCTTATGATTTTAAATATTTCCTAAGTGTCTCAGAAGAATAAAAAATCATATTACTGATATATATATATATATACTCAGGCCCTTTTCACCTTAGCTCCATTCAACTCTTTTTGATATGTTTCGTTCTTTATGAGTTTATAAACTGCTGAGATTGTCATATAATGTAGTTGGTGAATTCACCGTGATCGTCAGACCAGACCTTTCGCAGATTGATGCTGCTTTGTGTCGCCGGCCTGAGAACTTATATCCATGAATATTTAAATATATATAAAGAGGAAAGATTTTTCTGTTTGCAATGGGATAACACTAATACCAGTAAACCAATTTTAAATGCTTTTACCTGTAGAAAGTTACATTATAAGTAAGTAACATAGGGTATTATTTAAAAAAAATTGGGTTTCCTAAGAAAATTGAGAATGCAATCCAAGGAATTACATATAAAAGTCATAAATTCGACGTGCGCTGCGAAAACTGTTTATTGTAGAACAAAATAAGTTACTAGATGTTCATAGAACTTGTCAATATCAACAAAATTGTTCTTGAGGCAATATGTCCAATCATTATAGTTAAGTGGCAAAAGCAGCTTTAGCTATGTTCTGAAGTTAATTAATACACTAGTAGTACTGTAAGATGATTACATTCGCATAATGGTACTAACACTTTGTTATGAATTTATTTATCTGGATGACAGATAAATAAATTCATAATAAAAGTTTGTGTATATGAGAATTCTTCTTTTATTTATTTGAATCAAACCTTTATTTAAGAAGATACCACGAATATAAGAATATTAAACATAAGGAAAATGCCACGGTGTGACACCTTCTTTCGATTTAATAAAACTATCATTGGTTTAGTATCTGTCTATCCTAATTCTACACTTCAATGTATCCTAATACTAATTAATATATTGCTGTCCATATCATTAAACAATATTGGATAATAAATTTGATCAAATTGTACACAGACTACAGCATCTTATAGATGATGATAATATACCCTGATATTGAAAATCTGCAAAAATAAAACGACAATTGGCTTTGTTCGAGGCAATAGTTTCACCAATAAGCGATTCATTAAATGAAGTAATATTATACTGAAAAAATTACAGGCGATACAAAATGTTATAAGTCCAATAATTTAGTCTGCGACATTAAATAAGCACTTCGATATCCACACAAAATTTTCAATTCCCTAAATCCGGCGATGACATCACATGCCCTGAAGTTAAAAGTCGGTACTCCCATTATAGTTCATCCATTCATCTATTACAGCTTACAAAATTCTACTGAAAGACCATAGAATGCCTCAAAAGCCGCAATTGCCGCAAGAGGGTATTTTGTCATAGTTTTGAGTTGTTATCCGGGATATGCTGCTGCCCATCTCTTGCTTCAGTCACCCTTCGTCACTTCTTGCGACACCCACAAGACGATATGAGGTAGTGGATGTTCTTACATTGCCACTACATGGCAACTGCACGCACCATTATAGGTATTATTGAGAAATTTAAGCATACTTCTTATGTGTTTAGCACAAGACTTATAACTTATAACAAAAGAACTACTACAAAGTGATTTTTGCAACCATTCTCATTGGACATTACTACTTGCGTAAATTCTAAGTATTCCCAAAACCTACAAAATTTAATACACCATATAATTAGGCTATCTAGCGTGCTCACCTGTCCGTCCAGTGGACATGTCATATCCCATTTTTCGGAATTTCTGTAGGTTTTAGCTAAGGAAACTTTCACGAGTTCATCGAGCAGAAAGTAGAAACAGTAATAAGTTTCCATTAAAATCGAGAAATTGCATCTACAATAATGTCGGATTTACATTAAATAAACGTACAAATTTCATAGGAAACTAATATTATATCTAATGAAATTACTAACAATATTGCGGGTTGTACTATTACTCTCGTACAAAGAAGTTTGTTTGTACTGCAATATTGCTTTATGTTGCAACACAAAGCGCTTCTACGATTCATTCAGAGGGTTGAATACCGGTTTATATACTGACCAAATATATTAATTTATAACAAAGCATACACACGCATGTCCAGTTTCATTCTTACATTTTTATTTGAATAAAATCGCTACCTACTATTTCAAGAAACATTAGTAATACGATAAAGTGTAATCTGAAATTATTTTTTGTTGAGAAAAGTTGGGATGACGAACATACAGTCCCTGAATTGAATTAGTGTTATTCTCATAGACACCTACAACTATCCTTGCCAATCTTGAGCGCTAAGTTGGAATGCTGCGATGAGATGTTGCATGTCTTTGCATTTTCTTTCGTGTCTACCACGGGGAGTGCTCTGAGGAATTGTTCGGATTAATCCCAGCCGCCAAATTTCATGAACGCAATGCGCAGCAAACCTCCTCATACCAGTCACACCACCTGGATGCTTGGTGGTCTACCACTATACGTTTCTCTAGGAATATTCTTCCACGTACGACCTCTCTGTGGAATAGTTTACCATTGGTGATTTTTCCGGACCGATACGACCTATAGATCATGAAAAAAAGGGCTTACGCTTTACTAAAAGGCCGGCAACGCACTTGCAATTCTTCTGGTGTTACAGTTGTTCATGGGCGGCGGTAGTCACTTGACATCAGGTGAACCGTATGCTCGTTTCCCCCTCTCCTATAAAAAATGCCTTGTCACCAATTAAAAGAGTCACCGGTTCTTGCAAATCTCCTTTCAGTTTTATTTTATGTCGCATATTTAAAAGTACCTGGATGACCGAGCTTTCCTCGGTATTTATTTTTGGAAATCGTGCGTTTTTGAATTATATTTAGATACAAATTACATACTGATGACATGAATAATATTTTTTGATCTTAGAGACATAACACAAAAAACTGAACTGGTTATTTGAATAAAAAATCATGAGAGCAATTACTTTAATGTAAATTTTCGTATTTTAAAAAAAATACTAAAAAAGGGCTCGAAATAATAGATTTTCTCACAAAAGATGGCAACTTGAAAAAAAGTCGGACCGAGAACGGGACGCGAACCAGGACATTACGATTTCATGATCGCGCGGTATCCACTTGAGCTATTACTATCAATAATATAGCGTCAAAATTTACCTTCTTATATTGCAGCAGTTTTTCATTGCCTGAAAACACGGACAAAATGACATTAATCTATTTATTGCGCCCAAAACCCCCTGGACATTCAATTTGATGAAATTCGTTGAAGCCGTTTCCGAGATGCTGAATATATATATATATATATATATATATATATATATATATATATATATATATATATATATATATATAAGAGAATTGCTCCATTAAAGGTATAGGATGTCAGAAACCTCCTCGGTGGATTGCCTTATAAGGGATTTATTTGCCGTAGTTTACACGATCGGTGGGTGAATTTACTGCTTTTTAAGACGGTTTTTTAATCATTTTAAATAATTCAAATGTGATAAATCAACTTTAGATTGTTATATTACGAAGTTTTTGATACACAAATGTAACGTGTATCTTGATAGTATTTATCAAAGAAATTTGTTCAATAGGTATCGTTAAAGGTGACTATGGTATAACAAAAAGAGGCGACAAATTTTATTAAATTAAATTTTCAATTGATGTCAATATAAGATTTTGTTTACACGAGATGAAAATCCGTAGGCATTGGACTCGCAGAAGCATCATAGGTGAGGTTTGGTACTTTGATGCCATACAAGCGTTATGATTAAGATTTACCTTAGTATTTATCCTGCCTGTAATATGGAGAAGTACATGTCCAGTTATGGAAATTGATGGCAATATACGATTTTGTTTACATCAGATGAAAATCTGTAAGTCAGGGACTACAGTAGCATCATAGGTACGTAGTTTCGTACTGAGTTGCCGTACAAGCGTTATAATTAAGGTAAATCTTACCTGAAACACGGAGAAGTCCATATCCAGTAGTGGAATTTTTACGGGTTGAATTCTTTATTAAAAAAAAATCTAAAGTGACAAACCAACTTAAAGTTACCTCATATTAAGTGGCTACTGTAGTCTATGGACGCCTGGAACTTCAAACAAAAAAGCGTTGTCACCTTAGAACTATAAAAATATATAATTATAGAATAGATTTCCTCCTAGCCTGTTACTATACAGGCTTACCTTAAGAGCACGGTACAGTAGCGCAAGTATAACCGAAAAATAAATAAGAGTGTGGTCTACCTAAAATGATCTACCTAAAAAGATGACGAATGTCTGTAACATATTTATATCCGTGGTAATTTTCATATTTTTTTTGGAACCAACTAGCTGTGCCCTACCGAAATTTAGCTGACTTATTGGGTTTTTAAATAATATTAGGGTGGCACGTCCTGGTAGTGGATATGGACGGACACTACGCTACGGACAGATGTGTTCAACTTTAAACTAAAGTCACAGATGCGTTGTTACACCTGAGAAGTTAATTGAAATGCCTCATAGTCTATAAAATTCTAGTTTAAAAATCCTGCCACTCCGTTATAGCTGGAAAATAGCAGTGGCTGCACTAACTCTTGCCGATAAGTACCATTGGTGTTACCAATCGAGACGAACTCTTAATCAGCAAAAAAACTTAGTAGATTAATTAATTAATTTCAATACAAAATTATAAACTAACATAACCCAGCGGATTAGTAACCAGCAGTTTCTATGAGTCGGCCATATAATTTGACGACTCCGTGGCGCAGTGGCTTAGCAATGAGTGGCTGCGCTGGGGGTCGCGGGATCGAATCCCGCACGGAACAAGTATTTGTATGGCCTACGAATAGTTGTTCCGGTTCTGGATGTTTGTCCTTCTGCAATTTATGTTTGTAAACTGCCCCCACGATACAAGAGAAAATCTTAGTGTA
Source organism: Parnassius smintheus behrii (assembly GCA_036936625.1). Classification (NCBI taxonomy): domain Eukaryota; kingdom Metazoa; phylum Arthropoda; class Insecta; order Lepidoptera; family Papilionidae; genus Parnassius; species Parnassius smintheus. The sequence continues at coordinate 16,868,874 of JAUPFT010000001.1, read as the reverse complement.
GGAGTAACGTTTTATAAAAATAAAATAGAACAATATAATCGAGTCGATGACCGATAGGGAAGAAAGATTCTCGAGTGTTTTCATACTTTTCATTTTCAGTCTTCAATTCACCGCTGATTTTACTCAAGTTTGAGATCTAATGGCGGTTTGAATTTCTTATCATAAGAATGGTGTCCTATCGTACTTATGGGTTATGGTACTAGTTTTTTTCTATCATGGTTCCTGGTTGTAAGTGATGGTATTTTTAACGGATTAGTAGGCAGAAGTGACTATGGGCCGACCATATAGCTCAAAAAACCGTTGACCGATGGAGTAGAACGGATCTCGACCATTCCATGGATTGACGACTTGGTAAGATATGCAGGAAGTCCATGGATACAGGTAGCTCAGGACCGTGCCTTGTGACATTCCTTGGGGAGGCCTTTGTTCAGTAGTGGACTTGCGAAGGCCTATAATCATGATGATGATGACTATAACGATGTTCTCGACTTTCGTTCACACATTGCCCTTATCGGCTAATTGAACACTTTTTACTACGATGTGCTTTAAAATCTAAGTTACTAATATTTTATACAGCCCTTGAAGTATTTTAATGAGGAAACTTTAAACAGAGAATTTGTAATCTTATGTACAAGTTTAACAAGTAGCTGTCTTAACTTTAAATTAGATTTGTAAGTCAAACATCTGCAAGTGGTGTACTTACTTGGTACTTTTAATAAACGAATTAAATGCAGCATTAAGATTTCACTCAGATTTGTTCTTTGTTATGTTTGTACTTTGCACTGCGATTTGTATCATTTTAACGTGAAAAAAAACATTTCTTGATATAACACTGACTGAAACTGTAAAAAGTGTATAAAATAGACAGACAGACAAAACTCCGAAATGCTTCAATACTACAGTCTCCTCATAAAGTGGTTACAATTTTTTTAATCAAACTCCCAATAAACCCATAAAGCGACTTCTGCTTGAAAGCCTCTTGAAACTGGCAGGCGAGCACAGCGTAACACACCACGAACCCCTTAAGCCAGTAGTGATGCAGCCCGTAGATTCCCGGAATTTTCCAGTTCGGGGCCCTACGACCCACCTCAGCTACGTCATCCAACGTTATGATGACGGGGTTCATGGGCGTAATAAATGCACACTAACTCACCATAGTTTCCGTCCAAGGGCCCTCGCTGTGGTTTACGGGCCCTGTACTCAGGCCACGCTAGAATGCGACAGTATTGGCCTGATCCGATACTGGGCCCGCTCCACATGATGGTCGCTCCAATGATTTATAGAGCCTCTACTGATCACTCTGGAAGAGACGATTCTGGTTGAACCGTGTCGACCTCTCGGTATATCGCCGAATCCGCTTTCCCCAAGCAGCGATTCTCTGCTTCAGGTCGTCTATACGCTCCGTCAGTTTTTGCGATATATCCGGCTGGGACAAAATAACATTTGTCCCAGCAAACGTCATCCTGACGGTGTGCACAACCCTTCGCCTGTTATTACCTGACCTGAAGTATATCATTATATCTATGAGGTAGCCCTAGCCTTTGCGATTCGTTCTTCAATTCTTATTCTCCATGCTGGGATAGCGTTACTTTGTCATGATGAAATGTCAAGATGAAATTTTGGTGCCTTTAATACGGCATACTGCCAGTGCGGCGCCAAAAAGAATTGAATCCGTCTCGCAAAGGTCCCGGCTGACTTCCAAATTGGTTCCTAGCATTGGATTTAAAGTCGTAGCCGTTCGAGTTTGGTGACATCAAATATATTTAGATATACCGAACTCGGTCTGCCAGGTTTTACTATGTGACGGTTATAAATGGCTCCAGCTCAGCAAAAAGACGATGCATCCTAGCCGGATACTGAAAACTTCCAACTTCTCTCCCTTTCGCCCTTAAATTCGCCCCCAATTCGTTGGTATTTATTTTGATGGTCCATCGCGTGTGGCGTACTCCACCAGTGGCGGGTGCTGATTGCTGGGTCCACAAAGACCCTGCCGACACCAAGCTAGCTGGTGGGGATGATGGATGCGAGGGGCTGCTGGGTAATCGTGCAGCACCTCGCGCTTGGCTGGCGGTTCGCTTGCTGTCGCATCCAGCGCCAGTACCAGACGCGCCCTACGACCTCCAGGCAGCGGCCCTTTGCGCGTTCTATAAAATTCCATCATCTCTTGGCAAGGTGCTGACTAACTACGCTGACGTAGCAGTTTTGTCACATAACCGTTACGTCAGCGGGCGATGGGGTCGTCACTTCACTATGCTTATTTATTTTTTATTATTATTACGAGAGTGCGTCACCGTTAGAGACATTTCCGCGTGAATAGTTTAGAAACTCTCAATTTGTCTAGTCTGCGGAGACATATTAAAGTATTCGAATTGATTATTAACTAAAGAAACTTCTTTAGTTAACAATTATTTCAAATTGCGTACTGGCAGTACATTATGGTACCATTGAAATAATACTAGTTTTTACGGAATTTATCGCGTATATTTAACTTTTTAAATACCCGACGTTTCAAACGCTTTACAGCACTCATGGCCACGGGTCACGGTTTGTTTCAGAGAGCACGAGGGATCTGTGACAGTAAGCACCTGGCTGTCGAGCTCCACCATGTCAAGCAAGTTTTGCATGACAACAAGCTTCGTGTCCCGCGCCTACGTCACAGTGAACGAGTGAAGCCGGCACACAACACAGTCAGCCGGGACAATAGTCGAGCGTGTACCTGTTGTACTGCCATATGTTAGAGGAGTCACTGACAAGATTGGCTACATCCTGAAGCGCGCTTCCATCAAAACATACTTCAAGCCGCTGAAGAAGATTGGTCAGTTTTTACCATCAGTCAAGTGTAATGTCCCTCTGCAAGATGCAGGAGTGTACAAGCTTGATTGTGAATGTGGTCTATCCTACATAGGACAAACTAAAAGATCAATAAAAACTTGCATTAAAGAACATATAGCTGATGTGAAGAATCGACGCTCCGGGAAGTCTGCAGTCTGTGAATACGTGCAGGATCGCCTCCGTCACTACATCAGATTTGGTAGACCGCAAATCCTCGCTAAAGAACACTGATTCCTTCCAAGGATGATTCGCGAGGCTATTGAAATCAAAAAACATCCTAATTTCAATAGAGAAGATGGCTGGGTGCTACCATCTGCTTGGGATCCTATAATAAATAAAATTAAATCCCAACCCAAGCATACAACTGCTAGACTTAAAGATACCATAAGTTCATACTGTATAGATCGGAACAAAAGTTAAATTTTAATCTATGGTAACCGCGGTTAACTATGACATATGGACGTTGAACATCTCAGTCTCGCCCGTGACCATGAGTGCTGTAAAGCGTTCGAATCGTCGGGTATTTAAAAAGTTAAATATACGCGATAAATTCCATAAAAACTAGTATTATTTCAATGTGTAGTGCTCGGGTAAATATAAGAAATCATTATGGTACCAATCTATTTGTGTATATCAATTCAGAATATACGTACGTTGTTAATACATAATTCTGTTGTATAGTTTGGAAGACGTTAGTTAGAGAATTTGTCATAAACTACAATATTGAAATTGTTTGTGTATTAGTTTCACACCCTTCTGTACATCTATATATAGAATCAAAAAGATTTAAAGGTTTATAGAGCGGCCATTATAAACATTTTTACTTTGATCTCGTATATCAGTAACGCTAACAAGCTTTAAATAACAAAATGATTTTTACCACTTTGTCCCATCTATCGCTCGTTAATAATTAAATATCTTTGTATAGAACAGAAAGTCGCAATGGAAATTATGTGTTTACTTAATTAAATTAATTAAATTATTAATGTAATCTCTTGTACTATGTAAATCACATAATAATATCACATTTTAAATATTTAATTTTCAAACGCAGAAGTAATCCAAGCCTCTCTTCATAGCTTGTACGCATATGTTGAAAAATAATTTATTTCTCATATTTTGATGGTCCTAACTAAAACTAATATTAAAAACTACTATTATTTCAAATCATTTATTGTAAAAAGAAATATGAGCAATAATTATATTTTCACCCTTAACTAGCAATATTTTTCGTTGTCATTCGGCCTATTCAGCCTTCAAACGTCTACTTTTTGATTTAGCTTAGTCGTTTCCAACTAACTACGAAAGAAGAAAAATAAATAATGATTAAATTATAAAAATATTATTACTTAAAATAACTTATAAAAATATAAAACTGTTGATGCAATAGACTTATAAAGTGATTATAATACACAGTATTTCTAAGATAGTAGAACTATATTGATGGCTGATTTCGAATTTATTGAAATCTAGGCTAAGCGCTCGCCGTAAAACATGAGCAATACAGTACGATTTCTGACGACACTAATGATGTTGATAATTTTGAATTTTGCTGAAGTGCTGATTAACAATGCGTTTGGTGGCAAAGGTACATGCTATAGAAATCTACTGCTGAACATAGATTGATTCATGGGGGGGAGATATTTGTCAAAATGGCCACGTTTGGAAAGCGGATTGGGACCACAGTTGCAGCTACCGATCTCCTATTTCAGTTTCCCCCTGTCGCCTGTTGCTATACCCAGCGGGATTATATGGGTGTGATGGGTGGATATGCAACAAGGTTGATATTCTTTCAGCGTCACTATACGTTTAATTGTTTGCGTGGCCCACAAAACACGCTTCTGAATGTGATGCTTGTGCAATTTGTACATGTAAATCGCTTTCACAATACAGGAGAAAATCCTTGTGTGTGTAATTTATTTAAAAAAGCTACAATTTCAATAAAATTCAAAAGTTCTAAGTATAATATTTTTGACATGGAATTCAGTGGGAGTTTTATTGTTATAAATATATACGGAACACAACAAACAAGAAGCATATTTTATAAAATTTAAACTGATCCATGGTAAATCCATGTTATGATTTCTAAAATTTGAAGTTTTGAAGTTCTTAAACTTATTCCATCACAGTGATATCTTGTGATTAACTTATTTTAGCGTGTATATAAAAAAACTATACTATATCATACTGTCGTATTATCTGTATCTGTTCGCTCATCCTGACATTTCACGTCAATAAATACAATAATTGGCTACGGTCCAAGTCCTAAGATTCAGGTACACTGTCTGAAGCACGCTTTGTCCATAAATAACTCTAGACCGGTATCGCGACATCTCATTTTCCGATAACTGCTGTAAAAACTGTCATCTAAGTAAGATAAATGAAAGTACCAAAACCCACACTTGAAATACAGACGTATTTACTATTCTTTATTTTTATCCGATATTCTAACTGATATGAGTCTCGATTTCAGTCCGCAACACACAAGCGCGTTTAAAATCAACTCTCATTCTTCTTTTTTCTTCAAGTAGCATAAGCCTTTTTGCATTTTTTCTAAATTAAAAAAGCACCACGAAAATTTTCTCTATCATCATCGTTATTACAGCTTTTCACAACTCCTCTGCCAGGTATATCACCTCCAAACAATACCCGAAAATACTCACTTAATACCACCCTCATCTTTCTATGCTAATAAGTCGGGCATGTAGCTCGAGGAACTAACAACTAATAGGAAGGAAAGTAACTCGAATGGCGTGGCAAGACATGCAAGAAGTCTTCGAAATGTCTGCCGTTAATCGCTAATTGCTCCTTATTTTGTTTATTACCTAATAAAAATTATTTTGTTTGTAATGATTTGTATTACCGTATTTCCGACGTTTCGAGTACTTTATTACTACACCTATTATCTTTGGTGGCCATTGCCATCACCAAGCCTGGATTGGGATATTATTATTATTTAATGGACCCTAAGCAGATGGTAGTACCTAGCCAACTTCTCAATGAAAATTACCATGATTTTTATTTCAAAAAATTCGTGAATCATTTTAGTAAGAATCAGTGTCCTTTTGCGAGGATTTATGGTTTCTCAAATCTGATATAATGACGGCGGTGACCTTGCACATGATCACAATGATCCAGGAAGTCTGAAGTCTATATCAGTATAGAGGAATTAATATTAATTATTTAAAGTTGTTAAGAATTAATTAGCATACTACGGCTCAATTAAATAAAATGATGTCTCAACTAGTTTGAAGAGAATTTTGTGTCAGTGTCCAAGAGATGTTTAGCAAAATGACACGTTGTCAACCCGATTGTTTACTTGGTCGATCCGAGTTTCAGCTTCCGACAGGCGGTTGTCATGTTGAACTACCCTATCCTTCGCCTCACTTATCTCTTTCTCGAAGGTAGCGGGAAGGACTTTCATGAGGAGCATCTGCTCTTCATTATCGCGTTTGAGCAGCTCTTCCAAACGACAGACCTATTCATCCTGTTCACGCAGCAGCTGCTCTTCCATCCGCCGGACCTGTTCGTCCTGTCGTCAAGCCTGTTACTAATGTCGACGAGCCTGCTCCTTCCACATCATCTCCAGAGCACCTTACTCTGGTGCTGCAGATGTAGGAGCTGCTGAAGGGTCAGTCTCTGTCGCTGGCAGCTGGCCCTCCGATGTCTTCAGCGTTACACCACCAAATCTTCTCAGGTCATTAACTTCAGGTACGGATACCCTCCATGTCGTTCTTAGGTAAAATCGGTACGATTTAGTCCCACTTCTGACACCAATTGTTACTAGCTTGGGGTTCTTCACAATAAAAACTACCGATTGAATTACTAAAACTGACACTTTAATTACCGAACACCAATTACAACTTAAAACACACTAATAAAAAATCACACTGATCACTTTAGTTTGCAGGTATATCGCTTCGAAGTATTCGCTTGAATCGCCAATTCAATACAGACTCGGTCGCGGTCCTAACCATTTTTATATAGGGCCTTTACTACTGTAAAATCTCGAATGTTCGAGTACATATCGGTCCTGACTGATAGGTGTAGAAAGTTTTAGTATGGAGTTTTCTAGAAAGCCCTCCTAGTTCTGCTACTCGATACTAGATGGCACTAGTGGAAACTTGCCTTGTGCCAGTTATTAATTATGGCGGGCAACAGTAATTTAATATACCAATAACAAATACTCAATGGCTTCATTTAAACCTATTTCTAAACAACTGCTGATTATTTGCCAAGAATACGGCAACAGACACGCATTGGCAAGAAGTTTTGCCCACACGCGCTATGTTGGGCAAGCAGTTTGTTGACCGAAGAGTCGCTGCCCTGTTGAGGCTGCTCCCAATAATCAGTTGAAATGTAAATCTAATTATGACTTATGCGTTTACTTGGCATTATGAGAAAAAGTGTATAGTTTATTATTTTAAGAATTTATATTTGTAACATATATTTTAAGAAGTAATAACTAAGTTCAAAGAAATAAATAGAATTACGTTTATAATTTAAACATAAAATAACAGCAAATAAATTCAGCGTATCAACTTACCATATTGTAGTAGTATATCGAAAAAAATCCTCGTTTCAGGCGCTGTAAAATTATGAGGAAATTGTATATTATTTTTAGTTCTTTGAGGAAACTGACGTGTTGTGTAATAGTTTAATATTTTTGAACCTATTTTCGAAAATAGAACATTCGACTGGTTGATTTCAGCCAGAAAATATATACGTGGTACAGCTACGCTGCAGCTATATTATGGTTTTAGTATGAATGAATCGGCTAGACCCGGGTGGGTTCACGCTCTTACAGAATATCAGCGCAAAATAGCAGCTTAATGCTGCTGTCTTTTGTATGGTGAGTGTAGGAAACCGATCTTAGAACTCAGGGGTGACAACGTATCTGCACTTTGATTCTTAATCGAGGATAAATATAGATCGAGCTCGTTTGTCACTCGTATCCTGAAAAAAATCGTGATCCTAAATAAATATTTATTTCAGAAAAACCAGCATTTTTTAATTCTGAACTGTTGACAGTCACTTCAGCCGGGAACCACATTTAAATGAACGTTGTGCCAAGCTTTTATAATTTGTCTATGTATGTAATGCATGATTGATGGTCTACTATAATTGCGTACAGTAAGTTTTAGGATACGGTGTTATTTTTGGGGCAACTTTTAAGTATCTATGAACACGGTATCCAAAACACAAAAAAATGCATTAAGGCCTGCCTATGAAGGCAGGCCTTAATGCGTCACGCTGTAGAATCCTTCTTAAAACTCATTTCTCTACTACTGCATACTTTCGTCTTACGGGTAGGAACTAGTCGCTTCTAAAACCTTGAGCGTGCGGGTGCAGTATACTTTTATTATATTAATAATATCCAAAAGTTATACACAAGCTAATCTGGATAGGTAAATAGAAAAAACGCGGAGAATAATTGTATTACCTATTAAAATTTTAAGCAAAATGTTGCAGCTAAAGTATTAATTACTCAAAAAACTGAGTCATTGCGAACGTTTTTGTAAGCTAAAGAAAGAAAAGAGATGATTAATTATTATACTCGTGATAGTGTTGCGCTCGGCGTTCTGAATTAATTACTTTTAGGTGACATTCCGAACGACGTTACTTTAAAAATCGTAGCAAGTATAATTACTTCCATATTTCAAAACGATTACAAAATGTGAAAAAATAAGTTAATAAGTTTTCTATTCCATAAAAGTTTTTAATAGGTATTCTTTTTCTTATCTATAAATAAACTGATAAAATTTGCAATGAATACAAAACTTTTGTTATCCTTATAGTTTAAATAAAACGATTTTTATATAATATGTATTGGTCAGATCTCAGAATTTATAATATCATAAATTATTCCATTATTGAAACTGAAATGGCGGTATTTTATAAAATTTTACAGTGTTTTTTCCTTATCATGATATATCTTGATATTACAAACTAAAAACGACATTGTTATTTCTAGATGTTATTGTTATATCGTAAAATAATTTCACTACACACTGGTAGCGGCAATGATTGCATATATTTGATAAAAGCAGAATTTATAATAGATTCTACATCACTTTATGCCAAATTTATGTATTATATAAATGTTAGTGGCTTGGTTGTGCGATATAGCCACTCCAGTCGCATTTCAACTTATTATGTCTGAGAACTGGAGAGTAAAATTTTGGTTATCATAGTTTTAATGTAATAATAGCGGCATCTACTTACTGCTACATAAACTAATAATAAGTACATAAATGGTCAAATTAAACACAATTTTATTAAATATGTACTTATTACCGACCAACTTAAGACTGGTGGCGACTGTCTGCGTGATTTATCATATTTATCAATTTTAGCAAAATTACAAACAAAACTGTTTATAAAAAACTTTAATTAATAGAGAAGGTAGTTAGTTAAATATGTTTAGTGTTTATCGGCATATCAATATTTTAGTAATTTCATTTTGTGTTAAGTCCGATATAAGTAATTGAAAATTAAATGCACTGTGAGATTTTTATCCATAATTGATGGAATAGTTCGGAATACCGTTGACGTAGCCTTTTTTACCTTTAATGATATTTTTAAAAGTTTGTCATATATTAAAATAACTCCCATTATCATTAAAAATTTTGTGACAGTCCCGGTTTCATAGCTCACATGAGTATATGAACAGTCTCTTGTGAAAAAGTACTCTAAATACGAGTACGAATGAAAGCAAATTTTTTCCCAGCCAGTAATTAAACCGATCTAAACGTAAATTTCGTAGTAGATACGTAACCAACTCAAATTAGATCAGCGTTGACTCCACTCATATTTTAACTGCAGTTTGAAGTTTCGATTTACCACATTCTCGGTGACGTAGAAAAAGATCGCAAGGATACCTGCATATCGTAAAGGTAAAAAAATAATTTGGAAATCATTTTTAGGTATGGGTATATGAAATCGGTTATTCCGCGTTGGAGTCAACTTAATCAACTCCTTTTTGCCCTAAACTCACTGTGGTGTGTGCACACTAGTGGGATGTATTTAGGCTGCTACTTTTCTATCGTTGATAGGGCTATTCACTACCGATCATAGGTTTCCCCAATTGTTTGGTAAATAGACCAGTTATTTGCAGTAGTATTCACGCTTGGCAGGCAGGTTGGCAATCGCAGCTTTTTATTACTTTGCGCTGTTATCAAGAAGATGCTACCCATCTCCTTTTTCAGTTTTCCTCTGTCGCCTCTTAAGATACTCACGGGATGAAATGGATAGTGATTTATTTTTCGCCGCCTCTACATGGCTAATATATTATTTCTACTCCTGTTCATCAATTGGATTTCCTCCATAGACTGCCGAATAAGTAGTTTATTTGCCATAGTAGCCGCGATTGGCATGCAAGTTGGCAACTGCATATTTTTATTATTTCGAGCTATGATCAGGAAGACGCTGCTGTCCATCATATGTATATTTTCACTCTTGTTCATGAATTTAGTTCTTCTTATACGTTCACCGTGAATAGAATGACAAATTTTATAAAATTTTGAAGACCAATATTAATAAAGATCATGAATTTATATTATGAATTAAACCTTATTTATCAAAACTATATCAAATTGAATAATGCATATTATATAAATAACGCATTTCCGATTCCAGGACAATTTTCCCTTTATAAAGACACTTTATGCGATTCTGATAAACTAACTTACGTGTATCTGTAGCCTATATAGACAATATGTATTTAAATTTGTGGACTATATTGCTAATATCGACATATATATATATATATATATATATATATATATATATATATATATATATATATATATATATATATATATATATAGTTTTGCTAATTTTAGTACGAAATAGTATTCTCGTTGTTTCTAAATTCAAGCCCAAGCAATCTAAGCCGCGGGTTAAATGCTAGTTAATAATATATCGACTCTTTTATATTTTAATTACCTCTTGTGCCTTTGAAGTCAGAATAGTGTGGAATTTCGAACAGTAAGTCATGCGTAGATCGGAACAAAAATTAATAGTTTTAATCTATGGTAACCGTGGCTAACTATGATATCTGAAGGTTGAACATCTCAGTCCTCCCCGTGACCATGGGTGCTGCAAAGTGCTCGAAAAGTGGGGTATATAAAAATGTTAATATACGCGATAAAATCCGTAAAAACTTGTATTATTTAAGTAAGTTATTTATATATTAGTCTTCTGGCGATGGCGTATTGGGATTTGTAAGCGGATTTCCTCCATATGTAGAGGTTTGGTAATACTAATTTATCACTTTCTTCTTCTTTGTTGCCCCGTAAAAGTTTACTGATAGATATGGACGTCTCTTCTTATGAGTCATTTTATCGTCACCCTTGGTCTCCTCCTCTAATCCTCCTATTGCCGATCGAAAGACCAAACGTCTTTAATTATGCCGCTGCTATCAATTTTCAGCCTGTATATTTTATTTTAACGAATATAATAATAATAATAATATTCCACAACTATCACACAATTAATAATTTGAATATTATATGTATACATGCTAAATTTTATCTATGCATTTAATAAAATTATAGTAATTACTTTATTTATAGTTATCACTATAAACTGATAATAATTATAAAATAAACAGTATGACCTAATATACAATAGAAATTTAAAGAAAGAATTTTCTTGAATTTTGTCTATCCGTCAGTATGTACAGGTATCACGTAACATTAATGAACAAAATATGACAAAATTAAATAATACTAAAGTTTTGCAACAAAAATCGCGTGCGAAAACGCACTCATTAGCATCTTATTGACGACTGTTGCAGGTAGAGCTTAAACTTGTATTTTTTGTTAATACCAAATTATATTATAAACAATAATGTCCTCCAGGCATGATTACAGTCACGGTGGCCAGTCAAAACAGACTAGCCATTCGGACCCAGGACCTCACAAACAGCGACCGTGCTTACAACCACTAGACCAACGAGGCAGTCTATTATACACTCACATTTAGGCCTCAACAGGCCATTGACGTCTAAGTGAAAACATATGAAGACGAATTATACTTGTTATAGAGCCAAGTTGTAGCTGTTATTTAGATGCTACATGAATAGGTCGCCTTTACCGTGGATGACATACACTTTTACGAAATGATGCTGGTACATCATGCTGATGGGATTTGTTTGGTGACCGGCGGGAAACAGAGATCATTTTTACTTGTACAAACATTTTATCTTAGTCCTTAACGAACAGCGCATCGCCAGTTTTATTATTTAATTAGTTGTCTAGGTTACGAAATTCACTTATCATGATTCACACCAATTTGCATAAAAATTAATGATGAGCGTTACATTTGCGAATTAGGGGTCCACAATCGTTTAGGATGTGCAGACGTATTTTTTTTTGTTATGGAACAGAATCGGCATATCATTGAGTTGCTTAGTCCTAAGATGGACATGTACGTTTTTAGACAACAGTGTCCAGTCGGGGCTATTGTCAGAATACGCAGTTTATTCTTACTTAATCCCAGAGCTTCAGAAGCGAATTTACGATCAAAAGCCGGAATTAAGGTTTTAGAATATTTTAAGCATAGTGTATCAGAAGTGATTTGCTGTGATAAAGAATTTCAAGGTTCAATAAAGCTAGGTTTTTTGAGGTTTCACAAGATGGCTCAGGCCCTCTTTGAGTGATCCCGTGTGAGCTAGTCGGCAAGTTCATAAGTTCATTATTAACAGTACCCGCATGACCCAGAATCCATCTCAAAACGACCCTGTTGTTACACCTCAGAGCTTTTAGACTGTTCACGCAGTCTCCAACTGCCTTAGAGGTCACCAAGTTTGATCTCAGCGCTAGTATTGCTGCTTGACCATCAGAATTTATATAGATAATACGGTGAACGTTGTATATTCAGGTTACTTTCCGCACACACAAGTACAGCAATAAAAATCCAGGGAAAAAGATAAAGCTTAATTTCAATTCAAACTTAGTATCAATTTGGGACGTTCCCCATAAATTCCAAAACCTCCGTCTAGGCTCAATTTTTAACAATCGGTATACCACCTAAGGCTACCAACTTCACAAATAACCTTTTTATTCAGTCAGCCTTCTCTTGAGAGTAGTTTTACTATGTAACTTTTAATAAAAGTGTATAGCGGGCGCCTGATATCTGAAATCATACATAAAGGGTCGGTATTTCCTTTATTGAGTCGAGCATGGATCTCAATCTGTAAAAAAAAAAGCTCAGACCACCCTGGGCGTTATTACTGTACAAACAAGCCACACATCTCTAAAATCAAGTGGCGATAGGCATAAAGCATTAAGGAACCGTTCACAGGCGAAAATCGCATCGCATCCATCGATCACTAATAAAAAACTTCTTTATTAGTGATCGATGATCGCATCAGTTATTATTAAACAGGCAGGTCTTTGTGAACTATTGAGTCTACACGCAATCGTCTTTTGGTTGGCCTTCTTACACGAGATAATGGAGGCGTAGTTAAAAATCGTTCTCACTATGCTACTGTACAGCCATAGAATTGTACTGGGACGCAAACCCCAGTTGTTCCTAACAATACGACTGTGTGTACCTAAACTAATTTTAAACTTACACTGACGCACTAACGTGGAAATCTCACCTTACCAACGTACGTCACGTTGCTAAGGTGAGAGTTCCACGTTAGATTTTGACGGGTTATTACGCTCAAATACTTAACTTTAATGGATATCGGTACTTCTTTACCATTAAATTTCAGTATGACTAATTTATCCAACCGTCTCTTTTTGGTAAGGGATATTTGAGAGTTTTATCAGCATTCCCTGATGAACAAATATGTCTACAGCAGTTCTTTGTGGTGTTTAGGGCTTTTAGTATGAATGATGATAAAGTAATTTGGAAAAAAAATCCCGCAACCGCAGGATACCAAAGAAGGGGCGACAACACACCTCCTTATCGACAACCTCTCGAAGTTTAGTTGCTAACCTCAATCGAAGTTTAAAACAGTGCTATTTTTGCTTTTCTGTTTGAGAGCATCGACTTCACCCACCTGGTGGTTGTGGGGTCATCACTTTTAATCACAAAACTGACACCTCTCTCAATGATTTGGTGCTTTTCCAGTTTGTTTTGTGAGCATTAGCGCCACCACCCACCACAAGTTCGATGTAGTATTTATGGGCGTACTCTGCTACTTGATGGCAGGATCTGAATTTTCTCGGTAAGATAGGCTGAGCAAATACACCTTCGGACGGGTTCCCGCCTTGTCGTGGCGGGGGCTTATTAGCCGAGGCTTGGTCACCCAAAGTAAACTAAGTGGAACCCACATGGCTAGCCGGAGCTGGCCTGAAGTAGCCACTCCAAGTGGGCTTGGCAAGCCAACTTTGGATGATAGTTAGTTGACTGCGGTAAGAAGGGTTTCCTCTCCCCTACCACTGCAGCCGAGGTCGAGTTGCAGAGGAAGTGGTGTATTTGCATGGCAATGCGCCACTAGCCCTATCCTCTGGGTCTCTGGCGGGGCCTCACTATTGATGCAGTGGTGGTGGGGCTACGGGTGGAATAGAGTGTCAGTATTGTAAGGCGTTGCTCTCCTTACCCTCAGCAGCCGAATCTTGGTTGGTGGCCGAGCCATAGACCAAATCTGCCGCTGGACAGGACACGAAGTCGTCCACTGCGCAGGCGAAGTTGGGGGGCGTGGAGGAAGGTGAACCTTGCGTTCCTGGTATGCCTTACATGAGAAGGAAAAGGGGAAGGATTAGTAGTAGAAAGGGCTGCCATGAGGTGATCGACGCTGATGGGGTCACGGATGTGTGTGAAAGCGTTCCTGCAGCCTTACCAATATGTGGCGATGTTGGAACACCATGTGGTTTTAGTCGGTGCAAGTTCAACATAACCCGTTCTTGCCCCCTTTGAGGCGGGTATGTACGCGGAGGCATTTCTTATGTAGAAAAAAATCAGAAAATGAAAAGGCTGAGCAAATTATTACTCTGGCACACATTTATTTATTTATATATATTACATTATAATTAATGAAAGTCGAGGTTGCAGTACACTGGTACACCTAAATGTTCAATGTTTTTATTGTAAATTACATAAGCTCTGGGTCCACTGAATAGTATTGACTAAGATCTTAACAGCAACCGACAGTCCCAGAACTTGACTGTTAGGCACCCAGGCTCTTGTATGAGGGTAAGTTCAATGTTGTCCTCTGCAAAGTAAACCTCCACCACGGGAGAAGCAGCTGCTGCATGGTAAAGATTTGCCAAGAGGACTCTCGTTCTACGATTAGGACTAGCAATTTATGGGCTCGTGATATAGAAAAAGGGCCTTTTCGGCTCCTGTTTTTGATACTATCAGGCACCTGTACCGTATTTTGTACTGCCCAAATAAGCATGTAAGGTCTAGTGATTTTTTTCTCATCCCTACTCTGGTTCATTTCCGATGGTGGTTCAGCTGCATACGTGCCCAGAGCACTGTGTTGCAGGGTGTTGGTGAGGCCCAAACAATTTCTAATAAGCCAGCTAAGAATTCCATTAAAGGACATTTTAGATTAAAATGTCGATTTTTTTCGTCTATTTTGTTCCCAAGATTAGCTAGGGAAATAAACAGTTACCCCCGACAGAAATACCACCCGGATTGCCCTGGTCTTGGGTAGGCTCTGTTTGTAGCAGGACTTTCCCCCAGCCACGAATCCATCGGCAAAGTACGCCTGACACCTTGGATTAAATTGTAATAGAAAAAAGAGATAAAATAAAGAGAAGAACACAGTGTTTTGGTTCTATCTGTTTCCTATTGAACCAGGCCAAATAACATTCGGTGACTACGTGAAGGAATAACTCCTAAAACTTGCGCTAGGGAACATCACGTTCTACGCTTTCCCCCAAAGCCATTTTCCATTTGGCCATTTTCCATTTCAGATAGGAGAGTAGAATAGGTGTTAATTTAGTCCTACTAATAAGGAAAAAAGTAACATTTAGTAGTATTAGTTATTAACCCGCACGTAACTTTAGCACCACTTATGATTCTGGTTAACAATATTTGTTTTTCCCATTTTTCTTGTAATTATAAGGTCCCTAGTGAACGAGCGCAAATAAGTGGGAGGTACCTAACCAGAATAATATCTTAATTCTAGTAGCCTTACCGTCAAGTTAACCTTCATGCAAAGCCTTAGTAAACTTAGATTTATTTCATGAATTCTTTTATTTCAGCTTAAAGAATATAATATTTTTGTCTATAATTTTTAGGTTGAAATTTATTAGTTTTTCAATAACATGAGATAAAGCAATTATGTATAAAATTCACAAACACAACATTGAATCTCTAAACGAAATAACAGAAATATAATACTGAGCCGTAAATATGAACAAAATGTAAGTGATGTGTAAACGTGAACGTGAGAAAGAGTAATACGTTCATTCTGCACACGCTGCACGTACCATAAGACCGGTTTTAGAGCTGGACCGATCGTGTGCAGGCTTTTGTTTGAATTATATGCTTTCACTATCCATGAGAATATTCTACGTATTCAGTAGAGTAACGATATGTTACTCTATTGAATACGTAGATGATACAAAGTTTGTTTCTTATGTTATAAATAATTATCTCATATTACCGCGTTTAATGACTAGTATATAAAGTTTTAAACTAAAAGAATATAGAAGTAATAATAAAAGTTATTTTATGTTTTATTTACCAGAATTATTTGGAAATGTATGTATAACTTCAACTTTGTGATTTGATGAAATGTTTAAGCGTTCTTTTTTGTTATTATATTAAAAGTTCACTACCTATCATAGGCCTCCTAGATTGTTTTATAGGAAAGATTTTTGTCAAAGTTACCACACTTGGCAGTCGGATTGGAAATTGTAATCTTTAATTATTTTATTTCACCAACAAGCACTGAAGCAGCGTTAATTGCTATATTACCCTCTCAAAATGGGAGGAGCTCTGTGTCCAACTTTGAGATGTATACAGGCTTTATTTTACGCATATATAGCCTTTTCTTTAAGCTTTTAGGCATATATTATAAGCCATTTCAGTGTTTCTTTACCGACTGTTTCATAGTTAGCCCCTTTTTCCCACTTCTTTCAATCAATGTGGTGGATGAATGGAATATAAGAGAGTAGAACATGTGTAACTAGATGAAGTCTTGTTGCAATTGGTGCCTTTCCGAGACTATTTATTTTGTGTTCCGGGTAATATTTAGCCCCTATCTCTCAGTATGGCACTTACTTGACGGTAAGAGAAATTTCCCCAGCTATGAGAATAGAATGGACGACAACATAATATGAAATTGATTTCATTGTCTTCTCAACTAACACATCCATGCATTTAAATACCCACGCTAAGCTTTGTAACGGATCTTCATATCTTGAGACGAGCAGAAATGTGGAGGTTACTCTTTTAGCCGAACCATATCGCACTTTTTATTTGAATTGGAATATAGTTGTAGAAATTTAAGTAGTGCAGCCGTATTTTGCATACTATATCTAATCTGGACGATATAATTTTCGGAAATTTAGGTATCAATTTTAAAGCTCCGGGATTAGCTCTTAAAATGATACAGAATATAAACAGAAACACAAGAATTATATTACATTTATACAAACAAATAATATCTAATATATTCTACCTTTAAACATTTCATCCAAATACTGTATAAAAATCCCTTTTATCCCTACATTCTCATTCAGAATTTGTCTCGTTGACGATTTACGTACATAGCAAATCCAGTAAAATCCAAAACAAATACAAGAAATCTTGGAACGTATTGAAATGAACGTCTTAGTTTATTTATTTTCCTTATCTTTACTGAAAAGTAATCGCGAATATTCCAACATTCAATCTACATGTTCGTTAAGATGAAAAGAAGTAACATTTTGTACTGGCTTCTATAGACGCGGGCTTATTTAATTGGTTAAATACACGGATAAATAAAATTGAAGGTTCATAAAAGAATATTTATTTGGTCGATAAATTTTCGCCTAGGACGTCCCTTTCCGACTCTGCCATTCACTTCTGCAACATAAATTTTCTTTGTCACTCTTTCCTCATCCATTCTTTCCACATGACCAAACCAAATTAAAATTTATCGACCAAATTGGCGATTTATTGAAAACGGGCCAAATTAGGAGTACCCTTAACCGACGAGCATGCATGCGTAGGTGTATGGATGTGAAGGAGGCGAGAGAGGTGTGTCAGGATCGTGCCAAATGGAAGTCTGTAGTCTCTGCCTACCCCTCTGGGTGACAGGCGTGAGTGTTTATGTTATGTTATGTAAAAGAATATTTTTATTTTCATTACGCTACAGAATTATTTTACCATCTGAATAAAAACTAAATTAAATTATATTGTTTGACAGTATCCTAATGGCAGGGCGCGGACCGCGAACTCAAAAACGTCGTGGGTTCGAATCCACCATTCGACTACTGGCGTGAACCACTCGTAACACAAGCAATTTATGCTTACCACGAATGGTTAAGGGGAATATTAGTAATGTTTATAGTATTGTTAATATTATTTTTAATAAAAAAAGACGTGTGCTACTCGGGGACTGCCGCGGTAAAGCTATTGCATAGCATTTTGTATCAACTTATGCAATTATAATTATTTATTTATTTTATTTATGCAGTATTTCTTTTTCTTTGATATTAATTCAAGTTACACTTTTTGAGCGTAGTGACCGATAAGAAAACAAATTATTTTCTTTTATTAAATAAATAAATAATAAATGCATTTCGTTCATTCATATTCAAAATACTTTATACACAAATTTCACAAGTACAGCTATTCACTGTTGTACATAAATACCTATACACCTATATACTTTCTCATAAACAGCTGCTTATGTATTCGTTCGATATCGGAGCAGCTCGTCTCGATTCGTGCGAGCTTCGTAGAGTCGTACAATACGTCTAGTTGCACGCACACAAACACCGTGTCGAAGACTGCCGAAAAGAAACGACGTTAGACAATGCACGGCCTTCAAGCCACACCTCCGTGCCCGTCGGAGTGGGGAGCGTGAGGTTTTTTCGTTACGGAATTTCTGGATTCGGTCCCCGCGCTCAAGGCCCGCGATAGAAGCTATGCAATAGTTTAAAAATTATTGAACTGACCACTTGAATTTTAATACACATTACAACTAAGTCTATGTGTTTGATGCAGATTTATATATTTTTTTTCGAAGGCATATTATTCCTTTTTCAAATTAGTTATTCATTTGTTTTTCTTTTGAGTTTTATTATGTTGTACAATTTTGGAATATTTACAAAACATTGACTCTAAAAATATTCGTCTTATATTTGGATTCCGAATTCTGACATAGAAACAAGTGGCCACAAGTGGCACGTAATATCATCTTATATGTGACATATCTACTTTCGGACGACGCACGCGCTATTGGTTCTAAACGTTCTGTCTTTCTTACTTTTTGGTTTAAAATTTGCTTTGAATAAATGTCATTCAATTGAATTTTACTGCAAAAATTCTAAAACATTTTTCCTGAGAATTTTGCGTACAGTTTGGTTACTTTGTAATGATTAATTTATGTAAATTTTGAGCGGTCTTTTTGTTATATAAGTTATTTTGGAGTTCTTAAGAAGATTTCATAATATATTTGCATTAATATATGTATGTTTTGCACAAAGGTTTAAACTTAAGCCGCTTATATGGTAGGTGTTATCGCAAAATTCAAAACTGCGGATTTAATAGAATGATTTATATAAGACTTTCTTCAGCTAGATTACTCTTGTAACATCTTACAAAAAATAGATTTACAAATCACCATTGATTTAAAAATCATTTCTTTACTCTAAAATTCACTACACTTATTCAATGTGTATTAGCAGGTAAGTTGCCTTTTACTTTTTAATGACAACACATAAACTCCCACTCTCAAACCAGAGAGGTGACAGAGATACTTGATTAAACTTTACCATTTTTATATCAAAACAAATATGACAAACTAGCTACGTCTACTAGAACAAAGTCTATCTAATGGTAAAGAAATGTAGTGTATCACCCGTCTATTCTCAGTCAAGAATCAGAATGCAGAATCGTTGTTACTTCTCAGGACTATAGTAGGTTGTAATTTATATACTTACGGTTTTACTCTGTTAATATCCTTATATTTTACTTTGTGGATAACGGTACTTGTTACATAACGACTAATATTATTTATAAATTGTTGTTTGATTTACGTATTATTATGTAATTGTTTTTTGTCCTGAATAAAGTATTAAAAGAATACGGTCATAACTAGTGTGTAGTAGATCACTGTGGTACTAGAACAGTGGTCACTGTGGACTTTTTTCTTTTTTTACATGGGGAAATGCCTACGCCCATGCAATACCCGCCTCGCGGTGGCAAGGACGGTTTATGTCGGACTCGCACTGACTAAAACCTCATGATGTTCCACCTTCGTCGCATTTTGGCAGGGCCACGGGAACGCTTTCGCGCACCAAAATACATGGCGCACCTTCCTCCACGGCCTTCAACTAAACCTGCGCAACGGATACCCCGTATCCGATGCGCGAAGGCTATAGGGCCAGGAAAAACGAGTACTCAGAAGCACTAGCCTTCCCGACCCCAACGGCAAATCTGGTCTATGGCTCCGCCGCCAACCATGATTCGGCTGCGGAGGGTAGGGAGAGCGACGCCTCACAATACCTACTCTCCTCTCCCCCGCAGCCCCACCACCACCGCATCAACGGTGCGAACCCGTTTGAGTCGCGGAGGATAGGGCGAGTGGCGCATCGCCATACAAACACTCCTCTTCCTCCGCGACTCCACCTCGGCTGCAGCGGTAGGGGAAGAGGACACCCCACTCGCCACAGCCCACCAGCATACATCCGAAGTGGGCTCGCCAAGCCCACTCGGAGTGGATCCCTCGGGCCAGCCATGTGGGTTCCTCTTCGTTCACCGCTGGTGATCAAGCCACGGCCATTAAGCCCCCACGCCATGACAAGGCGGGAACCCGTTCGGAGGGGGGGGGGGGGCACTGCGGACTGTGTGTACTACACTACCTACTAGTTAATCAACGATCTTGTAATGACTTATAGAAAATGGAATATTCATCGAGAAAAACTGAAACCAAATTTCACAGACCAGTTATTATGATTAAATTTAAGTTTACTCTAGAATATATCGTGTAAAGTCTTAAGCAAATGCTTATATTAAAAGTGTGGATGGTGTAACATTTATTCGTCTATCTCGATTTTGACGAAAATCAGTAAATGTAATGAATGAAATAAAAACAATGAAAACTACGTCTTTTCTGTATTCTGTGATTATTACATTTTGCAGTAATAAATTTCATGTTTGTAGATTGCACATGTTGATTTAAAAAAATATATAAAATACTATTTCTCCTACCCCCCACGGCCCCATAAAAGAGCGTGATGGTATCTATCGTCAACGTATGAACCATGAACTGAACCCACTTATCGGGCACGAGAACATCGTCAGGTTCGCAAGTCGCAGCGACTGAGGTGGGCGGGTCACCTTGAAAGAATGCGGGACACAAGAGCCGTAAAAATAATGACACAGTGGACGCCGCAACAAAAGAGACCGAGAGGCAGGCCTAAAAAGCGTTGAAGTGACTGTGTGGAAGAGGATCTCAGGAAGGTGGGAAGTTTACCAGCTGGAAGAAGGTAGCCAGGCGCCTGGACCAGACTGGAGGAAGATTGTGGAGGAGGCCAAAACCCGCAAAGGGTTGTAGCGCCAACGGAAGCAAGTAAGTAAGTATTTCTCCTAGTAGTTGTTTATCAGCCCCTAAAATTGCACTGCTAGTCATAGGCCTCTCCCATTGTGGGGAAGAATAAACTCAATCGACAAGCTTGGCAGACGAAATGGCATTTGCCAAACAAGACTGCACCCCGTTGCCGGATATAATCGTCATGTTTTTTTAAATAGGATAAGGGTGACATACGTGCACACAATCCACCATAAACTACGAATACGATTCGTAGTATATGTCTATATACTACGAATCAAAATGCAGATGCGTTTCCACCCGTGAGAGCTAAGTTGGAATGCCTCGTTTCCAGTAAAAGGCTTTCATGTTTGTCATTCCCATAGTTGCCTGTTTCAACACCTACGGAACGAATTGGGGTGATTGGTTTTCTTCCGCCACTAGCACCGCATATTCAATAATTTTAAGTAGAGTAATGTAGCTAACAAAACAATTACTCTACTATGACATATCCAACAAAAACTCAAATTATGGTTCATTTTTTATGTCTTTTTTTCAACACTAACATGAAGCTCTTTTTTTAAATATACAATAACTTTTTAAATTTCTTTTAAATCAGGCCCGTAATTCTTTTAAATACTTCTTTCTATTCCTCGCTGTCAATGTTAGAACAGATTGGTAATAATTTTTAAAGTAATTTATTGCACGAATACTTCAAATGAACCATTCTAAGAGAATTGGTTTTCAACGCATGACGTGAATTTGTAATAAGAATCGTGAGCTATAAGCTAACTTGACTGAATTCAAATGATCATTATAATAAATCATATGGCAGTGACACAATTTTATAAAGAGTGTGTTAATGTTTTAACGATATGACTATTTTAATCTTCACTATCACTATCACTCGCACTACTGCTCATTACAAATCCACTGGTTATCAAAGACCTAACCCTTAGTCGCAAAGTACGCAGTAAGTTTTTCACTAAAATCAGTAATATTATTTATATTGCTGAAGGATGGTGGTGAAAACTGCCCTATAAATATCAATCTTTATGATTATTTGTTCTATAGACAGTGTTCCTCAAGATGTGATGAGGATTCTGTATTACTAATACATCTAGAAAACTAAAGAATTATTTGGCTCTAACTCCATTGTAAATAGAATTTTAGAATTTATGGAGTTAGGATGGTATTAAAATGAAGTTTATCCAAGGTTAGAATTGTGTAAGTGTCGTCTACATATCTCTTGTAAAATCTTTGGTTTATGGGAGAAGTAATAAGGGTTTGCATTATAATCTGACATATACGTGACTACCGTGAATAAGGGATATCCTTGGTCAAGTAAAAGGCCAAAAATGGCCCAACAATCACCCCGCCATCATATCAGATTTGATAGACCACAAAATCTCGCTAAGAAATACTGATTCCTTCCAAGAATGATTCGCGAGACTATTGAAATCAAAATACATCCTAATTTCACTAAAGATGACTTGGTGCTACCATCTGCTTTGGATCCCATAATTTATAAAATTAAATCCTAATCCACACAACTGCAAGACTTTGAGATACTATAAGTTCATACTGCGTAGATTGGATAAGACATTACTAATTTTAATCTGGAGGCGGTTGACTATGACGTTGGGAGGTTTTTTTTTAATTCAAAATAGTCTTACTCTTGAAATTCATTCAGCCTGAGAACAAAGATGATGTCTAAGGTGGAGTGAGTTTGCCCAGAAGAGGCCTGTTAACACGCACTTTGAAGAGTTTAAGTTTATATGCAATCGGAAAAGCAGACACCGGCAGGGCATTCCACTCCTTGGCTGTTCACATTATGAAAAATTACGTAGCGCTTGGTGCGAATATTTGGAATATCAACCAAATGTGGATGGTAGCCTGCAGTACGTCTGATACTCTGATGGAAAAATAAAGATAAGGGTATGAGCTGGTGAAGCTCATGGGACACTCTCTGAAATACAATCTGTAGAAGACTGACAACGAGGTGGCGGTGAGCTAAGCTATGAATTTTAGTTTCCACAAGCTTTTCTTTATAAGCCTGTTGGCTCTGCGTGGCACTGAGTCGAGTATGGCAAGTTATATTTTGCTCAATTTTCCCAAAGGTGACTACAATAAGGTATTTTCCATGCATGTTCTGACTTGAGCTTTATACAAAGTTAAAAGCTGACTAAGCGTGAAGTATCGCTTTACCTTGTTTAAAATACACAGTTTTAAACAAGGTTTGGTCGCAGTTTGTGTTTTCGACTCAATGTTAGCGCCAAAATTGAGGTTAGCACTCAACGGAATCTCGGGATCCAATTAAACACTAACCTCAATTTTGCTAGAGATGATTTTCCACAAAATATACCCTTGAAATTAGAAATCAGATCAAATGGACTCCGTTTTGCCGAAAGCAAACAGGCTTGCATTTTGGCGGCATTAAAATCGAACTAGATTGTCGTCACCCCATTGGAGACAAGACTTATTGTCGCATTTATCCGCTCATCCATAGCCTCTCTGAGTTAACGTACTGCTACTCAATATTTTGCACTGATCATAAAACTTTCTGTGACTGCGCTGTCATCTGTATACCCAACAATACCTGGTAGAAGTACGTTATTGATGTGCAGTATGAAAAAAAATACAAAGAGAACGGGATCCCCTGAGGATCTCCGGCATTAATTTGCACTAGGTTAGAAGAGCAGCCATCTATGACTACACTGATCGACCATTAACTTAGAAAATCAGATACCCAGTTGCAAAATTGGACGTGAATACCGTAAGCAGGGAGCTTACTCAGCAGACTAGCATGGCAAGTTCTGTCAAAAACTTTCGAGATATCGAGTAATACTGCGAGAGCTTCACCATTCTTCTCGATGGCCTCGCCCCAGAAATGCGTGACATACACAAGAGGGACCCTAGTAGACCGTCCCTGGCGGAAGCCATATTAATGGTCACTAAGGAGGTTATTTATTTCAAGGTATGTCAGCTACATATTTACAGTTCAATACCCTTTCTATAACTTTACAGAGTACGGAGTGACTGCGATTGGCAGCTAATTTCATGTATCGGCACGCCTACCTTTCTCGGGTACTGTTTGTCACATTGACAAGCTTCCAAGATTTTGGCAACGTTTGAGTTTTGAGAGAGAATTCTTAAGTACCCTTGCAGGTAGATTATTATCACGTCCACTAGCCTTGTTTATGTCTAGATTTTGTAAAGCTCTACGTATGTCTTTCGTGTGAATAGGTAGGGTTGAGGTTGTTTAGAGCCAGCATCTAAACAAGAATTGTGCGCAAACAAGGATGCAAATAAATTTGATTTCTTTGTCGTGGAGTATTCCATGAGATTGGGTGGGTTACAATGAGAGACGGCAGAAGTTAGATTCGACAGCCGTCGACGGGGACCAAAATTGCTTATTTATTATTACGGTCATGGCATCGTGCCCTACGGAGATCCTGTTTGCAGGACGTGGGAGCAGAATTAAAAGCATATATAAGCTAATATATAGGGGTGCAATGGACTTTTAAAAGGCTGTAATGAATGTAAAATGACTAAAAAGAAATTTCATCCGGAATATACCCTTATAATACAACTTATTTCTTCAGTCTTAATTACCTAACCGTTTCCGTATTTAACTAATTGGAAAACGAGTATACCAATTACGGAATTGACATGCATGAAATAGGCAGTTTCAAATACGCTGCAATGAAGTGAGATTGCAATAGATTGATAGAATTAGATTTTCTGATAGAAATAAAAATAGAATACTGTAAAAGTACATTGTTTTAGTGAAAGTATTACTTTGTTTTAAATTAAGAAAGACCAAAGGGATAAATAAATACTTAGAGTTCTGTTAAAAATGAAAATGCATTTTTTTAATGAAGTAATGTAATATTACTAAGACTTATATCTACATATTTACTAAAGTCTCAGCAAAAAATAAAAACAATATTCTATTCAAAATGGCCACTTTTGGCTTTTATATAGGCCTTTAATCTGTCTGACCACGAATCTATGGATTTACGCACTGTTTCCATGGAAAACTTCGCCACTGCTTGCCGTTTAGAGCAGGCCATGGCCTCTAAAACTGACCATGATTTGTAGTCTAAAGGGTTGGACTAGGCTCTTATAAAGTCCAGAACGTTGGTTTCAAGCCAGGCTTGAGTAGTTCGTGCCTTGTGTCCAGGTGCAGAGTCCTGATGGAAAGTCCACGATACATTTTTAAAAAGTTTATTGCTGAGAGGTTTCACAACACGATCCAAGTTTTCACTCTTTTTTCACAAAAATGTAGCTTTGTGACGCTTTGATAAGACACGCCCCACCAAACCATCACTGACGCAGGATGATGACCACGTCTTACCTTTCCGAGCACTTGAGCAGCTTCTTTAGAACTACGAGCGTACACGTTATTATTTCGCTTAGCTTAGTGGTCTTCAATGGTAAAATTTTTTTCATCGGTAAAGAGGATATTTCTTAGCCCTTTACCTGTGTATCGCGACAGAAGGCATTTTGATCGATTCACTCTCTTTAATTGTCAAGATTTTTTTAGAGCATGTCCTGTATATCAACGATAAGCACCGAGCTTCAGTTCTTGTTTTATAATACATTTTTTTTTAATAGGATAGGGTGACAAACGAGCACACAGTCCACTTGATGGTAAGTGGTTGCTGTGGCCCATAGACATCCACATCTATCCTCGATTACGAATCAAAATGCAGATGCGTTGTCACCCGTGAGGACTAAGATGGAATGCCTCGTTTCCAGTAAAAGGGTCTCCGGTTCTCTACACTCACCGTACGAAATACAGCAGCATTAAGCTACTATTTCACGCTGGTATTCTGTGAGAGCGTGGTCCTTCCCCGGTCGAGCCGACCCATTCGTGCTACAACTATACTTCTAATATAACTGCAGCATGGCTCTACCACGTATAAAAACGTATAATACATTCTAGCGAGAATCTGTATTTATGAAGATTTTATTAAGATTATTTGCTTCCTAATGGGATTGCGACGAATTCTGTGTTTAACAGCATTAATAGCTTTTGTAGTTCTAATAGCACGCGGCTGCCCCGATCTTTTATAACATTCGACAGAGGAAGTGTTGTAGTATCCGTTTATAGTACAATATATGAACATACGGCTGATACCAAGCTTTTGAAGTGCCTGGAATATGACCGACGGCTTCATACCTACTTTGTGCAAGGCGATCACCGCATCCTGCTTTATTTAACACCCCATTCTTTATGGTAATTTGATAATGAACACAAAAAAATATGTGGAATGGCGCGAATTTGAAAGAACTTTTAAAAACAATGAACACGTTTCAAATTAAAAATAATTAAAAAGTTGAAAAAAGAAAAGTTTTTATGTAACAGTATTTATGACCTAGTTACATTATTTATAGGGTTTATACTATGAATTCGATACAATAATGTGTTCACTCTTAATGAGCTCTGGTATATTATTTTGTGGTTGCTTAGTGAACGGACTGAAGTTGCTATTACGAGTACGTCTTGCTAAACACAACTGTACGCAATTAACTGTACTTAATACCAGAGTTAAGGCAGAACATTACGGTTGGGGGTCAAAAGGTTGGATTAGCGTCACAATATCAAGATGTAGTAGCAATTGTCCAGCCATATAGCTCAAAGAACCAACAACCGATGGGAAAGGAAGGTTCTCGAGTGACAACCTAGTGCCAGTAACCTGGTAAGATATGCACGAATTCTATGGGGGTGGATGGCTCAGGACCGTGCTTTGTGGCATTCCTTGAAGGAGTTCTATGTTCAGCAGTGGACTAGTGAAGGACCGTAATCATGATGTTAAATCGGTAAAACCTGAATACAACCATAATACTGACGCAGCGTGGCTCTAGCACTCGTAAATATCAGGGAATTTGTAAGTCATTAGCCAAAAAAGCTCCTCATACTTCTATTAAATAGGAATAGAACGGGACCCTTCGTTGTTTAAGAGCTAATGAAAAATAATGAAACGAGTACAATAGAATAAAATGAAACAAGTGCTTCAGTCATTCAAATTTGCATTTAGATCGATAAAAGTCCGACGAATGATAGAACACTGAGACAGTGTTTGAATGGTGCAATCAGACATTATTTTCTATGGCCTATTTTTCTTTTTATTGATGTTAATAATAAAATTTTACTTATTAATATTGATGGCTTACTAGCTAAAAATACATAGCTTAAGAGATTATTCTTATATGTATGCCTGTTGCAGCTCTCTTAACTTTATAATGATGCCAGTAAAATCTCAAAAAGACTTAAAAACACTTTTGATTAATAAATAACAAACACCATATCATTGCAGGATCTAAACAAAGGAAATGAGGAGAGAACAGTAGGGGGCATATTTTTGGCTCTAGCGGCCCCGAGCTGCAGCAACCCATACTATGCCGCTGTCCGTAATGTGGATTCCGGTTCAGTTTGAAAGTCTAGTGACATATTGTTTTGTGGTTGTGTATAGATTTTGCGAATGGAATATTTTTAAAGTACAAATAAATAAATATAAACATAATGTGACGCATAGCGTTAAATAAATTAACTCCATTATATGACGTAGTACAAATTTAACCTCTAAAAATTTACAGAATAACCGTCTCAAGTAACGCTAAACTTAAAATTTCTAGACCATTAATGCATGAAAGTTCTCAGTGATGATATAACTAAGATGAAATTAAAAAGAAAGGTTAAATCAAAATACATAAAATAAATAACATTTTTAAATATTTGGCGTGTATGTATATAACATTTTATGGTGATGGCGTAGTATAATAGAATCCATCACCCGTGAGTGTCCTCGCGGTAGGAAATTAAGAGGTAACTAAAATGCAAAAATATCTCATGACTTCCGATAGATAGCAGTACAATTGTCTAGTTTACACCAGATTTATACATATATTTTACGACAGTTCACCTAATGGTAAGTGAGTTCTATCACACCTAAACATCTATCACATTACAAATCAAACGCATCTACAGAGTTTTTACCCCTAAGATTATGGCATGATTGTAGCACAAAATGGATGACTCGACCGTGTAAAGACCATGCTCTTACAGAATACCAGCGTGTAATAGCAGATTAATGCATACAATGTATTTCGTATAGTGAGTATAGAGAACCGGAGACTCTTTTTACTGGAAACCCGAAAACCTTTCCATCTTAGTTCTCTGTGGTGACAGCGACAAAAAATCTGCATTTTAATTATTAATCGGGGACTGATGTAGGTATCTATGGGCCACAGAATTACCTTTTACTATTAGGTGAAATATGCACTCGTTGGCCAAGTGACAACTAACATTTATTATTATAAATAATAATAAAATATATTAATATTTATCGTTAGCTAACGAGCAATGGCAGGACTCAGCAGTACATAGCATTTCCGACCGGAAGACCATATGGAAGGAGAAGGAGCTGCACGGGAGGTACTACATGACTCTACATGAGCTCTTCGTAGATACAGTCGCCTCCCACAACTGGCTACGTTTCGGTGACCTCTTCGGGGAAACCGAGGGTTTTGTCTGTGCTTTACAGGATCAGGTTATTAATACCAACAAATATGGGAGGTACATCCTAAAGGATGGCACCGTTGACGTCTGCCGAGCTTGTCACCATCCCGGTGAGTCACTTAGGCACGTCATCTCCGGTTGTTCGGCGCTTTCTAACTCTGAGTACTTGCATAGGCACAACCTAGTAGCCAGGATACTACACCAGGAGCTCGCTCTGAAATATGGTCTCGTGGATCGGAAACTGTCCTATTATAAGTACTTCGAAAATGACCGCACCATGCTCCACTGGGACGGGCCATCATCACAGACAGAACTATTCCTTGGAATAAGCCTGATATTGTGCTGATGGACCGGGCACGGTCAAGGATATTTTTGGTCGACATTACCATTCCATATGAAGAAAACCTAGTGAAAGCCAAATCAGATAGGAAAACAAAATAACTGAACCTGGCTCACGAGGTGACCTACGTGTGGGGTTGTCTGCCGACCGAAATTATTCCTGTAGTCGTCTCTGCGAATGGAGTAATCCCGGTTAGCCTCTTGAGTCATCTGAGGCGACTAGGACTCCGTGACGGACCGCTCCGGGCTCAAATGCAGAAGACGGTGCTCCTCGATACCGCCTGTATCATCCGCCGGTTTCTTTCCATTTCGCCCTAACCCTCGGCCGTTTGGTCTCCCTTGCCGAGGGCATCCATCTGGTTGGGCCTTTATTTATTTATGTTTTTTATTTATTTATTTTATTTTATTGATATTTATCAAGTTATCTTTTCATTTCCATTTACAATTATATATTTATAGAACCCATCCAGATGACAAATCTACATAGATACCCCAAATCATAATATAATTATAAATTATATTAAGATTTCATCATCATCACAATTACAGCCCTTCACAAGTCCACTGCTGAACACAGGCCTCCCCCAAGTAATGCCACAAAGCACGGTCCTGAGCCACCTGCATCCATCGACTTCCTGCATGTCTTACCAGGTCGTCACTCCATCTAGTGGGGGGTCGCCCTACACTACGCCTACCGGTACGAGGCTGCCACTCGAGAACCTTTCTTACCCATCGGTTATCGGTTCTTCGAGCTATATGGCCGGCCCATTGCCACTTCAGCTTACTAATCCGTTGAGCTATGTCGGTCACTCTGGTTTTACTGAAGATATCCTCATTTCTGAGCCTATCACGCAGAGAAACTCCGAGCATAGCCCTCTCCATAGCTCGCTGAGCGACCTTGAGCGTCCTCATACGGCCAGCAGTGAAGGACCACGTCTCTGATCCGTAAGTCATCACTGGCAACACGCACTGGTTGTACACTTTAGTTTTCAGAGATTGAGGTATACTTGACGTGAAGATGTGTTGTAATTTCCCGAACGCTGCCCAGCCGAGTTGAAGGAATGCATGGCTCTAGAAATATCCTCATACATTTCCTCCACCTCCCCATTGGGGTGTGCCGAGGTTGGTGCGTAGATCTGTATGACCTTCAGCGAATACCGTTTGGTGATTCTGAGTATCAGGTACGCGACCCTCGTCGACACACTCCCAATCTTTACAACGTTGTTGACGAGAGACTTGTGGACGATAAATCCGGCACCTCCTTGGGACAGATAGTCGCCCTCCCGGTGATAGAACAAGTTGCCGGACTCGAGGATTACCGTGTCCTCCCCCACTCTTCAAACCTCAGATAATCCAATAATATGCCAGCGCAACTTTACCTCTTCTTCCAGCTCCAGTATCTTCCCGTCAGTCCTCAGGGTGCGTGCGTTATACGTTGCCAGGCCGAGTCATCGTAGGTGGCAACCGAACCTCCACCGGAGATTCTTAGCACCCACTGCCCCGCCGTTACCATGGTCGCCACCGTAGCCAG
Source organism: Parnassius smintheus behrii (assembly GCA_036936625.1). NCBI lineage: Eukaryota > Metazoa > Arthropoda > Insecta > Lepidoptera > Papilionidae > Parnassius > Parnassius smintheus. Next base: position 16,837,989 of record JAUPFT010000001.1, on the reverse strand, counting down.
GAATAGCGGGGCCGCCGGTAACTGGGGGCCGTTTATTTGCGTCATTGCTCATGGGGGGATATTTGCCATAGTTGCCACGCTTGGCGAGCGTGTTGGCAACCGCAGTTTTTTATTATGTTATTGTTGTTATTAGGAAGATGCTGCTGCCCATCTCCTTTCTGTGTCCCTCTGTCGCCTCTTACGACACCCACGGGAATATATGGGGTAGTGGATATTCTCAACCGCCACTACACGGTACTAAGATTTATTATAAATATATATTAGTATTAAGATTTATTATATTTATATAGATTTATTATAATATAGATCTGGAAAAAACGAGTTCAAGGGACTAAATAAAGGACCCCGAAGCCAATTGGTAGTTTTTAGAATTTTTGTCTACCTGTCTGTCAGTCTGTCGCTTTGTCTGTCTGTGTATTCACGATTCCCGCAAAAACGACTAAACATATTTTAATTCAAAAAAGGAGGTTTAAGTATTTTGCTTCTTTACTTATTAATGTCTATTCTACATGATTGATGTATTTTGTAATAAATAGTTTTTTATAAATAAAGATTAACATTTATTTTAACCGTCAGTTATAAATTTAACTACGCCGACAATACATACATATCACTTCTTCAAAACAGTGCCATCTAACGTAAAATACAAAAGGTACTACTTTTATGCATTTTTCTCACAGTTACTAATAAATTAAATAACATAAATACCTTATATTAATTTGTTTAAAAATTAAATTCGTGAATAATTTTAAAATCCTAACTTTTATTTTAAGTTGTTTCGTTACTTTATTTTAGTGCAAAAAAATAAATTTTTAGTAACTAATTACTACATAAATAGATAATAGAGACATCTATCGAATATTATAAAATCGGTGTTGTATCTAAGTTTAATTTTGTAACTTATAACAATATTTAGAGTTTATTAGTATTTTATCTAAAATTAAAACCGATAAAAACTGAAATTATTACAAAACTCTTTTTGGGGCATATTTGTAGTTTTCATAATTTTAATCTAATAATAATGCCATCCACTTATTGATAATTAAACTAATAATAAGTAAGTGATCAAATTATAAACAATTATATTAATAATGACTGTTGCAGCATAATTACAATTGTCAGATTGTAGAATAATTGCAATTGTCGGACTTTAAATATCCAGAACGGTAGCACTGTCCGGATTACTTATCATAATTGTCGCTTTTAACAAAATGGCTAATAAAACTATGATGAAGAGAAAAGGTCTTTAGTTGAATATGTTGTGTCTATCGGCATAGAAATACTTCACCAATTCATTTCTGTATCAAGTCCGATATATCTACGTAATAGAAAATTAAGTGCACTGAGACATTTTTATCTCTAATGGGTGGAATATTTCGTGATACTGTTGAATGAATAATTATTAGGTAAATGAGGTCCATAATCATGCAAAACTTATTTATCAGTTTTATAAGTTTTATTTCTGAAAATGCCGTGTAGCACGCCATAGATTTCGTAGCACAAAAACAAAAAATATACGATTCCCACGAGGAACAATGAAACTTGTAGCGAAATTTTATTTGCTACTTTTCCACAAGCTTAGTTAAGTGGTGAAGAATAACTTCTACAGGAAACCTTGATGTTTAAGGAGTTTTAAAGAAGATTCAGATTTTAAGAAAGAACGTGTGAAAACCGCTATGATACTCTATGGGTAATAAGGAGCTCTATGTACAGTCGTAAGACGTACGTTAGCTGCTTCTTTACTATTTCCTATAAACCAGACTTTAACAACAGTTTGTCAAACATTAAGATCCTTTTCATATTATCAGACATACCTATTTTTTGTTTCATACCGGTTTCATAGCTCACATGAGTTAATGAAGTACTATAAATATCAAAGGATATTTTTATTTTTACTTTGAGTAGAACTGCATTAATAGAATCTTGCAAGACATCTGTTAAAACCGGTAATCGAACCGATACAAACGTAACTTGGATGTTACGTAAGCAAATTCGATCCCCGCCGACAATACTTTCATTTAAATTGCAGTTTGAAGTTTCGATTTACCACGTTCTGGGTGGTGAAGGAAATAATCGCAAACTTACAATAGCTGAGAAGTAAAAAAAATCGGATATCATTTTAGGTATGTAGTATTATTTATTGATTATAGCAGTATTAGTATGTAAGAGCCGTGGCAGCTCAGATGGTTAGCGCTCACTGTAAATTTTGCAATAAGCAAGCAACCCGGGCTCAGTGCTCAGCTAAGAATGAAAAAATCGTGAGGAATTCTGCATGTCTAAGATATAAGAAAAAAGAATTTTGACGACATGTGAAGTTCGCCAATACATGATCTGATACGTAATTTGGTTTAGCCATAATTTTTCTATCGATGTCACATAATAAATAAAAAAATACCCAAATCACCTCCAAATCGTTGAGATGAAACCCCTTTACTCTTTCATTGTTTATCAAAGGAATATAAAAAAATATCTACTGCTTTGCAATACAAAATAAAATAATTTGGTTTGGTTACTTTTTAGAAATGTGTGTATTATTTTTATGATAATAAATTAAAAATGCATACCGATTAAATACTGCGTCTATATCACCCCCGTATTCGTCCACGAATTCAGTGCGGGGCGCATCGTGTTGCTAGGTGGACGTACGCCGCGTTGCGAGAGCTCAGCACTATGAAATAAAATCGTAAAATATTACTGCAAAAATTTAATTTTGTTAATAGTGGAGTAGGTTTTTTCTGATTCTTGTTTAATAGTAGTGTTTTATAGTTATATTAATTGTACAGTTTTATTAATGTTTAAGTTTAGTTTGTAAAACATGGGGAATAAGCAGAAACGATTGAAGAGAGGTCTAAAAAAATATTACAAACAAAAGGGTATACATTTATCAAGGTAAGTTTTATCTACATATTTCATAATATTAGACAGGTGCTGTTTATAAAATACCTATATTACTGTGATTTCGCCACTCTGTGACGAGACAAAGCGCGGCAAACGCAAGTGGCAGCAAGGCGCGGGCCGCGTCGTCGCATGCTGGTAGCGCATGTCTGAGAAATTAAAAAATATATATTTCGAAGAAATGTGAAGTTCGTCAACACGCATTGAGGCAGCGTGGCGGACATTTCCCTGCCTTTAAACCCTCTCAGAAATTAGAGGAGGCCTGTGCCCAGCAGTGGGACGTATATAGGCTGTAACTTTACTTTTTTTTTACTTTTATAAATATGTTATTTTACAAACGAAAATTTTAAAGAAAAATAAAAAAATAAGCAACCGACAACCTCCTAGGTCCCTAGGTGACTTGCGAGATGTCAGTGTAACAAAACAAAACGGCCCAGAAAAACAGACTATCCAACTAATTCATAGGTGCCAGTGGGGATCGAACCCGGGTTGCTCCCGTACTGTGATACCTATAACGAGCGCTAACCATGTGAGCTACCACGGCTCTCAACGACATCGTTCCGTTCGTGTACAGCGCTGAAGATAGCAGAGTAAAAAATTAGAGATTGTGGTGTTTGAAATTTGTCATCTGTGAGAGTGAATTTTATCTGTGTACTCTGTAACAAATAACTATATAGAAAAAAATCTGAAAATGATATTTCGCCATTTTTGCTTGTGTACTGGTTAGGAACTTGATCAAAAATTTGATAATTTTTCTGTTTTTATACGTTATTTCTAATGTTATTTTACATCAAATTAATTGTGAAGATATTTTCTTTAGGAAATATGTTTCATTACGACGATTCAAAAACGTTTACATATAATAATTTACCTCGAAATTCACTATACGCGATTATCGTTTATTGATTATAATAGAGCGTGCCATTTGAATTTAAAGACAATTAATTGGACAATAAATAATAAGTGACAAATCTTGCCGTGGAGCGTGGAACTGAGTAGTTGCGCGTCTTGTTAATATAATTGCCGTACGGCCGCCCTGACGTATGTACTGCGCGAACCTGAGTTTTTTGCGACGCGGTCCGGTGATACAGTATTTTTCTCAAATAGTGAGTTCGTTATAACGCGGGTTCGGTTAAATCTGGTTGAATTTGATTGGATTAACCTAAGTAACTTGAATTAATATCAAAGAAAAAGAAATACTGCATAAATAAAATAAATAAATAATTATAGTTGCATAAGTTGATACAAAATGCTATGCAATAGCTTTACCGCGGCAGTCCCCGAGTGCCACACGTCTTTTTTTTAATTCAGGGAAGATTCCATTAAAATTTGAAGTAATAATTCCACACCCAAGGATGGTGAATAGGGGATGAAGTTTTTAATGTAACAATTTAGACAATATTTAAATTGAGATATTCCTAAGTTTACTCAAATGATTAAAAAAGTAAAGGGGAACGGCAAATTTAGTACCGCATACTTTTGTCTTTGTTTTGTTATAGAATTTGTACCAGATGTTAAGGCAACTAAGCCATTAATTTTCAACAAAACGTTTTATTGACTCGTACGATATATGTAAGTTTTATAATTCTAGAACTTGGGATTAATTAATAATATCAATAAAAATATTTTAATAAATAAACATAATATAAGCATAAACTAAAAGCTATTATGTTATTAGAAGTTGCCATAGTAGTTATACTGCACTAAAATGTGTACATAATCTACTAAAAAACTAACAAACATTTTTATTATTTGTATATTTGTATGTATATAACATACAAATTGTTATTTACATGTATCTTACTTGGTTCGAGTGTAAGCCTATTAGTCTGATAGTATGACCGCTGAAAAGGAGAGGAAAGTATATTATGTTGAACAGTACTCCAAATCACTTCATTATTTCCAGATAACAACTGTTGACCATATTTATCATCCATGCTGGCAGCTAGCTACTCATTCAAATTCATCTGATAACTTGCCGAAAAGTACAGTTGGCCATCAAAGTACATCTGTTGTATGCGGACGATCCATACTAAGAATAATTATTCGATGCAGTATTTTGATTGAACGGTCAAATGAAGAAGAAAAAAGAATGGCTGATACAGTTTCTACTTGGATCCACCCAAGAGAGGTATACATACTATAACTATTATTAATTTTCTTTATTTAATTTAAACTAAGAAATAAAATAATATTAATTATTTCCCACAATTACTATGCATGTTTGAATGTAAGCTTTTCTTTGTTTATATTTTTTGTTTTAGCTTCGTTCTGAAGATGAAGCTTGTGTGCCATGTTGGCTAAGAGCTAGAAAAACTAGGACTGCTCCACCAGTAGAACATATACAACCCCCTTCACCTGATCATGTGGATGGTGATCGTTCTCTTTTAACGTGTGCTGTATGTGGTCAAATTGTGTCCACCACAACATCAGATGAAGAGTGGAATCTCGACAACACTGCCCGTTTGTTAGAGTACCAGCAGGTATATATCATTATCATCATCATTACAGCCCTTCACAAGTCCACTGCTGATCATAGGCCTCCCCCAAGTAATGCCACAAAGCACGGTCCTGAGCCACCTGCATTCATCGACTTCCTGCATGTCTTACCAGGTCGTCACTCCATCTAGTGGGGGGTCGCCCTACACTACGCCTACCAGTACGAGGCTGCCACTCGAGAAACTTTCTTCCCCATCGGTTATCGGTTCTTCGAGCTATATGGCCGGCCCATTGCCACTTCAGCTTACTAATCCGTATATATGAGATACTATATTAATAGTAACTAGATTAAAACTACTTTTACGGATTTTATCGCGTTTATTTTTACTTTTTATTTTTAATTCCCGATGTTTCGGGCGCTTTCCAGCACCCATGGTCACGGGCGACTGAGATGACTGACGTCCCGATGTCATTGTTAAACCCGGAGTACCTTTTAACAATGACATCGGGACGTCAGTCATCTCAGTCCCCCGTGACCATGGGTGCTGGAAAGCGCCCGAAACGTCGGGAATTAAAAATAAAAAGTAAAAATAAACGCGATAAAATCCGTAAAAGTAGTTTTAATCATGTGCAATGTTCGCGTAAATATAAGAAATCATTATATAGTAACTAGCTTTAGTTGTTTATTTATTGCATTTACATGTGGTTTTGTGTAATACATTAGAGCACATGCACTCAGCAATGGTATAACAACATAAAATAAAGCTAGCTAGCTCTAATGTTTTAATACTAATACTAATATATATATATATATATATATATATATATATATATATATATATATATATATATATATATATATATATATATATTTCTCTCTCTATTATGTTTTTTATTATATCTTTTCTTCTATCTCTGTTATATCTTTGGGTAATTTATTTTATTATATAGTTTAACTGCCATGAAACGTAGTCCAGAACATAAATAAAGTGGTTTTTTTTATAGGAAAAGGGTGACAATCGAGTACACAGTCCACCTGATGGTAAGTGGTTGCTATGGCCCATAAGCATCTACATCCATCTTCGTTTGCGAATCAAAATGAAAATGCGTTGTCAGCTTTGAGGACTAAGACGGAATGCCTCTTTTCCAGTAAAATGGGTCTCAGTTTCTCTACACTCACCATACGAAATACAGCAGCATTAAGGCGCTATTTGACGCTGGTATTCTGTGAGAGCGTGGTCTTTCCCCGGTCGAGCCGACCCATTGTCACTGTTAATAACTTACCCATTATCTTGTTTGTGTTTCCTTCATGCTTGAAAATGTTGGGCACAATTTATATCTATCGAATTTAGTGTTTAATTTATATTTCATCAATGCTATTTTTATATCTATGGCCATCTCATTAAATAAATTACTTACAGATGTCATCCATGAATGAAGTTTTTGAAGTTTGCTGGGACAATGCTCAATATTTGAGCTTACATGTACCAGAAGGACCACAAGAAAAACCCATATCATGTTGTCCAATATAAGAATTTCCACTTTCATGCAATTTAAACACACTAGATGTATCCCGAGAAAGAATAGATGGCTTAAAACCAAAACAAACATGATTGGGCGGGACGCAATCAGAAGTTATTGCTGTAACTGCATTGTAGGTTTAAGAACAGTGGGATGCTACTCACATGTTATTAGTATTATTTGGTACCTACGCCATGCTCGCCATGAGGGTGTTACTCGGCCTGCCCCCTTCTTAGATGAAGTTTTATAAAGAATTCATTAATTGTAAGCATAATAAAATAAATGAATTAAAAAACAAAATATTTTTATTTACCTACTCAAATTCCCATCAAAACTTCATCAAGTTCAAATTTTTGCAGTCCGCTGCTGAATATAGGTATCTCCTAATTTACAATGCTGAGTAGATACCGATCTTCATCTCAATCTACCTACTTAATGGAAGAACCACCGTGTAGCTATAATATAGTTGTAGCACGAATGAGTCTGCTCGACCGGGGAAGAACCACGCTCTCACAGAATACCAGTGTAAAATAGCAGCTTAATACTGCTGTGTTTCATATGGTGAGTGTAGAGATCGGGAGACCTTCTTTTACTGGAAACGAGGCATTCGATCCCAGTCCTCAGAGGTGACAACGCATCTGAATTTTGATTCTAAATCGAGGATAAATGTAGATAGATGCCTATGGGCCAAAGCATCCACTAACCATCAGGTGGACTGTCTGCTTGATTGTCGCCCTTATTCTATAAAAAATAATGGTTAGTAAAGCACTGCAGAGTAGCGAAAAGCAATATAGAATATTTACTTTATCACAAAAACAATATTTATTTGCCTATATGTAACGATCTACATAGGTACACTAGGAGATGTTTTGGCCGTCGATGGATTTTCGCTCCTGTTTTGTGCTTAAATAATGTTTTGAAGTAGATTTTGATTCGTAAAAGTGATGCGATTTTGTGAATTGTCTACGCGTGTGAATTATTAGAGAAAACAGTGGTTTGATGTTGATATAATCTCCCAAAAACTGTGACGCATCAGCATATTGCGATGAAAAAAATATATAAAAACGAAGATTACGAAAGAAATTATAGGCCCAGAAGGGCTAGAACCCAAAGTTGTAAAGCCAGTTAAATAAATAAAAATTGTAACACTAGTACATAATATTATATATTAGTCTATAGTCTATGTAGATAATCTCAAAAATTAAAACTGGTTATAACTTTTATGTCCCAAAGTCTAAGAATTTAAAAGGGGTTGCCTATCCAATAAAATACAATTAAAACCAAAAATATCCCAAAACACGAAATTTTACTAGCGGTACGAAATTCCCATACAAGCCTGCCATTCCTCTTTAACAAAACGTAAAAGCAAACTTTAAAAAATTAACAATAATTAATAATTTCAGCAATAAATATTGTACTCAAATTGATTTTGGCTTCTGCTCGATAAGGCATTATTCGCACCCTGTTTGAACTATTTCTATTATCTGTTGTTATAGCTAAACCTACACTAATGTCTTATTCTAGTTTTAGTTCTAAATGTTAGCGAATGTTTATTAAAGAAAATACCATAAACATATATATTATCATTATGATTTGCAATCTTTCACAAAAAAAAAACATTGTTTTAGTTTTAAGGAAATAGTTAAAATTTTGTACAAAAACCGGATAAAAAGAAGCTCCTTATGGTTTGAGTATTCATAGAACTTATCGCCTTTTCTAACTCATATGTCTCCGGGAACAAAGTTCACTCACAGACGTAATATGCTACATAGACATGTGGGCGTTTACTGGTTTTGCTGGTCTTCATATAACATCCCAAATACAAAAATGTATAAGCAAACTCTGAGAGAGAGAGAGAGAGAGAGAGAGAGAGAGAGAGAACCAAGGTGTTTTTGGCAGAAGACAATCACTTCGGACAACGATGAGGTCTGTGGCTATTACTCAATGAAAAACAATCTCTTGACACAACCTCACTTGACGATCTCACTCAAGAATTACGAGTCACAATCTTTACATTCAATTTTCCATTTTGTTTTGTAACGATATAGATATTCACATTGCAACTGTTCTCTACAAAATACAAGTCAACGTTATTTTATTTTAATAACATAATATTTATAAACATAATAAAGGCAATAAATATATAACGCAAAGATATTGGAGCAAGGTCAATAGAATCTGAAAAAGATATAAATATTCAATCTAGAATGTAACTACGGCAACAGATGTCGCCAAAAGGCCACAGATCGATGACTAAAATATCATTACTGCCCAAGGGTTTGGGGAACAAAATTTGACCTTTAATAAAACGTTAAAGCCGTCATCAAAGAACAAAAATAATAAAATAATTTCCTCATAACAGCGTCTGACGTCGAGGTTTAATTAAAATTTCAGTTTTTGGACCGTTTTGAGTAGAGTAAAGAATATTAAGCTCAAGGTAACTAAATTCTATCCTCTTTTTCCGACCTTTAGGTGTGAAGTTTTTCTCTAAATTTATATGGTAGATGGCATCATTTTTAATATGGCAAACGCAATGGGTGCGTTTGGCAGAAAAAAGCACTAGCAAGCGCTTGTAAGCAAAATGGCGATCATTTCTTAAATTTACGCGAACACTACACATTGAATAAAACTAAATTTACGGATTTTATCGCGTTTATTTCTCTACTTTTACTTATTTTTAATTCCCGACGTTTCGGGTGCTTTACAGCACCCAATATCACGGGGGGGGGGGACTGAGATGTTTGACGTCCCAATGTCATAGTTAGTCCTGCTACCTTCAGTTTTTGAATATTAATTTTTGGTCCGATTTACGCAAAACGAGCTTATAGTATCATGAAGTCTTGCAGTGGTATGCTTAGGTTTGGGTTTAATTTTGTTAATTATAGGATCCCAAGCAGGTGGCAGCACCCATCCATCTTCTCTATTGAAATTTGGATGTTTTTTTTTTTTTTAATTTCAATAGCCTCGCGTATCATCCTTGGTAAGAATCGGTGTTCTTTTGCGAGAATTTGTGGTTTATCAAATCGAATGTAATGGTGGGAACGATCTTGAACATGTTCGCAGACTGCAGATGTTTATGTTTATTCATGTCATTATATTACTTAAAACTAATATTGCACAAAACAACTTAAAAACTCTACTTCAAAAGAAACAAATTAAATAAGGAAAATGGCGGATTGTGTCAGCGCTACTGAGGTAGCAATCGTGTCCTGGCCGAAAACTATTTCAGCGCTTGTAAGCGCTTGCTACCGCTTTTTTCTGCCAAACGCACCCAATGGCTTGCATTTACTGTGCGGCACTCGGGCGGTGCAATGATTTTCTTAATTCGTATTTTCTTTAATTAAATGGGTATAATAATATGGTTTATATAATAAAATATAACAAAAATGTCTGTCGAGCGAAGTAATAAAGTTGTACAAAAACGAAGGTGCTCAACTTTTGTATAAAGAGTAGGGTACACTTTAAAAATAAAACATCTTTTTGGGTATATATTGTGCTTTATTACTAGTTTATTATATAATATAAAACATTGCAAGTCTTTATACATTCTTTTCACAGAAAACTTAATTAATTAAAAGTCAAAAATAAAGTTAGACTCTAGCTCACATAAAATTGACTTATGTTTAACCAAGTGGTAGAAGTACTTGAAAATACATTTTTTAAATTGTTGTAACATGTTAAATTTGGATTTACATACTATTTAATACACAATAACTTCCTGCCATGAGTTTTATAGGTTTTATATAATAGACTTATAAAAATAAGCCTATCACAGTCATACAAATTACGACTTTCATAATAATTTAATTATTGAGATAACCTTTGAATAATATGTTGATATAGTTATAATTTTAAAAACTCAATAAAAGTACTTTACAATACAATAAAAACCTACTTACTTTTTAGTAAAAGTATTTAGTAATGCGCTTACAAAAACAGCAAACATTGACCAATTTTATCAAAAACGGTGTTTAAAAGCATGAAAATGCCCACAGCAATTTATTTTTATTTAAAGAAACTACTGTTCTGTTAAAAATGAGTAAGAAACCCTGCGGGATTATATTTTTTGAAACATTAAAATCATTTGGTACCTTTCTTCATTAATAAAACTTTTACATTAGAGATGACATTTTGATAAATTTGTACGTTCTGTTGTCTGGGATTTTGTTGTAAAAGACGCATACTAATCATAAATAAGCTAATTATTCTGTGCAGTCTTGTAACCGGCATTACATTAATAATAACGATATTAATGAAAATAAAAATATAAGGAAGAATGAAAAAAATACAGTTATTAAATTTAAAAGCACAAAAAATATTTACGTAATAAGGCTATGCTATTATAGTTGTAGCACGAATGGGTTGACTCGACCGGGGCAGGACCATGCTCTCACAGAAATGCAGCGTAAAATAGCAGCGTAATGCTGCTGTGTTTCGTATAGTGAGTATAGAAAACTGGAGACCCTTTTTACTGGAATCGAGGCATTTCATCTTTGTCCTCATGGGTGACAACGCATTTGCATTTTGTTATTCATTCTTAATTGTGAATAAATGTGTGTGTAGTTATTCACTTACCATCAGGTGGACAGTGTGGTCGTTTGTCACCCTAGTTCTATAAAATAAAGGCATGCAGATGCCTTTCCCTTCAACAATAGTAATGTCATAGCACATCGAGATAAGAGCTATGCGCTTCTTATCTCAATACATAACATTATGCGTGACATTTTTGCTGAGACAAATAAATATGCTCAGAAACTAACAACTAAAATGATGAAAAACGATAAACTTTTACCCTCAAATAGAGTCACAAATTGGCATAACATAACCTTATATGAACTGTTACTATATTTTGCCATAATCTTGGCAACCGGGCTTGCGACAAAATCGGTACTACAGCCTTATTTTCATAGAAGGCTATATGATACGATAGATCTTCATCAGTCAATCAAATAATAAAAGGATGATGCTGCTTTATCGACGCCATTTTTACAGTTGATATTGTACTAAATATTTTAGTACAATATCAACGGTAAAAATGTTAAAAATTTAGTCGATTTAATTATGGCGTAATGTAGTTAGTTTTTATTAAGTTGATTTTTCTAAGTGTTCTCCTAACTGTTGCCAAAGCTTGTTTGCTATTTTTTAATTAATATATTAGTTAAAGTTGTAACGGTGCATCTGAATACACCCTTAAAAATAATTATTAATCTTAAATAAATACATTCTAATTTTAAAGTAATAACAAACTATTACATATTATTAATTTCAAATATTAATCTACGGAACTTTAAAATAGTTAATTTAATCCGCGCACCGTTAAACCGTTGCTCACCGATCTCTAGATCTCTAAATCAGACAGTGCGGAGATGCGCGTCCTCTGCGAGTCCCCGTTCGGGCCATTGTACGTTCATTTCTACCTGAGACTGCTTGAAGTTCGCAACGCGCATGAACCTAAACGAACGACCGTTGATTTTACCTACATTCAAAATTTAAATTATTCAAAGTGAAGTTGATCCAGCTTGGGTGGGTAAATTTGTACGTGGGTGAAAGTAAGATAAATAATAAAATATTTAATCATAAAAATTGACTATTTTTAAGAAGCCACCTATCTTCTGAACTAACTTAACGGTACATAGTATACGACTTTGTGTTTTTGTATCTATCCTCCTCCTAGTATTGGTTTTAGAGAGCGGCAAAGCCTAAGGTAAGCGGGGAAAAACAGGTTTTCTAAACAAATTAAAGATTTATTTAAAAAAGTATTTGTGTTATTTGCATAACAAAACACCATTTGAGCTTAAACAATTAAAAATACATCGAAAAACATTTATTTCTAACTACAAACATTTTAATCAATAATTGCTAAAAACAACACATAAGGGATGGTTTATGTTTCGATAATGAGATAACCGTAACCGTGATAGCTGTAATTTTCATAAGCTAGCTGCACCTATTGAGAAGGATAACTGAAATTAGAACGTGATATATAACATGTATCATAGTAATTTCTAGTACGCAAAATCGAATCGCCGCAATGGATGGCAGTTACCTTAGATATTTAAAACATAGTCGGGATGGCTGTTTTGACTGTAGAGAGGGTAGCGGAAACTATTCAATATCTCCTATATTGTGGACAAATGAGCATACGGCTCACCTGATGGTGAGTGATTACCGCTGCCCATGAACAACTGCAATACAAGGGGAATTGCATATGCCTTTTAAAAAGGAGTAGGCTCTTTTCTTGAAGGTTCCTAAGTCTTATCGTTTATCGTTCCGGGAAAATCTCTGATGGTAGGCCATTCCACACGAAAGTTGTGCGAAGAAGAAAACTTCTTTTAAATCGCCCAGTGGTGGACCGCCAGTCATTCAGATTGTATGGATACTACTACACTAGTTTTGACGCTATGTGCGATAGTCAAATTGTGAGGCTGGAATTAGTCCGAACAATTCATCAGAACACTCCCTGTGATAAATGCGATAAAACACGCAAAGAGTTGCAACATATCTTTGTAGTGCTAATGTCAAGGCGATCGGAAAAAGCTCAGTCAAAGTCGAAGAGAAGACGATTCGAATGGCTCTGCGTTAGACGCGATCAAATGGTAGAAGCTGGCACTGGGGAGCCCCAGCCCAGAGATAATGATAGGCATTCCATGTGTGGCCGAACCTGCACCTTGGACAGTTGCAGGCGGGTTACCGACACGAAATACTGTCCCGCTCTGCTAAGCACGCCAAGCTTTTTGGAGGCCAAGTGACCGTAATACAGCACGTCACTCGTTATGTTGACGCCGAGGATTCCGATATTGCCTGAGGCAACAAGGGGAGTGCATTGAAACTGAGGGGATACGACGAAGGGCTTCTTTTTAGCGGAAATGCGCAAACTAGTGTCTTCTGGGGATTGAAGTGGACTAGATTTAGTTGCCCCCAGTCCGAGACTTCGTTTATTAAGTTCTCAACTTCAGGCTCAAGTTTGTCCCGGTACTCGGCGACGTTTTCCCGAGAAGTATTGGCACAGCCGGTGTATAAAGTTACCAGTGTTACCAATAAAAAATGATCATTAAATTCGATTAAAAATTGACGAAAATATCGCAAACATACTCGAACATAGGGAAAAGGACATATTACAGTAGGCCTCAGGACTAATGAGTCTCTCCTTCCTTGAAGTCAGTTTTTTATTACTAATAATTTTACTAATACTTTATACTAAAAAAAACTATAATAACATACAAAGTATGTATAAATACAAATCTACTAATAAGTAAATACATAGACACACACAATCGTAACATTATTATCTCAATTACTAATATTATTTTTATCATACTCACTAATTGTCCTTTGATGTGGTACTTATATAGTAAAAAAATGCTATAATATTGTCGCACCATGTATGTAAATCATTATGTAAGTTGTCGCTACGCGAACCGATTGAACATGCTCGAAGTTACGAATCGGCGGTACATGGAAAAACTTTTGTAAGTTTATTTGTACTGTCGGATGTTATGTTATAACTATATTTTGTAAAAATAAATAAATAAAAATAAATATTAATACAAAATATAATAACCTAAACTGATTTACAAATAATAGTCCTCCAAAGGAAGCTACACAATTTATTTGCTGGTAGTCTATCAAAAGATAAAATACAAAGATTATATAAAAGGGTTACAAAAATATTATGGAATTTCTGGATGATAATAACCCTTGGGAATGAGATTATCACTACTATGTTATTTCAGTTTGTTAGTTAAGTAACTAACAAATTGGGTTATATAACTTCTGACAAAAAAGAAAAATTACACTGTTCTTTTTTTTTTAAAAAAATGTCCCGCTAGATTCCTTTTTTTCTTAGACTTAGGTAATATCCAAGCCTGCAAATTTAACATAAGAATGACTTTCGACAAGTATTATTTATAATCTACAATAAATAAAAAGATTTCTATTTAAAAAAAGGTAAATTTGAAGATTTTTTAACAAATCGGTAATAAATTTAAGATTTAACGGTAGTATCCTTCATTTCGTAGGTGGTGAAGCGACGAGCCTAAGGTTACCGAATTTCTAATTCCCCGGTCGAGCCTTAAGCCTATTACGCGAGATGTTAAACCCAAATGTACTGTATACGCAAAATTGCTTCTTCCGTCTACAGAAAATGGCGACTATAGCACGCGGTTTCCCATACAATGCACTCGCTCTTCCCTAAACGAACTATTGCTTGCCAAAATCTATGAAGGAACCCTGCTTGATTAGGAGAAAATGAAATTGGAGCGGATTAACTAATAAACACAATTATATCAAGCAGGTATGAATATGAATTAAGGTGGGGTTCACTCACCGGGGTGTTGTTTCCATGTGGCTTGGGCGCTTTGTTGCTGCGGTGCGACTTCTGGTGGATCCTCTGGGGTGATGCGTCAGAAGAGAGCGGTGCGCGACTATATCTCACACTAGGTGAGGCGGTTTCTCCCGGAGCTCGACTGCTCCGGGCTAATGCGGTTTAACTGACGGTGCACGTGGGCAAGAGTCTTCTAGGACACTACTGTCCTAGGCGGTGTGGTTACAAAGAAGAGCGCGACGGGAAGAGAGCGCACGTAGGCCGTGCGTGCACTTATATCAGTTCGGTTGCGAAGATCACGTGACATTCTAGAACTATCTTCTTTCCCCTCTCACCCCACCACCCCGGTGTGTCGAAAGGGACAACAGGTGAAGTAAAGGTCGCAGGAAGGACAGATCTTGGCAAGCATACCGTCGAATAAAATAAAATTACGAATGGTTTTCCGCGCAACCATCCCCCCCGGCTTGAAGGATTTCCTTCAAAAAATAACTAAAACAACTAAAGCTAAGATCAACTAACAAAATAACTAACTAACGCTAATATTAAACCTGAATTTCAACTACCATTTCTAATCTAGAAAGCTAATTTAAACTATGAGCAAAGGACACAAACGGATTGTGTTACTCGACAAGACCTAAAGTCCGCATTTACGAAAATGACGGCTTAGGACGTATCCGAAAGCAAGCTATACATCTGTGCACCCGATTGCGGATTAAGTTACGTGCCGAAAGAATCCAATAATTCTGACGCAAGATCGACATCAGCAAGTCTTCTCTTAGTAGAGGAAGTTCCTCTCTAATACGCTGCCACAACCGAACAATGCTGTCAGGCGGCGAGTCATCCCAATCGCATTCAAATAACCAAAGTTGTTTAATCAAAAGCTTAGCGTATAATACCACCGGAGCTACGAAACCCATGACATCCCATAATCTAGCAATGCATGACAGTATTGTGCGCTTTATGCACTTCTCTACGGACGGGTTTACCTTAAGGCTAAACAAGTCGGACTCTGGTGACCAACACAGACCAAGCACCTTGTGTGTTTTTTTTTTATAGAAGAGGGGGTAAACGAGCATGTGGCTCACCTGATGTTAAGTGACTACCGCCGCCCATGATCAACTGCAACACCAGGGGAATTGAAGATGCGTTGCCGGCCCTTTAGAAAGGAGTAAGCTCTTTTCTTGAAGCTCCCCAGGTCGTATCGGTCCGGAAAAATCGCCGGTGGTAAATTATTCCACAGAGAGGTTATACGCGGAAGAAAACTCCTTTTGAAACCTACAGTGGTGGACCGCCAAGCATCCAGATGGTGTGGATGATATCGGGGCGTTTGCCGCGTAGTGCGTTCACGAAATTTGGCGGCTGGGATTAATCCGAACAATTCCTCAGAGCACTCTCCATGGTATATGCGAAAGAAAATACAAAGGGATGCAACATCTCTTCGCAGTGCCAGTGAATCGAGCCGATCGGAAAGCACTCGGTCGTCGACGATTCGAGCCGCTCTGCGCTGGATGCGGTCAAGTGGAAGGAGCTGGTACTGGGGAGCCCCAGCCCAGAGATGGGAACAGTATTCCATGTGCGGCCGAACCTGCGCCTTGTAAAGTTGCAGGCGGTGTGCCGGCATGAAATACTGTCCCGCTCTGCTGAGCACGCCAAGCTTTTTAGAGGCCAATTTGGCCTTCCCTTCCAAGTGACCACGAAACTGCACGTCACTCGATATGTCGACACCGAGGATGTCAGTCGTGTGTATCAGAATTGTCGAATTCCTTTGTCGCCGAAAGACGGTGTGATAGTGGGATTGTGCCTAAAACCGGACGCGAATTACTAGTCCACTTGACAAGATCGAATTGACTCGATTTCATGAGATTTATAACCTCGGCGGTGGTTAGGGTGGCCTCCTCCATGCTATCGAACGAGTACACAAAATCATCCATATATAATCTACTTTCAATTGCCCTCTTAGCTTTAGGATAAGAGGGCCCTTCATCGTGGGCGAGCTGTCTCACCGTGCGTAACGCATGAAATGGGCTCGACTTTAAACCAAAGCAAACGCGGTTAAATTCAAACACCATTAGAGGTTCCCTTGGGTTGAAACGATATAAAATGCGTTAGAATCTACGGTCGCATTCACGGACCCCTATGCAAAGAAACATTTGGCGAATATCGGTGGATAGTGCTATACTAAACCAACGAAAATTGGCTATTATATATCGTAAAGCGACAGGTGAGTGCTAGTTTTAGCACTAGCGTCGAGCACCACACGTAACTTAGATGTAAGTTTGTCCTCCCTAATGACCCCGTGATGTGGTATGAAATACGACGGTGTGTCTTCGTAGTTCGTTGGACGACGCCGTGGCGCAGTGGCTTAGCAATGAGTGGCTGCGTTGGGGGTCGCGGGTTCGAATCCCGCACGGAACAAGTATTTGTATGGCCTACAAATAGTTGTTCCGGGTCTGGATGTTTATCCTTGTGCAATTTATGTTTATAAACTGCCTCCACGATACAAGAGAAAATCTTAGTGTAGGGGTAACGTTTTTTTAAAAAAAAAGTTATCTAATTTCGAAGCCACAAGTGATATGTAACCTTCCCTTATATATTCGTTAATAACGCCGTCATAAGCTTCTTTTAACTGGGGTGAAGCGAGCATCCTACGCTCCAAGCTGTAGAAACGTTTTTCCGCCATTTGACGCGAATCGCCGAGAGATAAAACATCTCCTTTAAAGGGTAGTGCTACACTATATCGACCGTTGCGATCACGAACGGTCGTGCGGACGTAAATTTCCTCGCATACTCTATTATTTGGGCTAACTATAGGTGGAACGTGCACCTCCTCCATCTCCCGAAATTTGCGGACTAACGACTCGAGCGGTTCGACAGCCAACCCACAATAAGAGGTTGCCGAAATGCTATCCATGATGGGGGCGGAGCCAACGATGACATAGCCCAAGACGGTTTCCAATGCGTAAGGCGCGGTATGCGAGGATTTGCCCCTGACCTTATTGTTTAACAAAAGATGAGGGAAAAGCGATGATCCAATGAGCATGTCTATGTTTCCGGGAACGGCGTAAGTGTCGTCCGTTAGAGTCAAATTTTTAAATTCAATCATTGCCGAGGTGTCAACCGAAACGGTTGGCAGAAGTTCAGTGACTTTATCTACTACTAGTGCATTTATATCAAAGTTAACATTACGATCTATCCGAGAATAAATTTTTAAATTTATATATCCCTGGGTAGCTTTACTAGTACCTCCGATGCCTTTGACTACGGGACATGAAAGTGACCTATTTATTACTAAGCCTAAACGCTGACAACATTGTCGCGTTATAAAACTATTTTGTGCTCCGCTGTCCTAACCAAAATACGTGCCGTACCCAGTAACACGGTTGAAGGAGGTTGTGCTCCTATATTTGCCAATGAGCACAGAGCGACATCACCAGGTCGACCGCTAGAATCGTTGACTTTAGTAGGGGTGAATTCCTTGTCCGCTTTACTTGACGCCGATATGTTGCTATTTTCAAAATGTAATAACGTGTGATGTTTCCTGGCGCACTTGCTACATACGGAACTAGAATTGCATTTTGCAACTAAATGCTTATCGCTTAAGCAGTTCAGACATAGGTTGTTTGTCTTTACCATTTTATAACGTTCGCTTGATGAATATTTACGAAAGGTCGCACAATTGTATAAATTACCGTGTTGTTTATCTTTACATAGGATACAGGCATTCTGCGGCGGTACCGGTGCAGCGGTTACGTACGTTAACGACCCTGCGGGTTTAGGTGATGGAGTCTGTCTACGGTCGACACCTTTCTTAACCTCCTGTCTAACGTTCGAGGAGCGCGGCATCACTTTGATTTGGTCTCGCACAAAGGATGCTAATGAATCAAAGGAAGGCATCTCAGAGCTACGATGCTCCATTTCAAACGCACGCACGGTGTCGGGGTCTAGTTTCTTTAATGCAATATGGAGAAACACCACGTCCATAAGGTCATTAAATTTCAAGTTCTTAAGTGCAGCCACCGATGGCACAAATTTATCTAAAAACTGCTCTAAGCCGTTGATGTTCGCGGATGATATAGGTTTAATATCAAACATTTGGTCTAAATATGAAGAGGCTAACATTCGATTACCTTCATATTTGTCCTTAAGCGTTTCGAATATTAACAAATAACTATTTGCTGTTGGTGTGAAACCCGAGCGAATTGACTGTGCCCTGCCACTCAGTTTATTAATTAAATAATATAATTTTTCAGCGTTCGATAACGATGGATTATTATGTATATTGTTTTGAAAACTACTAAAGAAGAAGGGCCATGTCTTAGTATCGCCATTGAATACCGCAATATCTATTGGGGGCAACCTAATCGAATCACGTGGGCGTACCTGGGCTTCCGGCTTTGCTTCGCTTTGAGATTTGGACTGCAAGAGCTTCGCCGTTCTTTTCACGCGACACAACATATCTTGAAATACTAGAAG
This sequence comes from Parnassius smintheus behrii, assembly GCA_036936625.1. Taxonomy (NCBI): domain Eukaryota; kingdom Metazoa; phylum Arthropoda; class Insecta; order Lepidoptera; family Papilionidae; genus Parnassius; species Parnassius smintheus. The sequence continues at coordinate 16,818,338 of JAUPFT010000001.1, read as the reverse complement.
CGGTTGGTAGTTCACTGTATATTTCGGGACGACTTGTAATTCCAAATTATTAATTTGGTCTAATATCCTTTCGTAATCCGTCCGCAAACAATCCACTGTTTCTATTTCTTTTAAAAAGTTTCCCGTACTGCTTCTACGTTAATGTTCTTTATGTGATTACTAATATTTTGTATACGTGAAAAAAGTATGTCCCTCTTGGCGTAAAGCGTTTTAAGTTTAATTTCATTTCCACTAACTGCCATTTTAAATTATTATAATTAATATTAGATTAATCACAATTAATCGCACAACGCTGGAGGTTGGACACGCGTGCCGTATTACGTCGTTAAATTGAACGCCTTTACAACGAGCCAAGGTGATGCGTGTCGCTCGCTAAACTCAATATTTTTTCTCAAATGTCGGGTAAGCGCGTAAATCGTGTGTGATTAAACTGTTTTCAATTACTAAGCAACTAATAAGCTTTAAATTTAAAACTAAATACAAACACTATTTAAATGAATAATTCTATTTGCGACTAACTAACCAAAGTTTAAATTTAAACTAAACGAACACTATTTAAATCTATTCCATAAAATTAGAGTGCATTGTCTAAGTAATTAATCTAACAATTCGATTTTTGAATGGACGGTGCGGCTATAGCACCAGTCTAAATCCTGCCGAATGACCAGAAAATGGTTGAGCGGCTACTAAACACCAGTCCAAATCCGGCCGAAGGTCCAGAAAATGGTGGAGCGACGAGCCTAAGGTTACCGAATTTCTAATTCCACGGTCGAGCCTTAAGCCTATTACGCGAGATGTTAAACCCAAATGGACTGTATACGCGAAATTGCTTCTTCCGTCTACACAAAATGGCGAATATAGTACGCGGTTTCCCATACAATGCACTCACTCTTCCCTAAACGAACTATTGCTTGCCAAAATCTATGAAGGACCCTGCTTGATTAGAAGAAAATGAAATTGGAACGGATTAACTAATAAACACAATTCTATCAAGCAGGTATGAATATGAATTAAGGTGGGGTTCACTCACCGGGGTGTTGTTTCCATGTGGCTTGGGCGCTTTGTTGCTGCGGTGCGACTTCTGGTGGATCCAAGCTCCGAGCTAATACGGTTAAACTAGCGGTGCGCGTGGGCAAGAGTTTTCTAGGACACTACTGTCCTAGGCGGTATGGTTCCAACGAAGAGCGCGACGGGAAGACAGCGCACGTAGGCCGTGCGCGCACTTATATCAGTTCGGTTGCGAAGATCACGTGACATTCTAGAACTATCTTTCCCCTCTCACCCCACCACCCCGGTGTGTCGAAAGGGACAACAGGTGAAGGAAAGGTCGAAGGAAGGATAGAGCATACCGTCGAATAAAATAAAATTACGAATGGTTTTCCGCGCAACCAGTAGGTGTAACAAGACAAGACATAGAGTAACTGAAGCAGATGATTAGCAACACCTTTTCAAAAACAACTGGAAATTATGAAAAATCCGCCTGCCCATCGTGGCAACTATAGCGAAGTCCCCCTATGAGGCAACCATTGCAATTAGAGCCGCAACTCATTGCTAAGCCACTACTTCAAGGAGCTGTCATAAATGCATTATATTATAAAATCTAAAGCAAATACGTTACGTTATTACGATAGTTTAAAATACTACACGTTTGAGGGGACGCAAGTTCTTCTCATGAGAATATTTTTATAAACTACCAGAGGAATTTGTTACAGAAATTTGGGCTCGAAAATTAAGAGCGATAAAAACTTTTCGGTAGGCACGTAAATAATGTCAATTTATCTTTAAGTTTTACAAAAGCAATCAGGTTATCACATTGCAAATAACTACGTTGCGAAGCTGTGAAGTAGCAAAAATTCATCTCGCCTTCCAATCATTACAATATATCAACTCTAAACATAGGCTGCCCTCATGGATTGCCTAATTAATTGCCTCAGTCCTTTTTTATACTTTTGATTTGTTATCAGGAAGATGCTACTCCCAATCTCCTTAACCAGTTTCCATCTTTCGCCTCTTACGGCACCCACGGGGTAATATAGCGATAGTGGGTATTTTTAAACCGCCACTACAAGGCTAATACCTAGTTATAAATATATAATCCTTACTTATTGCAAGAAATATAGATGGTGAAAGGATTAAATAAAATTATTTGTATAAAAATTTCGTTATATATGTTTCACAATCTAATTTTTCCGAACCTGATATAAATTTGGTATTATTCCACAGTTGGGAGGATGTTATGTAGTAATCAATATTTGGCAGCAATCACGGTGACAAACACCGTGCATAACAGAGATACTGCTATTTTATAACGATCTTAGAAATCAGGCTACCAATTCATTTTTCCATTAATAAATTATATTCAAATTAAACGACTCCCACTGGTCTATTTAGGGTGATACATTATTTTAAGCCGCCAATTATTTATTTCAATACCTACCCTTTGAGAGAAATCTAATATTACAAATTAACCAAATTACTATTTGTCGTATCATAAATAATGTGTCGTAATTCTGAAATAAATATATTTAAACAAATACGATAAACTTATATAAATTAATGTATTTATATTAGTAAAAATACTGCCTAACTGGGCTCATGCTACTGTCTCATTTTTGAAAGAGTCATGAAGCTATTACGCCGCACTGCTTCAATGTTTCAGCAGATTTCACATATCCCGATATACTGTACACCTCGATGCGAAGCGAGTAGGATTAGACTTTACTGTAGTATTGACAGGGTCACGCTTCCCACTCTCATTGAATCCTGTATATTATTTTATTAATCAGACATGCAGCTTTTTTCACTGGTAAAATAGCACGTAGCGGGGATCAAACCAGAGCCGCTCACGATTTTGAAATTTACGGCGATTGCTTAGCCTTTATCTACTTAGATGTACTCACAGCATTATAGTAAAATTTAAACTTAGTGAGATGGAGTTATGTTATGAGTTAGTTATGAATAGTGATACAAACAATGGTCATTATGCGTATTTTACTAAATTTAATAACTATCAGTGTTCTTCCGTGTAGTGGCGGTTGAGAATATCCACTACCCCATATCTTCCCGTAGGTGTCGTAAAAGATGACAGAGGGAGACAGGCAGGAGATGGGCAGCAGCATCTTCCTGATAACACAAGAATATAATAAAAAACTGCGGTTGCCGACCCGCTCGCTAAGCGTGACAACTACGGCAAACATCCCCCAAAGAGCAACGACACAAACAAATGGCCCCCAGTCTCCGTCGGCCCCGCTATTCCTGGCCACGGTGGCGACCATGGTAACGGTGGGGCAGGTGGTGCTAAGAATCTCCTGTGGTGGTTAGATTGCGACCTACGTTACACCCTGAGGACTAACGAGGAGATACTGGAGCTGGAACGAGAGGTAGACCAGTTGCGCTAGCATATTATAGGATTATCCGTGCTCCGAAAAGGGGGGGAGAACACGGTAATCCTCGAGTGTGGCAACTTGTTCTGTCACCAGGAGGGCGACCATCCGTCGACTGTCGACGAGAGTCGCGTACCTGACACTCAGAATTACCAAATGATATTCGCTAATGGTCATACAGGTTTACGCACCAACCTCGGCACATCCCGACAAGGAGGTGGAAGAAATGTACGAGGATATCTCAAGAGCAATGCATTCCTCCAAAACCCTCTAAACGAAGTTGATGTGAGACTTCAACGCAAAACTAGGCACAAGAGAAAGCGGTGAGCTGAAGTTTGGGAAATTTGGAATAGAGCGACGAAACCCTAGGGGCCAGCGGCTGGGTGGCTTATGGACCTGGACAAGTCCCGACGGTTTGACAAAAAATGAGATTAACTTCATTATGACGACCAGACAACAACTGTTCAGTGACGTCTCAGTGATTGCAAGGGTGAAAACTGGCAGCGATCACCGAATGGTTAGAAGCACACTGAACTTAAACGTTAAGTTGGAGAGGTCTCGTCTAATGAAGTCAATGCTCTGTCCACCTCGTGAGCTAATCCAGGGTCCCGTAAACTTTCAGTTCGAATTACAAAACCGTTTTCAGTGCCTAGAAGACTGCAATAAAGTGAAAGATATGAATGACAAGCTCGTGGAAACTGTCCATGCGGTCGGAGCTAAGTTCTGCAAGACCCGCCGCAGTATAACACAAAAACTCTCCGATCACACTCTTAATCTCATGAATGTTAGACGGGAGATGAAGCTGCAGTCGTCAGCAGATTTGACGGCATACAAGCAACTGAACAGACAGATTTCCAAATGCGGCAGGACTTACGCAACTTCAATACAGCTCGTATTGAAGAAGCGATTGAGCGGAACAAGGGCTCCAAAGTCTTTGCCAGAGATCCAGAAAGAACCAACTGTCAAAGCTGAGGACTGAGTGTGGCAGCATCGTTTCCGGGATAACTGAGATTTAGAGTGAGATTGAGAGGTTCTATGGGCAGCTGTACACATCACCGTTGGTGCCACACGCAAGTGTGAGTAACGATCCAAGAGCAATACTTATCCGACACTATTCCGATGATATTCCGGACGTCAGTCTAAGCGAGATTAGAATGGCTTTCCAGCAAACTTATAAACGCCAAGTCCCCGGGCTGAGATGTAATTACAGCGGAGCTTCTGAAAGCGGGTAGAAAATCGGTACTTGATGTCCTTCGGAACTCTTTAATTCCATCCTTCATGGAGGCACTACTCTGGAGGCGTGGATCAGAAGCGCGGTGGTCTTATTCTTCAAGAAAGGCGACAACGCTCTCTTGAAGAACTACAGACCGATATCTCTTTTAAGCCGCGTCTACGTGCTGTTTTCTAGAGTCATTACGAATCGTCCCGCACGCAGACTCGACGACTTCCAGCCTCTAAAACAAGCTGCTTCCCGAAAAGGCTTTAGTACAAAATGATTTCTTAAATTTACGCGAACACTATACATTGAATAAAACCCGTCGTCTCCCCGTGACCACGGGTGCTGTAAAGCACCCGAAACGTCGGGATAATAAAAATAAATTAAAGTTGAATTAAACGCGATAAAATCCGTAAATAATAGTTTTATTCAAGGCTTTAGTACCATAGACCACATATATACCCTACGGCAAATTGTACAGAAGTCCGAAGAGTACAATCCGCCACTTTGTCTAACGTATGTTGACCATGAGATAGCCTTTGATTCCGTCGAAATTTGGGCGGTGATACAGTCTCTTCAGCGGTGCCAAGTTGACTGTCGGTATATCGAAGTACTGAAGTGTTTGTACAGTAGGGCTACAGAGTACCAAACCTCTCCATTTACCGAGAGATGTAAGACAGGGTGACGTTATGTCCCCGAAACTCTTCACCGCTGCATTGGAAGACGTTTTCAAGCTACTGGACTGGAAAAAATACGGTATTAACATCAATGGCGAGTACATCACTTATCTTTGATTTGCCGACGATATAGACATTATGGCAGAATGGCTGGAGGATCTAAGCACTACACTCAATGACCTCAATGGATAGGTCTTATGATGAACATAGACAAAACAAAGATCATGTATGATGTCTATGTCACACCTATGCTGGTAGTTGTTGGGAACACTATGCTCGTTGTTGACAAGTACGTTTACCAGGGACAAATAGGACTAGGTAAGTCCAACTTCGACCGAGAGGTCAATCGACGGATTTAACTCGGGTGGGCCGCGTTTGGGAAATTACGACATATCTTCTTGTCATTTATATCTCAAAACCTGAAAACTAAATCGTACAACCAGTGCGTGTTGTCAGTGACGACATATGGAACTGAGACGTGGTCCTTCTGGTCATATGAGGACGCTCAAAGTCGCTTAGCGAGGCTATGGAAAGGGCTATGCTCGGGGTTTCTCTGCGTGATAAATTTAGAAATGAGGATATCCACAGTAGAAACAGATTGACTGACGTAGCCCAACGGATTAGTAAGCTGAAGTCGCAATGGGCCGGCTATATATCTCAAAGAACCGACAACCGTTGAGGAAAAAGGTTCTCGAGTGGCAGCCTCCTACTGGTAGGCAAAATGTTGGACGACCTCCTACTGGATAGAGTAACGACCTGGTAAGACATGCAGGAAGTCGATGGATGCAGATGGCTCAGGATCGTGTTTTGTCGTATAACTTGGGGGAGGCCTATGTCCAGCAGTGGAATTGTAAAGGTCTGTAATGATGATGATAATGATGATACCAGTATTGTAAAGAAGAAGCCAATGTGTTAGCAAATCTAAATGTATTTAATTTAATAACAAGCTTGTGTGTACTTGATGTTGTGGTTAGCGTCAGAAAACACGTTACTGTGTTTAGTGACAATTGTTTCCAATATTCAAAGCAGCTAATTTCCAAAGTTCTGACGCTTAATTAAAGCATTGTTGGTATAAATAATTAGACAACCCTCTAAATTAAAATATCATGAAAAAATGTTAGGTTAGTATTATGGATACATCGGTTCAAAATCCGTATCCCCTAAAAGGTTTTTAAAAGCCATTACAATGGGCTTAGTTAGTTGTCAAATTTTCATTTTTATTTAAAGTTTAAAGGGTAGAATAAAATTAACGCGTTTAATTTGCTTATCATATTTTCATATTTTGATTAAGAAAAGGTCAACTTTGGGTTTTTTGTTAACCATAACCATATTGATGTGTAATTGTTGCCTTTATCTGTGTTTATGACTGATAAAATGGTTACTACACCGACGGAAGCTACCCAAGTTGTAGTTTTAAGTGAGGCATGACACGGACAACTTGTAGTAGCACGCCGACTTCATTTGAGACGTTCAAAGGTACAGTGGGTATACCGCAGGTATCTGGAGACTGATTCTTTTGTTCGGCGACTTGGAACCAGCAGACTATGGGCAATTACAGAATGTGACGACCGCTTAATTTCAAAAAAAATTATGCGTGGTGGAGCCATGCCGCAGTTATATTAGTAGTATATTTGTAGCACGAATGGGTTGGCTCGACCGAGGAAGGACCATGCTCTAACAGAATAGCAGCGTAAAATAGTAGTGTAATGTTGCTGTGTTTCGTATTATGAGTGTAGAGAACCGGAAACCCTTTTTACGGGACACGAGGCATTTCATCTTAGTCCTCACGGATGACAACGTATCTGCATTTGTATTCGTAATCGTGGATAGATGTAGATGTCTATGGGCCACAGCAAGCACTTACGATCAGATGGACTGTGTGCTCGTTTGTCACCCTGTCTTATAAAAAAAACAGTTCGTTGCAGGACCATGGACTTAACGCTAATCATCTACAGCAAACGTTACGTGACATTCGAGTTGACGAAATCAGTAAGAAGACATTGAGAAGAAAACTAAAGGAACAATACAAAATGCAAGATGCAGGAGTGTACAAACTTGATTGTGTATGTGGTCTCTCCTACAGAGTACAAACAAAAATATTAATTAAAACCCGCGTTAAAGAACATATTGCTGATGGGAAGAATCTAGTATTTTCATAAGCTACTATTTTACGCTGGTATTCTGTGAGAGCGTGGTCCTTCCTTTGTTGAGCCGACCCATCTGTGCTTCAACTATACCACTAATATAACTGCAGCATGGCATAGAAATCGTTATAAGGGAACGAAATTTAACATCACACAAACCGGCAACTGGCCCAAAATCCCCAAACCGAAACCGAAAAACCCGATTAGCTACAGTATTACAATAACTTTATTTTATTTCAGGCATCAAGGACTTAAAAATTAAGAACATTGGCCCATAGCAATATATATCTTAACCTAAAAATATATATGAAATATAAATATTACATTATTTAGGGAACTTTCTTCTTTGGCGCGTCCCTGTATCGGCGAAACACTACCCCAGAGGGCCAGAAATCGGGAGCAAGGAATGTCTCTTTGTATTTTGCAGGAACCTGGAGTACGTAGGATTTGAAGTTCGTGGACCTCTTAGATTCCAGACGCTGCAAATGTAAAGAGATCGGATCCTCTATGCGGCATCGGCTTCGTTCTTCCACGAAACGCAGGACGTCTTCTCCCGACGTACTTTTGTCCAAACGGGAGGTGTAGAGCTGTATGGTGGGCTCCACAATACGTAGAGTTGTATTTGCGTTTATTTTGGCGGTCGCACGCTGGTTACAGACGGGTCTCGACCGACGTTTCTTCTCAACAAGAGTAAACCCGTCATTCTCTCTCTTGGTTTGGGTCACCACAGGAACTGATTTTACTTCCACATTATTTTGTTTTCGACCACATGAGGGTTGCGAAGATTTTCGAGAAACATCCGCAAACGTCTTTCCTTGTTGACAGGTTGGCTTCGGCGGAGGACTACTCAAGGGTTCAGTCAAGGGCTGAGGTGGTGATGCAATTACGACCGAGGTCGCCCTGGTTTCACGGTTATCAACCCACTGACAGACGATATCGCGTGACGGAGTCGCAATCACCGGTGAAATATGACTACTATTACGATTACCGCGTGTCGTATTTACATTCTGCGGTGGCAGTGAATTCGCAGATGTTGCAATTATGTTGCGCAACATAGTGACTTCGTTCTTCAGCTCGGTTGCGGCTCGTTCCGATTCTTCAAATTTGAAACGGAGGTCGGTGACTTCGGCTTTCAACGTGGTGATGTCTTTCAACATTCTGGTCATGTCTACGTGATCGAAGGTCACGGGAAGCAGCTTGTTGGATTCACGCGCAACGAAAGTTGGGATGTCATCAGGATCAGTCTCTTTGAACAGTCTGAAGATGTCTTGCAGGCCTTTCTTACCGCTTCCATCTCTATGACGTGTGATAAGACGGATTTGGGTCACGGCTGAATCTGCTAACACCTTCTTCGCTTGGATGATCTCGTCCTCGGTGAAGCTGGTCATAAGTATCTGCTCCAGTGACACCTGGTCCATGACGTCCAATTTTTGTTGAACAAAGGCCACGAACTCGTTCACTACGACGGTATCGGATCGTTTAGGTTGACACGCCATTTCGAATTATTTTCGCGCAGTTGGTATGCTTACGCTGCGAAAATATTGTAGGTTCGGCATTAGAGCCGCCACATAGTTATGAAGCGACTGCACTGACCGGCAGTAGAAACGCGACTTCTATACAGTATTAGCTCACCGCCGATCACGCCTGGAGATTGCGTGAGAATCTGTCTTTTTCTGAGAAACTGAGTGTACAATTATATATACACTCAGTTTCTCCCGTCATTGCTATATATATAGTGAAAGATTTTCCCAATATTGCATTCAAGAATCTGTAAATTTTGGCGGTGGTTCTTGTATGGCGTGGGTAGAAATTTCTTAAGACGGAAAAATGGAACTTGTTTTCGCTGACCAAATCAACGATGGAAGTTGTAGATTTTTATTAACTGCTGACCGATATATAACTGAAATTCTTGAAGATCACGTAATGCTGTACGCTGGTTTTATCGAAGAAAATTTCTTGTATATGCATGATAATACGAGACCTCATAGTGCGCGGATTGTTACGGAGTACATATCGGCGATCGGAATTCAAAAAATGGTGTGGCCAGCACGAAGCCCGGAATTTAACCTAATCAAACACATGTTGGACGAACTAAAACGGAAAGAGCCAGGGTTTCCACTATTTCTTCCATTACCGAGCTTAAAGTCACTGTGTTTTAAGAGTATGAGTGGGAGAACGTACAATATTATGTCATCGTAACGCTGATCAGATCTATGACTAAAAGACATTAAGAATATACCTGGTCACGCACGCGGGGTGGGGGTAGAAGTGGGGGGAGAAGGCGTTAATACCAGGTACTAAGAATATTTTTTCGCGATTCTATTGTTTTTTATTGTTTTCTGAACTGTTTTGACCCTACTAAATTTTCTATCAAAATTACCATTTTTTTCAGAGCCAATAATTTATCATTCAATGAATTGATTTTAAAATAATTTACCATTATTGAAGATATTATTCAATAAACTTTTAGGCAACATATGGTTCTAATTGATATGTTTCATATTATTAAAAATATTAACCATCATACGTGGACGGGGCAGGACCTGCGGCGCTCTAATGTAACCCTCATTCGAAAGGCAATAGAGCGAAACAAGAGTCCCAAAGTCTATGCCCGGAAGCTTGGGAGCCCCATAACAAAACTAAAGACATGTGATGGCAAATTCTTCACGTTGAAGTCTGAGATTTTCGCTGAAATCGAAGACTACTACGGTACACTATATGTCTCCCAAAATCAGAAAACTGACCCCAAATACGACAATCCCAGAGCCACACTAACCAGCCACTATACCTACAAGCTGCCAGGTGTCTGTTTGGAGCCGATCGAGTTCGCCCACAGGTAACTTAAAAATGGAAAATTCCCCTGGAGTGGACGGAATTACAACAGAGCTTTTGAAAGCGGGAGGACAACCATCGCTAAAAGAGCTTTGTCGAATTTTGCCGCAACTCCAAAGGCATGGATTAGAAGCATCACGGTCTTATTTAACAAGAAAGGTGACAAGATAATATTAAATAATTATTGGCCCGTCTTGCTTCTAAGCCACGTCTTTAAGTTTTTTTTTTGAGGGTCATCACGAATAGAATATGAACATAGAATTGACGAATTTCAACCACCCGAGCAGGCTGGATTTTAAGGAAGCTATGGCATCATAGACCACATCCACATAGTAAAGCAAATCATCCTCTGTGTCTACCCTTTGTAGACTATGAGAAAGCTTTTGACTCCTCCTTGCAGCGTTGCTGGATTGACTGGTGATATAATAGATGTCTTGAGACATTTAAACACTACAAGCTCGATGTCTCTCTAAGTACAGAGTGGTCTTACAAAACCTATCCCATTGCATCGTGAAGTGAAGTGAGACAGGGGACCTAATATCCCCGAAATTGTTCACTAATTCACTGGAAGATATTTGATAACCGGTGAACCACACCTCGCTTTCCCGATGATATCGTTTTCATGGCAGAATCGCTACAGGACCTAGAAGACATGCTGAACAGCCTAAATGAATCCTTCTACGTGTCGGTCTGCGTATGTATTTAGATAAGATGAAAGTCATGTTTAACAGTTACGACATACCAGTCCCAAGTATCGTTGATTGTGAAATTCTAAAAGTTGTTTAAGAGTATATCTACCTGCACCAGATAATGCAGTTAGATAAAAACAACTTCGAGAAAGAGGTCGATAGACGGATTCAGATAGGCTGGGCAGCATTCGGGAAACTACACACGCAAAGCTTGAATACGAAATTCGAAAAAAAGTGAGTCCTACCAGTAGTCACATATTATGGTGCTGAAACGTGGACACTAACGGTACGACTACTCCACAAACTCAAAATTACCCTACGGGCGATAGAAAGAGCTATACTCGGAGTTTTTCTCTGATAGATGAGGTTGGTAATGAAGAAATCTGCCGTAATACCAAGATCCTGATGCAAACGGGATCGAATATCAAACTTTGAAGACTCAGAGTTTTTAAGTTTTAAGTGTCGTTTTTTAAGCTTGAAATGGCTTCTGTTTAGTATTACTATGGTCAAAAATATCACGAAGTAATTTCTTTGAAAAACTTTTAATTTGGTTTAAAAACTGAGAACTATTGATTTTTTTGAAAAAAATTAAGATACTGTGTGGAGCAGATATAAAAAATCAGGTGGTTATAATTATTATTATTTATAATTTTTGACCTACTTCATATTATATTTTAAATCGTCAAAGTTTTTTTCCAAACTTTTTTTTAATGCAGAGAGATAAAAGATACGTTTTTTTGCTCCAAAATATATCAGAAAAAAAGTTTATTACAACAACAATCCACCCCTATCCGATGATAGTAAAAATGTATAAGATAAAATCAAAAATAAAAATCAATGATAAAATCATTATTGCTTGCTCGTCCTACTAATGAGTTTTAATCAGATCATTGTAGAACTCATTAATTAATAATCACTTTTTTATTTATGATATATGAGAAATAGGAGATTTTTTTTTTCAAATGAAAAGTCGATACTTGAATATTGTTTGTAAGTATATTAGGGTGGGTCAATTTTTTAACCTCGATTTCAAAAGTGCTCAGCATTAAATAGGTGCCAAATAGTGACTTTAACTGATATGTAAAGTATCGTTACTTTATTTTATATTTTATTGCTTCCGGAATGTCATATACAAATATTTTTCTCAAGTTACTAATATTAGATTTTATGCGCAATAGTTTTTAGTTATGACAATTACGAAATTGTTTGATTAAGTTCATGGACACAGGAGTAGGAAGGGGTAGGGTGCGAGGGACGTTGAGACAAGTGACGCGCGATTTATTGGTAAAACAGTATCGCGCGTTATGTAGTAGAGTACAGTCATATGTTTTACGTCACTAGAACAATGGAACGCACTCGAAGTATTGGGAAAAGTCCCTTATTTAGTAATTTATGTAACTTAAAAGACAACATATTGCCAACTTACGAAGACGTGATGGAGTTGTGAATGGACCAGAATCAGGTTAAAATTTGAGAGAGAAACGAAAAAAGAGCTGACAATAGACGCAATTGTAGTTACAAAACTGATACAAATATGGGCTAAATCTTCTATTTTAGAGCAGAACTAAAGCGAATGAAGGTAATGTTACAAACTTATCATTTATAATTTTAAAACCTTCTTAAGTCTCACCCGAAAATACCTAAAAGCAAGTTGGAAAAGTTTCGCCTTCGAAGTAAAGTTTTATTTGAATTTTCGGCTTGCAAGTGTGGAAATTTTCTTAAATGAACTTGCCCTAAAAACAAAAAAATACCTGCAAGATAGCACAGCTTTATAAGAGACCAACGAACTGTTAGAAAAATTATGATAGCTAATGTAGACGTTGTCACAACAAAACGAATTACAAGAGCACTGAAAAGAAAGTTGTTTCGAGAAAAATCTGAGAGCAAATGACAAAAAGTAGCCGAAATATTTACGGAAGAGTTAAGTAGCACATCTGAATCTGAATGTATACATCTTAATTCGGATTGTAAGGAACCAACCCAAATACAAATGCGGAATTCAATGCTTAATTCGTTGAGTAATAATACTACACCGCCTGCAGTTGATGATGCTTTGCTATCGAAAACATACTATAGGTTTGGATTCTCAGACAGGACAGGAGTAGCAATTGCATCAGCAGTTCTACATGGGTCGAATTCTCAAATAATGGACAAAAATAAGCTACGCCGAAATCGACAAAAAAACTCGCGTAAATATAATTTCACAACAAACTGTTTCACAAATACCAGCATTATAGTTCGATGGAAGAAAAGATAAAACTTTGATTATGTCTAAAAAAGATGGGAAAATGTATATGCGACGCATAGTTGAAGAACATATTTTTTTGTTAAAAGAACCTGACTCCAAGTTTTTAGATTATATTACACCTGCTTCAGGCACTGCTAAGAGTATGGAACAATAAATATTCAACTTTTTCTTGAAATCAGATGTATCAATGGATTATTTGATTGCAATGGAATGTGATGGGACAAATGTGAATGTTGGCAAATATGGCGGTGTTATACGAATGCTAGAAAGAAGATTGGATAGACCTTTACAGTGGATTATTTGTTTATTGCACATGAATGAACTGCCAACTTTTTCAGGAACAATTGGCAAAGAACTTGAGAAGTGTGAATGAGACAAGACCTGTAACTCAGTTCCAACTTATTTTGGGGAACTTACCGGTGCTTTTCGGTAAATATATTTGTACAGACCAGAAATACTTGTATAGAATAGTTGCAGCAATTTCAACTGGCATATTTCCTAGCGATTTAGCTAATAAGTCACTAAGCGAATGCCTGGTGGTTATCTCGTGCCAACAGGATCCTCCGTCTGTATGTTTCAGGAGAGACTACCTCTGAAAATCTAATAACTCTTGCAACGTAGCCTAGCTCCGATGTGGTTTTCTATAAAAACTCACTCTAACTGTAAAGATGGATCGCGACACTTGTTTGAACTAATCGTGTTAACCACATATTTTATTATAATTTTAAAAGCCATTATCGATCCAGAAATTCAAAGAAATAGCTATTTCGCACAACCGGAAAATTTATTGCTTGCAATATTGACAGACCCCCAGCCGCACGTTCGTAATTTAGCTGCACGTCGAATTTTAAAAGCTAGATCAGAAACATCAAAAAATTGCGTTTGTTTCAGTTACCAAAGATAAACTTTAGCGCATCGACATATTAAGATCATTTAAATTGGCATTCTTTATTCAACAAAAAGGAAAAGAGGAATTTTATTTATTTATTACGCCTTACTTGTCACCTACAAGCAGTAGAAAGGGTAGTTGAAGCTGCGACCGAAGCTTCAGCTACTTTATGCAATAAAAAAGCGATAGAGAGTTTCATCAAATCCCAGATAGACTTGAGAAAATCTATGTGGAGATTATTATTATAGAGACAGCAAAAAGGATTCCGCCATAAGCTCAACCCTTGAACGAATTAACCACTGGACCCGACATATAAGCGGACTTACCTATACCGGTCTTGTCGTAACCAATTCCAAATTCCAGCCTTGGTCGTTTGTTTTTGCGTCAGTCTCAAGCACTTACTTCTCACTAAACATCACCCAAAAATGACTAAATGTTCAGTTAAATGATGTAAAAAGTATAGCGGCGGAAGCAGCACCATTTCTTTTCACTTGTAGGTACATTATTTTTTACATTTATTGTTATTTATCACAAAATTTAATCAAATGTAAAATGTAATTTTGTATTATCCAACTATGTTAAATATAGTCTATATTTCTATGTATTGTTGACATCTGACCACCATAACAAAATGGCTGGGTTGTACCATTCAGAACTAATGACTAAAACTGTGGAGTGAATCAATTTGACATCGACTAGTGCTTGACCATGGAAAAATGGGAAGGCCAAATTGGCCTCTCAAAAGCTTGGCGTGCTCAGCAGAGCGGGACAGTATTTCATGCCGGCACACCGCCTGCAACTTTATAAGGCGCAGGTTCGGCCGCACATGGAATACTGTTCCCATCTCTGGGCTGGGGCCCCCAAGTACCAGCTCCTTCCACTTGACCGCATCCAGCGCAGAGCGGCTCGAATCGTCGACGACCGAGTGCTTTCCGATCGGCTCGATTCACTGGCGCTGCGAAGAGATGTTGCATCTCTTTGCGTATTTTATCGCATCTATCACGGGGAGTGCTCTGAGGAATTGTTCGGATTAATCCCAGCCGCCAAATTTCGTGAACTCACTACACGGCAAACGTCCCGATACCATCCACACCATCTGGATGCTTGGCGGTCCACCACTGTACGTTTCACAAGGAGTTTTCTTCCACATACAACCTCTCTGTGGAATAGTTTACCACCGGCGATTTTTCCGGACCGATACGACCTGGGGACCTTCAAGAAAAGAGCTTACTCCTTTCTAAAGGGCCGGCAACGCACCCGCAATTCTCCTGGTGTTGCGGTTGATCATGGGCGGCGGTAGTCACTTAACATCAGGTGAGCCGCATGCTCGTTTGCCTCCTCTTCTATAAATGAAAAAAAAACCATGTCGAAAAATATATCGCTACTTGACGATATGACCGAATGAATGATGATGTTATTTCTACAATACAATAACACTTAAAAATACTTGTATAACAGTATCCTACAATCTGTTGTCATTAAATTTATAATAGTATTTTTTACAATTAAATAAAAATATTATAAATGAAAAAATTATAATTAGTATCTGTACTTAAAATATTTAAACACATAAATTACACAAATTTTCGGATTTCCTAGTGACCTTTCTCGGAAAAGAAAGTGGGTAGAAGCAGTTCGTAGCGATAAAACCTGGATTCTGACGAAACACAGCGCTATATACGGTGTACATTTCGATACTGCCTGTTTTAATACTAATGAAAAGAAACACAAAATGACACCAATGAAGGCAGTCTCATTGTACAAAAGACAAGGGAAAACTGATACTTCCCTCAAGTGATACCATAGTTATTTGTCAGCACTGCGAATTCGAACTTACCAAGGGTGTTCAGAATAAAAGACTAAAAAAAGATTACACAAGAGACTTTCTCCTACCGAAAGTAACAGAAACATTGCTGCAACTTCCGTTGTACGAAAACATTCATTTCCATGATTTTGAAAACGACGACGTGAATTACGTCGAAGAATCAACAAAAGCCGTTGCTGAAAATATATAAATATTAGAATTGCTTATAAGAAAACAAGCGAACAAAACAAATTCTAAGAAACACATTTCAAGAAAGATGATACATAATAAAAGTCAGTAAACCTATTTAAATAATTTAAACTTAACAAAAAATTTGACATTTATCATAACTAATTGAATAAAAAGTGTCCTGCTTCTTTTATTTTAATTAAAATTTAAATACCAGAAGCTTACCTCACCTTCATTATGGTACCCCTTTATTTCCTTTGTCTTACAGCTTATTTACCATACGCCTTTTTTTTCTCAGTCTTTCATCGATATATTTTATCGACTACGTTCAAGTACTATAAATAGCGTGAACTTCTACGAATTTTGTATCTGTGTTTATATTAACGTAATAAGATCTTTGTATACGTAATTCTCCACTTGGTTGAATGAGTTTTCATACATTTGTGTGTTTATGTCGGGTCCAGTGGTTAATTCGTTCAAGGCTAAACCCTTCACTTCAAATATTATTCTTTATAATTTGTGTTGTAAAAACTGTTTGCTCCTTAATAAAGCCATATTAAATATCGAATAAAGACTTTTATTTATGAATAACGTTCTTTAGTGTCACTTTGTATTAAAATTATGTATGCTTCGCTCCATATATAAATTCGCAGCCGTCACCTAATTTTGAAATCAAAATTCATTCCTGTAGTATAACTTTCCCTAACACATGTAATTGCTAAGTAATTCAGAAAGTTAGTTGTTTTAAATACCTCGGAATCATTGTGGATCAAAGATTAAGTTGGTGTTCACACCTAGAAAGTAGAAACAAACATAGACACCTACAATAGTGAGGGTAAGGAAGCTCATGTGGATTTTCAAATCTCTGAGAAACGTGATGAGTTCCGAACTACTGAATAAAATATATATCGTACTAGCCCAATCCGTAATAATCTACTGCATTTTTGTATTGGTAGGAGCAGCTAAATCATACTTTGTAGATCTTAAAAGGTCGCAAAGATCCTTGATTAAAGTAATGTACTCTAGGCCCTATAGATTTTCCACCGAAACCCTATACCAATCAACTGAGCTGCTCTCCGTTAGGTAGCTTTATATTTTACAGATGATACTAAAATATCACAAAACATTACCTATTGACCATATCAAACTTACGAAAAGACGGTGCAATATCGTGGCTCCCTCATACCCTTTGTGTACAGTTTTACAACCCGACAAAATATAGTTCAAACCCCATATGCATATAACAAGACCAATCTTTTACTTAAAGTTTATCCCATGCAAATGTTTGTGTGTAGAAAAACTCTGACCGAGTGAGCGGCTCTCCACTCTTAATTTAGATGATGTGGAAGACATTTTGGTCCCTGTTAAAGAGGTGAATCTGTTTTAAATCACACACACACTGACACAACACAAATCAGTAGGTAATGTGACACATTCATATTGTAAATTTGCACTCACACCCCGACACAAACAGAACAGATACAAGCTGATAGTACCAGTAACTCAACTCTAACGAGTCAGTGATTAATTCTTAGGGCGATGTATAGTTTTGATATACGGGGGCCCCATTGAAGCTTTTCGTCTATTGTGATTCAATGTGATTGTTGATTTAAATGCTATCAACAAAACTCAGCTCCTCCCTATTTAAAATTACATTAGGATTAACATGTTTGACATTCGGAGTTACGAATTTCATACATTTATTTTAGTACCATTTAAACGCGAATTATTAACATTAAACCAATTTACTGTTAGATATAGCATTATTTACTTTGTCAAAGTTTAGTAATGATACGTAACATAATTTTTTTTTTATATTTATCATGTATTATTTGATAAAACAACTGATGATAGTTAATAATGATAACGCAACAATGACCCTCAAAACTACTAAAGATAATATTAATTGTAAAAATAATTTGTGAAAACAGCGATATAATAAACACTTTGACACCAAGCACACGTGTTATCTAATAGAAGATATTTGTCTGAAATGGAAGGAATTATATTATCGATTTATCTATTGCCACTGTTCAATTTATCAATTATTATCTGGTATGTTTATTTAAATCATAGTTACGTTGTAAGTGTATTTCAGATTTTGGTGTAGATAATATTTTAGCTAACCTAAACGTCACACCCTTCTGTGTCTTTACTTAAAACGTAACTCACATCATCGAGTGTAAACTCTGTTAAGTTGCCAAGCAAGAACACAATCCAACTGATGCTTTGACCCACAGTGATCTAACCTTACTTAAAAACATTAATTTATTTTTACAAAACTGCAGTGACAAACGACATTAGAGTCCACGTTATGGTAAGTGGCTTCTGCAGTCCGCGGACACCTGCACCCATCTTTAAACGAAAAAGTTTAAAGATGCGTTGACACCTCTGAGGATTTAGATGGAATACCTCGGAACCTGTAATTATACTGGCTCTCTCTACCTTTCGGACGGGAACACAGCAGTGCAAATACTGTTATTTGGTGGCAGAAATAGGTAAGAAGGTAGTACCCGCAAACAGACTCCTAGGAGTAAAAGTTTAGTTTATGTTTGAAAACCATTATTGATGCATTAAATTAAGGGGGTGAATTAAGAGACACCTCAGAATTTCTAGGAAATAGAACACTATATAGATATGTGTCTACAGTGAACATGCCATTTATTGATCTTCATTTACTGCATGCGAATTATATTAAGCTCACCACCTAACGATTCTTTATAATACGTCCAATGGAACCATACATATGCCAGCCAATTAGAAGACCGGTCAAGCAAGATGTGAAGACTTTTTTTATCGCCAATTTGTTTACGTGATCACTTAAATTTCAAGGAGCCTACTGTACTTACATACACTTAAAAATTTTGTAAATTTTATTCAACTAACGAATAAAATATTTTTATTAGCCTGTTTCGTATTTTTATTAATCTATCAAAAACAATATGTAACTTTTTTTAATAAAAATTCTTTATTTTCTCCACAATCTAAAAAATTAGTATAGTAATGAACAGAGGTTTTCACCAGGGAAAAAACATATTTAGATTATGAGAGACTGGCGTCCGAGCTAGGCTAAGAGCCTGTGTTTCAGAGCACCAGCACTCTCCTCACAGGATGTGGATCATTATGGTACAGATAGTGATTGCAAAGTAATCAAAAAAGAGAGAAAAGAGAGAGAAATGGTGTGTGTTTTTGTGTGTATGTGTGTGTGTGTGTGTGTGTGTGTGTGTGTGTGTGTGTGTGTGTGTGTGTGTGTGTGTGTGTGTGTGTTTGTGTGTGTGTGTGTGTGTGTGTGTGTGTGTGTATATGTGTGTGTGTGTGTGTGTGTGTGTGTGTGTGTGTGTGTGTGTGTGTGTGAGAGAGTGCGTGTGTGCGTATGTCAGAGCCGGTGTCGGCGTTAGTATATTATTACCTACCTGATAGGATGGAGGAGAGATTCAGTCTCCTCGTAGTTCATAGTCTGCAAATAATTAGAGACTTTGGATTTGCAGCACACGATGTAGTCTATTATAGAGGAAGGGGCCCAAGAAACAGAAAAAGCGTTGTGAGGTTAGGGTTTTAAACGGGGTTGAACGTACTACAAGGTGATTTCGCTGGGAAAACATTAAAGAGGGATCATAGCTACAACTACTATGTTGTTTGAGGACAGTTAATAAAATAAAGAGTTGGCGAACTGATAAAGATCGAAGGTTGGTGATAGCAGGTGTTTGAACGTGCAGACTTTGAGGACCGCTCTTTGGGCTCTTTCCAGCTTAATTAGTATTGACTTACTCACGCCACCCCAGGTTGTTAAACAGTAGACTATAAGTGACTGACAATGTGCTAAATAGACTGATCTAACTAGACAAGGATCTGCGACTTGGCGAGGATTTTTAAAAACGAACATAAGTTTACGGAGTCTACAAGCGGTGAGGTTGATGTGGGGCTGGAAGGTCAGTTTATTTTCTATAATAATACCTAAATATTTTGTGGAATCGGTCGAGGTAAGAGGTTCACAGTTACATGAGAAGAGGGGGTGGTCAGAATGGGAATGATCAAATAATCGAAAATTTTCTAATGCTTTGGGTGGAATACTGCGGAGGGAGAAGGCGATATACTGGGTTTTTTTGGAATTGAGAGTGAGTAGATTAGTACGGAGCCAGAGAGAGACTAAGCTCAAACCAGATTGGGCAAGTTGGAAGGTATCTTTCCAGGAGCAGGCCAAGAAAATTAGCGCAGTATCGTCTGCAAAGGAGACAATCTTACAACTAGGAATTTTGAGAGAGCAGAGGTCATTGATAGATATAGACCAAGAGAGCGTCGGGCCAAGAATGCTTCCCTGGGGAACACCGTAACTCACGGATAGTTCGGAACTCACTTTTCCATTGATAGTGACAGCCTGGTTACGGTTTGAAAAATAACTCTGGAAGAGGGATAGTTGGGTACCTCTGACACCAATTGCCTCCAGTTTAGACAAGAGGATGGGAATCGAAACCGTGTCGAAGGCCTTTGCCAAGTCCAAGAAGACCGATAAACATTTATTACCCTTGTCTAAGTTTCTAATCACATGATCTGTGAGAGAGTGAACCGCATCTGCTGTAGATCTGCCAGATCTAAAACCAAATTGCTCAGGGGACAGTAAGTTCATTTTCTCTAGGAATTCGATTAACTGGTTGTTGATTAGCCTATCCAGGATCTTAGTCAAGGCGGGTAAGACCAAAATGGGGCGGTAATTATTGGGCTGGCTTCGATCCCCACTCTTGTGAATGGGGTGAACTAGGGCTTTCTTGAGGGCATCAGGGAAGCAACCTGAAGAAAGACTCAGGTTGCATAAATGGCATATAGCAGGAACGAGTAAATCCTTTCCGCATTTAAGGATAGATGAGGGAATATTATCCCACCCAACCGCACAGTTTTCCTTGAGTGACGAGAGGAGAGAGTCAACTTCGGATGGAGTGGTATTAAGGAGAACAAAGGTCTGATTTGAGCGAGGTATTGGGAATGTTTGGGGGGAGGGAGTAGAGGCACTAAGTATATCCTCAGCGAGAGATTTACCAATATTTGCAAAAAAAGCATTTGTACTATCAAGTGATTGGGAGGTGGTAGACATAAAAGTGAGTAGGTCGTTGCAGTTGGAGTGCTGTTTGTTCATGTTTGTAACATCTCTGATAGCGTTCCATAATTTTTTATTATTATTTCCAGCCTTATTTATCCGCTCTCTATCATATGCTATCCTAATCTTCCTAAGAAGGGTATTGCAGAAATTACGGTAGTGACAGTAAGTTTTTCGAAGTATGTCATTTTGGGGGTCTTTTTTAAGTTTCTTATGCATGCCGTCTCTATTTCGAATACATCTTAATAACCCAGGAGTCATCCAGGGTTTGAGAAGGATTGGATCACAAGTCATTGGGCCTGAAAGGTAGTTTTTAGAAAAACATGATCGAGACAGGCCAGTTTACGAGTGGGATTATTATGGGCTGGCAAAAGACCATTGTAGGCGAGCATATTTAAATATGTTTCAGTGTTTTGATCAGGGGTTGAGTTTGATATAATATTAATATTGATATCTCCTGCAGTAATGATATTTTTAAATTTGTTTAAAGAAGCTAAAGTCTGACAAAGAGAATTTATAAAGTTGAGGGGATTTCGAAATGCACATGGTCGATATATAGCTAAAATTACAGTTTCTTGCTGTATTTGGATGAGGAGCGAGCTGGCATCGACTATTTTCGGGTCAGAAATAGAAACATTAGCAATCGAGTTGTTGTAGTAGACTACGACGCCATCGTTCTGGTTCACTGGGTTAGATGAAGAGTGGGATACAAAACTAAGGATATAGGGAATAGCTGGTTCGATGCCGAGCCAACATTCTGACAATATCAAAACATCCAGGTCAGTGTTGATATTACGTAACAGGGTTAAGAAATTATGTGTGTGTCCTTTATACTGCAAAGGATTTTTAATGGCTTAGTACCCAGGTTATTGGCAGCGAGAGCATTTTGAACTTCATGTGGATCACAAGAAGAGCAAATAGTCACACTATCTATATTTTTAATTAGCTCGATTACGTGTGTGATGTATTAGGGGTAAATAGTACTGGATTGCAAAATGGGGGCCACAATGACATGTAGCCTCCAATTGCAGGGTATTGGGGAGAGGGGTTGGAACTCCTGAGTGGCAATATTTTGGAGGGGGGGGGGAGGTGTCAACCGAAACGATGGGACAAACAAGAACAGATGTTAGGTTGCTATGTGAAAAATGAAGTTTAAGCCTATATAACAAAACGGGAAGGAATAATATAACAAGGTAATTATGACGAATTAATCGATGGAGTTCAAAGTTAGCAGTAGTATAATATTTAATAAGGATAAATATTGATAGGTATTATTGTGTTGTGTTTGTGTGAAGAAACATTTTTACGCAAAATGTATTTATATTAGTGTGAGAAGTTTGATGTGGATGTTTATGAAAGAAATTAAGTATATACTTTGATTTTGAAATATGTATACGAAACAAATATCGTCTAAGAACTACAATAATATGACTAAAAATGTTATCAATCAGTTTTTTGACTTGAGGTTAGATAGTTGAGATTCACTGGTAAGGACAATGAGTTTGCCATTGTCTTCTTTGCGGAGAAGAACCCTGCAATTTGCTGTCCAACAATGTTTGAATTTTTCGGCTTTCGCAAACTCTCGGGCCAGATAAAAAACCTGCTGGTACGGGCTGTCAGATTTTCAGATACATATATCAGTTGGCCTGGATATTCTGGAGCTAAAACCTTTGCGTTAAACTTACCGCCCGAGTTCTTCTTATTGTATTCCTTGAAGGCCTTCAAGATGTGGTTTTTTAAGATGACAGAGTTAAGGGTTACAAGTACGGTCTTAGTATCTTGCTTGGAGGGGACACAACGGATGTCATAAATATCAGAAGTCTGGACTTTGGTAGATAACTCCGAGAAGATGCGACAGGCAATTACTACTTGATCGTCTTGAGATAATGGCAGCTTAATAGGCAGATTGCGGATTTCAATTGAACTGGAGCGGGAGAAGCGTTTGATCTCTTCTGTAGTGTTCTCTAATTTCGAAAGGCAGTCACCAAAAATCATGTTTTGCGAGTGTACATTTTTAAGTTCTCCACAAATCTCATCATATTTTCAGGATAAAAACTCGATGGACTTTTCGATTTCCGAGTTAGACGCCAGTACCTAGGTCCGAGATGAGTTGTTTTATTTAGTTTATTGACTCTATAATACCCGACAATTTGATATCCGTTTCATGTTTCCAGGACGTTAGTGAATTTATAAAAACGTCTTACTTAGACTCTGGTGTAGATGCAAAATCGCATTGGCAACGGCGTCTTTTTGTAGATCGTAATGTGCTATTATCGGGTGAATTACAGCCGTCATTATTTTGGAGTAGGGTTGGAGCCGATCCATAAGTATTGTTTTGTTTATCTGCGGGCGATCTTAACATTTTGCCGTTTAATATAAGATATTGTAGGCCTAAAATAATGTGTTCTAGGCCTAAATTTTCTGACGGCAATTTACAGCGGGACGTACGTGAATCACTTGTGAAGGGCGTGACGATCCCCGTAAGAATCCAGCTCCTGCGCAGAGGGCGGGGCGAGCCAATCGACGCTAAGCAGTGCGGAGGGACGCTGAGTAGTGGGATGGGTCAAATACAAGGACGGCACTTAGATGGTATTGTATGTCACACTCACTTTATGGATGTCCTTGTCCCGTCCAAGACGTAAGCTCTTCTCGGTCAATGCGGCCCTTGTACTTCACAGTATTTTTGAAAGATTATTTTTACTAAAAATTCAAGAAATAATTTTTAGCAGAGTTTTCGTAAACACGTCTGACTGACCAGACATCCAGCGGGAGAGCCGAGATGTTTATTTAAATCATAGTTACGTTGTAAGTGTATTTCAGATTTTGGTGTAGATGATATTTTAGCTAACCTAAACGTCACACCCTTCTGTGTCTTTACTTAAAACGTAACTCATATCATCGAGTGTAAACTCTGTCGAGTTGCCAAGCAAGAACACAATACAACTGATGCTTTGACCCACAGTGATCTAACCTTACTTAAAAACATTAATTTATTTTTACAAAACTGCAGTGACAAACGACATTACAGTTCACGTTATGGTAAGTGGCTTCTGCAGTCCGCGAACACCTGCACCCATCTCTAAACGAAAAAGGTTAAAGATGCGTTGACACCTCTGAGGATTTAGATGGAATACCTCGGAACCTGTAATTATACTGGCTCTCTCTACTTTTCGGACCGGAACACAGCAGTGCAAATACTGTTATTTGGTGGCAGAAATAGGTAAGAAGGTAGTACCCGCAAACGGACTCCTAGGAGTAAAAGTTTAGTTTATGTTTGAAAACCATTATTGGTGCGTTAAATTAAGGGGGTGAATTAAGAGACACCTCAGAATTTCTAGAAAATAGAACACCATATAGATATGTGTCTACAGTGAACATGCCATTTATTGATCTTCATTTACTGCATGCGAATTATATTAAGCTCACCACCTCACGATTCTATATAATACGTCCAATGGAACCATACATATGCCAGCCAATTAGAAGACCGGTCAAGCAAGATATGAAGACTTTTTTTACCGCCAATTTATTTCCGTGATCACTTAAATTTCAAGCAGCCTACTGTACTTACATACACTAAAAAAATTTTGTAAATTTTATTCAACTAACGAATAAAATATTTTTATTAGCCTATTTCGTATTTTATTAATCTATCAATAACAACATGGAACATTTATCCTGCAATCAATTTCCAAGTGATGATGGCTTTTGTTTGGATAGCTTAGGACTAAGGAGTCAGGTGGTATGGCTGACAATACTTGTACTGCTGCTTGGTGTCAGAAATATTGCAGAGGTTGAAACCTATCCAGATACCTCACTAGCAGAAAAGACGTCCTACCACCTAGTAGAGATAATAATGTCCTTCAGACCGAATTCCGGTCGCGGCGGCCAGTATCCACGGAGACTAACCTGCGCAGGACACGGTTATAGTCTTTACGTGGTAGAGCCATGCTGCAGTTATATTAGTAGTATAGTTGTAGCACGAATGGGTCGGCTCGACCGGGGAAGGACCACGCTCTCACAGAATACCAGCGTGAAATAGTAGCTTAATGCTGCTGTATTTCGTATGGTGAGTGTAGAGAACCGGAGACCCTTTTTACTGGAAACGAGGCATTCCATCTTAGACCTCACGGGTGACAACGCATCTGCATTTTGATTCGTAATCGAGAATAGATGTGTATGTCTATGGGTCACAGCAACCACTTACCATCAGGTGGACTGTGTGCTCGTTTGTCACCCTATCCTATAAAAAAAAATAAAAAAAATGGTGTTCCAAGTGTATATGCGCAATCACAAGTGCACTCTATTCCCTCGCTTTCTTAGTGCGGTGGGAGGGCAACCCGATACGACCGGAGAGAGATCAGGCGCAGGACTAACGGCTTAACGTGCTTTCCAGGGGTGAGACACCACCAACTTCTTGTCTTAGATGCAACTGAGAATTTCCTGACAGAAGAACCCAATAACTGATTTTGTCCCTAACCGGGATTCGAACCTAGGAACTTTTGATCAACAATCGTGTCTACGAGCACTAGACTATCGAGGCAGTCAAGAGGGATAATTACTATTTAATGCACTTAAGAGGCCATCCATAAAAGTCATATTTAAATCTTCTTTTGACCCCTTTTGTCGCAAATTAAGAAATTTTGTCATAAACAAGAGTTAACTATATTTTCCATATTGTAATTTATTATTATAAACGCATGGAACGTCACGATAATAGGTCGTGAGTGATTAGCATATTGTTTTTCACAACCCATCCTCCACGCCTCTTCAATATGATCAAGATTTAAATTAATTTTTTTAGGAATTACACACACAATCTGATTTGTGTCTTCACCTTTTTTATTCTCTAATCCTATTATTTCTACGTTTTTTTTTCAACTTCTTTTAACTCCATATTAGCTACCCATTCCTCTAGTGCTTTATTGACTTTTTGCAGATAAACTTTTTATTTTCTAAATCTTTCAACTTTTTTCGGCAATTTCCTTGAATTGAAACATATTTTGGAACTGTTCTGCATAAAAATTGACAGCCTCGGTTAATTTTCGTATTTGATTTTTCATCTAACAGATTATTTCTAATTTGTTGTTAACTTCTGTTAATACGGATTCCGCCGTAGCTTTACTTACATCTTGTATGTTTATCTTGGACTGTTGCATCCTGGGACTTTTTCAGCCTTGAAACACCCATCGCAAAGAGTAGGCTCTTTTCTTGAATGTCCCTAAGTCGTATCGGTCCGAGAAAATCCTTGGTGGTAGTCGATTCCACAAGGAAGTTGTGCGAGGAAAAAACTTCTTTTAAATCGCACGGTGATGCACCGCCAGTCATCCAGATGGTATGAATGGTATCGCGAGTTTTGTTGCGATGTACGATGGTCAAATTATGAGGCTGGAATTAGTCGGAACAATTCCTCAGATTCGTTTATTTGATTTTTAATTCAGTCAGTTTTGTTTCTTTGATTTTTAATTCTAGACGTTTCCGGTGCTTTCCAGCACCCATGGTCACGGCGGACTGAGGTGACTGATGTCCCAATGTCAGTGTTAACCTGGAATACCTTTGGATTTTTAATTTTTATTTATGGTCCGATCTACAGAATGAACTTACTGTGTCTGGAAGTCTTGCAGTGATATGCTTGGGTTTAGTATTAATTTCATTAATTAAGGGGTCCCAAGCAGGTGGTAGTACCAAGCCTCCTTCTCCATTTAAATAAGTATTTTGTTTATTTCAATAGTCTCACGTATCATCCTTGATATGAATTGAGGTTCCTTCGAGAGGATTTGTGGTCTATCAAATCTGATTTATGCCTATCTGGTTGGGACCGTCTAGGATATGATCACAAACTGTAAACTTCTCTGAACTTTAATGCTTTACGTCAGCTATATGTTATTTTATGCGGGTTTTAATTGTTCTTTTCGTTTGCCCTACATATGAGAGACCACATTCACAATCAAGGGTGTACACTCCTACACCTTTTAGAAGAATATGACACTTGATTGATGGTAAGAACTCACTAATCTTCTTCAGAGGCTTGCAGAATGTTCTACTAGAAGCTCGCTTCAAGATGTAGCCGATCTAGTCTGTGACACCCCTGACATATGGTAGTACTGCACACGCTTGACTGTGGCCGACTTCACTCGGTCACTGTGACGTAGAAGCGGGACCCGAAGCTTGTTGACGTACAGAACCTGCTTGACGTGCTGAAGCTCGACAGCCAGATGTTTGCTGTCACAAATCCCTTGTGCTCTCTGTAACAAAGATTTGCTAACGGTAGCTAACTTGTGAAGGATGATGTTGAGATTCATTGTTTTCTATACACAATGTGACCTATGGTGTTGTTAGGATTTCGGATGACTAACGCATCTAGGAAAGCTAAGGAATTACTTGCCTCTAATTTATACATCAATACATCATCCATGAATTGATCAGGAGGCAAAATATTAGTTTGATGCCGTGCCTAACCCAAACACCATATTAATGTCATAACATGGGCACAGCATCATACTGTTCGACAGCCGATAATACAATTGCAACCATTCTTTTTAATTGCACTTCTACCAGAACCATTGCCATTAATTAAAATATATATATATATATATATATATATATATATATATATATATATATATATATATATATATATATATAAAATACAATTTACGATACTAAATAAAGATCAGCTAGGGCTAAAGTATATTCCTTCCATAATGCTGCTCCTGTGGTTATTACAGAGTTCTATCCAGTAGCAACCATTAAATCTTATATGCTCACCATAATAGGAGTGAGCTTGCTTTAAGTGGTATGTGCCACAAGCAATTAATATTAAGTCGTTAAAACAGGAAATTCCCTAACATTTTTAGTACACATTTATATTTTTAAAGTCTGCCCTAGCTCTATTTAGATTGTTTTCCCTAGCATATCAGACAAATGGATATTTATCTCCATATTTTGGTGAACTATTTCAAGTATTTAAGCCGCATCATCCCTGTCCCTTATTTTTGTGTGGAATTTATTAATTAGAGCAGCAGCCACTCTATCATCAAATGTGTAGAAGCCCTGTTAAAGTAATTTTGGCGAAATATTTCAAATTTAGTTTTGAAAATGCCATTCACCACCTTTACTACCCATATCGACACATAGTCACGGCTCTGGACTTATTAGCATATACGAGTATTGTCATTAACTGAGATTCACCATCTGCTGGAGACAACGGTACCCGACAAACTCCATTTGGAATGAGAAGATTTCTTACAGCTATTTCTGCTTGGGATATATGATTTATGTCTACATCATAGAAATAAAATCCAGATTTAATATTTCACAGGCCATATTCATGAGCAGCTCTAATGTACTTCTTGGAACTTGCATGGAACTTTCTTGTTCGTCACTATTTATTATATTTACTTGACAATCTCGGAACTTCAGACAGAATTTGTAGCCAGATAATAATGTATATTTCTTTTTCACTTATACTCTGTTTGTTAATATTATTATTATGGGGTATTCATAAAGTATTCTCATCTCTCATTATTATTTATTGTTACCAATTTAATATTTCTTTGTGGATAACGGTGCTGGTTACGTAATTACTAAGACTAATGTTATTTATAAATTGTCACGTGGTTTAAGCATTATTATGTAATTGTTCGTTGTCACGAATAAAAAAGTATAGTATTATCAGGCATACTCTGAATATTTTCAGTCTCTATGATGTGCATATTATCTTTATATAATGTAGCAAAATCTTCAATTTGTGCTGCACTAAATGTTTTAATAGGATTATTTTGTTGATTCCAAAAGTACATTGCAAGAGTTACTATTTAAATGGTAATTACATATTCTATATTCTAGAGGTAAGTACATTGTTTTTTTTATAGGATAGGGCGACAAACGAGCACACAGTCCACCTGATGGTAAGTGGTTGCATTTGTAATCTATCCTCGATTACAAATCGAAATGCAGACGCGTCGTCACCCGTGAGGAATAAGATGGAATGCCTCGTTTCCAGTAAAAAGTCTCTGGTTCTATACACTCACCATATGAAACACAGCAGCATTAAGCTACTATTTCACGCTGATATTCTGTGAGAGCGTGGTCCTTCCCTGGTCAAGCCGACCCATTTGTGCTACAACTATACTACTAATATAACTGCAGCATGGCTCTACCACGTATAACACACATACATAGTAATTGTAATCGCAAAAGAGACATACCCGCAATGCTGATGGAACAGTGAGTCGATTGGAATTATTACAACCGGGTAAAAACATTGATTTGGTGTTAGTGGTGCTTTTACATAATTAGTTAGCAGTATACTGTGTGATGATCTGATGATCTAAGCTTTGTTGTTCTGGGTGCAATACATTACTCACTTCAGACTGCTATGAGGATGAACTAGATGATTCAGTTGGTTCCCATTCTGCAGTTGAATGTGATGCTGTTCTATCAGTCCTTTGCCAGCAATTATGATGCACACAAGATGACAATGACAACTGAAATAATGTTAAATACAAAAAATTAAGTCAAAGTGAAAAAAATAGATTTGTTTATTTTAAACTAAAATATAAATAAATTTTTTACCAAGCTAAATGTTACTGCACAAAGACAGACTTAATGCTTTATATTATTTAATATTTAAGGCCTAACATACTACCAGCAGTCCAAAAACCATGATAAATCAACTGTCTCACTTCTTGGTAGTTGATAAAAGCGGTCAATCTCGTAAATAAGCTAAGATAATAAAAGTATGTTTGTCAGATATAGCTTATGCAGATGTGAAAAAATAAAACAAGTTCTTAAGTTGACATGCAATCAGTTTAAAAACATGTTTAACTATCAGATATAAGTACCACACCTAATAAATAGAGAAATATTAAACACTTACCTCACGTGATGCAATTTGATTGGCAACCTCATTCTTTATAAGTTCCTCACGTGAAGAATCGAACCCAAACAATGTTTGTGATCTTATTCTCATAAGTGATTTGCCACAGCTGATGCATACATGTTTATGACAAACTATTGGTGCATTTTTCGAGTGGCACACTACACGTACACTGTCAATCGAAACATATACCTAATAAAGAAGCTATAATTATTATATTGATATTATTTAAGTAAACTTAGTTAAAAAGCATTTCTCAGAGGAAGACATGACACTTCTTGACATGTACCAACTATTTACCTGCTGTGTTCGAACCAATTGTTGAGAGATTAACAATTCAATTTGCAACAAAACAAAAATTCGTAAACGAATTCGTATTGTGACTTGACAGGGGCCTGGCTGTCAGATTCGATGTTGCACTTAACCGTCATACAATCTATGAAAAAATAACGATTTTTGTTTGATTAATAATATCATAAAAAAATAGTATTTGACGCGCTTTGAGTTCTTTACGCTTCTTAAAATATATTTTCCTTTTGTTGACGACGCTCACGTTGCTTCTCGAACACCTGAAATATAAATAATATTAATCAATAAAAATAAAATATGTAAAAAAATATACTCATAAAACATTGTTACTTACCTAATGTACTTGCTGTTTTTCTATAATAAATAAGTACGTGTGCATACGGGGACGGTGGCACTTACCGCGATTTTTATCAGTAGGGTGAAGGTATATTTGCAACAACGGTGTTGCACCGCTGAGTACATGATCCCGCGTTTCGAGTTAGTTGCACTAGAACATCATACGAGGTGACACCTATGTCTCCCTCCCCGCGGATGTACACGCGCTCACCAAATTTTTTTTGTATATTTTTCTCCCAGACGACACCAGCGGCCTACATCATCAACATAGTGGTCCTTCGGCCGAATCCTTACGTCGTCTGCAAAAAATATAATAATAATAAGTACCAGTTATGTTCCACGCGCCGGCTACGCCGCAAAAAAAGCGACGACCACGTGGCACCGCTGCAAAATCGGAGTGCAAGAACAACCAAGATGTGTTACCATCGTTCAGCTTAAAGGATGAAGTGCTGGAAAAACCTGGAAATGCGCTAAGTGCCTCTAGTAAGAGTAAAAAGTCATCAAAGACCTCAGGCACGTCGTCAAGTACGGCACGCAAACGGCAATTGGAATACGAAACCGCTAAAGCTATGGCTCTCGTGGAAATACAAGCAGCGGAAGCTGAAGCAGAAGCCAAAGTTAAGAGTGCTCAGGCAGAAGCTGCCAAGCTTAAGGCAAATATTCAGTCGAAGCTGCTAAACAAACAGCTTGCAGCTGAGATGGCAGAATTGGAGTCTCATTCACGCTCTTCCCACAAGTCGGCTATGAAATCTTCGACCAGCAAAGTTGAAAATTGGCTGAATGCTCCAGGAAACCAGCATGAGGAGAACCGAGAAGAGTACTCTTGTGAAAAAATCGGCCTAGAAAAGCTGGCACATGCCTTGAATGATGCAGTAGCTGCCTCATCATATAAAATACAGAACCAGGAGCTCTTAACAAGATTAGCAACGTCTAAAGACCTGCCTTTATTTTTTGGAGATCCAATGGAGTGGTTGCAGTTTAAACAGGCGTACCAAGAATCTACCCAATTATGCAAATATAGTGACACAGAGAATTTATGGCGGCTACGTAAGTGTCTTCGTGGCGATGCTAAAGAAGCAGTGACTTCACTCTTGATTGGTGGAACTACACCCGATTTAATAATTGACACCTTAGAACTTCGATTTGGCAAACCAGAAACAATTATGAGTAAAATAGTTTTACAGCTTAAAAAGCTATGTCCGTTGCCGTTAACTTATCATAATGATATCATTAATTTTGCAATAAAAATAAAGAACTATGTGGCTGCTGCCAAAGCAATGCAACAAAGTGATTATCTTCGCAGCCCGGAGTTAGTATCGATTGTCGTATCTAAGCTTCCAACTTTGCTTGTCGCAAAATGGACCGACTACGTTTATGAACAGCAAGAGTGTAATTTACCGAAGCTAGAATTGCTTAGTGAATTTTTATATGAGGAGGCCACTAAAACAGCTGCATCAGGAGTAAGTCATATTCACGCTCAATATAATTTAAAGAAGCCCGATGAACGTAAACACCGTTCACATTCGTTGTTGTACACAAATAGTAATCAATTACAAAACGCGGAAAAGTGTACATTTTGCCGAAAATGGGCTCATGGTGTCGCAGATTGTTCACGGTTTAAGCGCGCCTTACGCAAAGATCGCTGGCGATTTGTACGCGTAAATAAACTTTGCTTCAAATGTCTTGCCCCCCGCCATACGAATGGTATGTCTTGTATTGGCAGTAATTGCGACATTGACGGCTGCAATCAACCGCATCATCGTTTACTGCACTGGATAAAACCATTGGAAGAAAGCTTAAAAACTGTGGAGCGAAGTGAGGATGAGCATCCCAGCACCAATGAAACAGTGACTCATACGGTGGCATCCCACTGTCACAAGGTGTTTTTGAAAGTGGTGCCGCTCACTCTTCACGGACCGAATGGCAGTTTGCATACGCATGCACTACTGGATGATGGAGCTACCGTGACAGTGATATCCTCTGATATCGCAGATGAGCTCGGATTATACGGTGCAAACGTGATATTGCGCGCGCGCAGCGCATGGGACTCGGGCGAGCTTGTGTGTGAATCTCAAGTAGTGAGTGTTAGTGTCACCAATTCGTATAACGAAATGTTTACTTTCCGTGCGCGTAAAATTAAAGAATTAAATTTACCAACACAAAAAGTGCCGAATATGGACTTTAATAATTATGGATTGTTAAGTGAAGATCTTATGTAATGTAATTGTAACGCTAAGCCAAAATTATTAATAGGTCAGGACAACCATCATTTAATTTCTCCCATTCGTTGTGTTCGTGGTAAGCAGCGTCAGCCGTACATAACTCAAACTGCGCTTGGATGGTGTGTGCACGGACATATGGTAAGTGATGTTAATTGCACTGATCGCTTTGTCTCTTTCATTAATAGTTGCACCGAAAAGGCGGGACAGTCGCAGTGTATCTTTCACTTACACACGGTAGAATCGATTGCTAGCGATCTCTCTCTCTCGATAACGATAACGGTGAATGCACCTGCGCGCAGTTGCACGATGCGGTTCGTAGATCCTTCGCGTTAGAGTCTATTGGTGTAGGTTCGAAGCCGCGCCGCAACCCAGACGAAATACGCTCTTTACAAATTTTAGATGACACTGCAGAATTAGTAAATGGTCAATGGAATGTCGGCTTACCGTGGAAATACGATGAATTACATTTACCCGACTCTTACCCTAACGCTTTTAATCGTCTAAAGTCAATAGAAAGAAAATTTTTGCTCAACAAAGAGTATGCAACTCGTTATTGTGAAAGAATGAGATACTTATTTTCTAATGGTTATGCTAGAGAACTTAATGAGACCGATGAAAACTCTAATAAACGTATAATATGGTATTTGCCGCACTTTGGTGTAGATAATCCAAATAAGAAAAAACTGCGTTTAGTTTATGACGCGGCAGCAAAGTCGAACGGTTATTCTTTAAATGATTTTCTTTTACAAGGCCCTGATTTGTTACAATCGTTATTAGGAATAATGTTACGATTTAGAGAAAACCGCGTAGGTATCATAGGGGACATAAAAGATATGTTTTTAAGGATTAATGTACGAAAAGAAGATGTTAATTCTTTGCGTTTTTTGTGGAAAGATATCTATTTAAGCAATGAAAATGAACAATTAGGCTTCGGAAGTAGTAACAAAGGTTCAAAATTACCTATACAACATCCTGTTAAGAAATATATTATGACGTCATTAATTTTTGGCGCTAACTGCTCCCCATTTATAGCACAATATATTAACCAAAATAAAAACACATTGCGCTTTCAGAATAAAATGCCGGATGCAGTTAATGCAATTAGGAAAAATCAATATATGGACGATTTTATCGATAGTTTACCAGACGTCGCTACTGCTACAAAAATGATAAAAGATGTTTCATATATTAATCAGCAAGGTGGTTTTGTGATGCGTAACTGGTTAAGTAACAAGTCAGATGTTCTTAATGATATGCCAAAAGAGACTTTAAATGACATGGCGATACGGTTTAATGTTGAATCCCAGCCGGAACGAACGCTTGGGCTTTTGTGGTTTCCCGCGAGTGATATGTTCGGGTTCGATCTTTCGTTAAAGCGTATACCGAGTGATATTTTACAACTATCACGAAAACCGACCAAGCGTGAAGTTCTTCGTATTATAATGTCTGTATATGATATTCATGGTTTTTTAGCACCTTTTACGATAAAATCCAAAATTTTAATGCGCGAAATATGGAATGTAGGTATAAAGTGGGATCAGGAACTGACAGATAGTTTATTTGTTTTATTTAAAGATTGGATTTCGCAGTTACAAGAAATGAGTTACGTTCGAATCCCGCGGTGGTATTTCTATAGCAACGATTCTGTCGGTGTGAATGAGAAGAGCGGCCACACCGTAAACGACGATGAGACGTCGTTGCAATTGCATATTTTTTGTGATGCATCTCCATGCGCATACGCATGTGTTGCTTATTGGCGTAAACAAGACAGCAACGGCGTGCAGGTGTCATTCATTGCGAGTAAAAGTCGCGCTGCGCCGTTAAAACCGTTAACTATGCCTAAACTCGAACTTCAAGGCGCGCTATTAGCATGTCGCTTGGCAGAGACTATAAAAAAGGAGCATAGAATTAAACCGTCACGTGTTTTTTATTGGACTGATTCAATGATTGTTATTTATTGGATACGTAACGAGCATAGAAATTACAAAGTTTTTATTGCGAATAGGTTAGGTGAAATTGATGAGTTAAGTAAAATTGATGAGTGGCATTATGTGCCGACGAATTTAAATATAGCGGATTTAGCTACAAAAAATAATGATTACGACTTCAACAAGGACTCCTCTTGGTTAACGGGTCCGTCTTTTCTGTACACGGAAGAAAAGTATTGGCCCCGAGAGCCTGAAAATAACGAAAAGAGCAACAATGAGCTGTTAGATAAAATATATGTAGTAATAAAATCACCAAAGGAGAATTGTAATAGTATTTATGATTTGCCTATTCCGGATCCAAACCGTTTCTCCGTGTGGCTGCGCTTGCTTCGCTGCACCGCATCTGTACTATTATTTATAGAAAAATGTAGAAAAACCGGTACTCGGCGTATTAATAATTTGTTAATGAATAGAGCCGAAGTACTTTTGTTACGCTATTCACAATCACAATCATTTCAGACTGAAATTGATTTGCTGAAACAAAATAAAGAAATTAATCGTGATAGTCGTTTACGTTCATTGACACCATTTTTAGATAAAGACGGCTTATTGCGTGTAGGAGGGCGTATAAACGCGGCTGCAAACGTCACTGAAACTATGAAAAACCCGGTGATTCTGTATGGTAAACATCGCATAGCAAGGCTGGTGGTTTTGGACTTCCACGTACGTGCTGCTCATTCGTATAATGAACTTGTAATAAACGAGCTACGACAAAAATATTGGGTTGTAAATCTGAGACCTACAGTTCGCTCCGTAGCTTCACAGTGTTTAGTTTGCCGAATACGAAAAGCAGCACCAAGACCGCCTCGCCTCGGGGACTTGCCATCTCAAAGATTGGTTCATCATCAAAGACCTTTTACCGTTTGTGGTGTAGACTTATTCGGTCCGATCGAAGTAACTGTGGGCAGGCAGAGACCCAAAAGATATGGTGTTCTTTTTACATGTTTAACAATACGAGCTGTTCATATTGAAATAGTATCGACGCTTACCGCAGACTCACTTATAATGGCACTTAGGAGGATGGCTGCACGCCGTGGGTGGCCTCATACTGTCATATCTGACAACGGAACTAACATGCGAGGTGCTGATGCTGAACTTCGAAAATCTTTTGAAGAAATTAAGCAGCAGCAAGTTATAGCCGAAGCATTAAACAAAGGATTTTCCTGGCAGTTTATACCACCAGCCAGTCCTCATATGGGGGGAGCTTGGGAGCGTCTGATTAGAAGTGTGAAAACGGCACTGAAAGTCGTTCTTAGAGAGAGGGCTCCACGAGAAGAAGTTTTATTAACGCTTCTCGCTGAAGTCGAAAATATAATTAATAGTAGACCGCTTACCCATGTTTCGGTGGACCCTCAAAGTAAAGAGGCATTAACTCCAAATCATTTTTTACTAGGATCTTCGTCGAACTTACCTGTACCTGGGGTCTTTGATGATGGCGACATGTATGTTAGACGACAGTGGCGTATTGCCCAACGGTTGACAGACTTATTTTGGAGCAGATGGGTAAAAGAGTTTTTGCCAGAGCTAATTCCTCGTCGTAAATGGGATAGGGAAGGTCCGCAATTAAAAGTAGGAGATCTTGTAGTAGTAGTCGATCCATCATTATTTCGAAACTGTTGGCCAATAGGTATTATTGAAAAGGTTTATCCAGGTTCAGACGGCAGAGTCAGAGTAGTTGACGTTAGGACTAAGTCAGGAGTGATGAAGCGATCAGCTGCTCGCGTGGCCTTTCTCCAGCTTGATAATGAGTGTCGGCGAACCGACACTTGGGGGGAGGATGTTGACGACGCTCACGTTGCTTCTCGAACACCTGAAATATAAATAATATTAATCAATAAAAATAAAATATGTAAAAAAATATACTCATAAAACATTGTTACTTACCTAATGTACTTGCTGTTTTTCTATAATAAATAAGTACGTGTGCATACGGGGACGGTGGCACTTACCGCGATTTTTATCAGTAGGGTGAAGGTATATTTGCAACAACGGTGTTGCACCGCTGAGTACATGATCCCGCGTTTCGAGTTAGTTGCACTAGAACATCATACGAGGTGACACCTATGTCTCCCTCCCCGCGGATGTACACGCGCTCACCAAATTTTTTTTGTATATTTTTCTCCCAGACGACACCAGCGGCCTACATCATCAACACCTTTATTTATTCAAATTCTGTTTCAAATGTATTTTAAGAGCAGTAAATTCTATGTCAAATGTATTTTAAGAACTTGTGCAGTATTGTTTTGTTATGCTCTAAAGAATTCATGGTAAATCAGCTAGAAATTAACTTCTTTAATTATCATAACACGATTCCATTTTAAATGTAATGTTAAGAACAGATAAGAATAACAGTTAAATTGTGCAGTAGTGTTTTGTTATACTCTAAAAAATTCTTGGTAAATCAGTTAATTATTCGCTTATTTAATTATCATAACTATAGATGTGAAGTTTGTCAACGATTTCAACCGAGACGATAACAACGGTTGTTTTTGTTTTCAACGGTCGACAACCGCTTTTCATGGTTTGAAAACAATAAGTTGTATATGCAATAAGTTTTTTCTCTTTGGTAATGAATAAACCACAGAAACCCCTATAATGTAAAATAGTTCTTTTTTTTTAGATACAAGTAGCACATTTTCAAGAACCGCAAATACAACTTTGTCATTTATCCCACAAACACTGAAACACAAAATTATTTGTTGCTGGCGATAATGATAGTGATATTTTGACTCGATGTAAAATCTATGCTTGTTACTACAGAAATCTACATGGGCCCGCGAGTCCGACTCGCACTGAGCCACTTTTTTTTTCAACTTTTTGTTTTTATTTTAATAAATAGTTTTTTCGTTAAAGCGGAGCTCTTTTGCTTTAGATTCATTATTTATATCTATAACAATCAATCTGAGTAGGTAAAGTGTGTAAATAAGATTCTTAAACTGTAAAAATAATAATTGGAGTTATTGGAGGTAGGTATTTGGTTTTATTTATTTAGAAAATATTAATCTCACAATTAATTATTATAATTATATAATTTTATCACACAACTAACGCCCTCATTAGCAACGTAATGGTATAATAATAATTATCAAAATCGGACAAGTAATTTTCGAGATTAGCCAAAAAACATATATATTGAAAGTAGCGCCCTCTATAATAAAATGCATCCTATATTAGACATCTATAATTATACATAACAATTTAGTGGTGAAAGAGTTTTCAAAATCTGTCAAGTACTTTACGAGTTTAGCGAAGAAAACATTTTCGTTGACAGTAGTGCCCTCTTTAATAAAATACATCCTACGTTTTTTAAGCGCCATAGCGAAAACGATTCAGCTTAGCCACCCACACACACAGTGAAAATATAACCATCCTTTTCCGTCTGTACTCGGATAAACAAGTGGTGGACAACGGTTGCGTATAGGCTGCATTGGATAAATATCCATTTTAAACGGTTGTTTTACTCCTATATCATAACATAATTATAATTATCGAAAAATTATATTAGCATTGTAATAATGATACCGTAAGTAATCGATCGGAAAAGGGAAATCGATTTTTAATCATTTTTGTGATTGGCAACATTTTTTATTTTATTTACAAACTAATGAATTACGTATTTAACTAATTTTATTTTTATCTTTTCGGTACTTTTAATTTGTGCAAAAATATTCCCATCTTTTTGGGATAAATGAATACCGCGGTTAATAACCATAAATAAAGATATTTTTTTAACAAATGCACATTGTTGGGCGTTTTATGGCCGAAAATGGGCATCCCCCTTTTATGTTTCAATTTTAAGATTTTTTGTCTATGCTTCAAACCTTCAAAACGCTGTCCGCCATATTAGATTCTCTCGTGATATCACTGACCCCGCTTAATGGTATTAGTGTTCTGCGTCACTGGTTAGGAGAACTAGCTAATGTGCTGTGTTATTTCGATAATTTTCAAGTTATTATTATGATTACTGAGTTTTATATAATGATTTCATATATTTACGCGAACACTACACATTTAAATAATACTATTTTTATGGAATTTATCGCGTATATTTAACTTTTTAAATACACGACGTTTCGAGCACTTTACAGCACCTATGGTCACGGGGAAACTGAGCTCTTCAAGGTCCAGATGTTACAGTTAACCGCGGTTACCATAGATTAAATTTTACATTAGTTCCGATCTACACAGTATGAACTTATGGTATCTTAAAGTCTATATTTTAGCAGTTATTTGCTTGGATTGGGATTTAGTTTTATTTATTATAGGATCCCAAGCAGATGGTAGCACCCAGCTATCTTCTCTATTGAAATTAGGATGTTTTTTTTTGATTTCAATAGCCTCGCGAACAATCCTTGGAAAGAATCGGTATTCTTTAGTGAGGATTCGTGGTCTATCAAATCTGATGTAGTGACGGGGGTGATCCTGTATGTGTGTGTTTCCCGTATGTGCTTTGAGCACAGCGTCGATTCACATACAATGTGCTGATGTGAAGAATCGACGCTCCGGGAAGTGTGCAATCTGTGAACACATACAGGATCGCCCCCGTCACATGAGATTTGATAGACCACAAATCCTCGCTAAAGAACACCGATTCCTTCCGAGGATTTTTCGCGAGGTTATTGAAATCAAAAAACATCCTAATTTCAATAGAGAAGATGGCTGGGTGCTACCATCTGCTTGGGATCCTATAATAAATTAAATCAAATCACAACCCAAGCATACAACTGCAAGACTTCAAGATACCATAAGTTCATACTCTGTAGATCGGAACAAAAGTTAAATTTTAATCTATGGTAACCGCAGTTAACTATGACATCTGGAATTGGACGTTGAACATCTCAGTCTCCCCGTGACCAAGGGTGCTGTAAAGTGCTCGAAACCTCGAGTATTAAAAAGTTAAATATACGCGATAAAATCCGTAAAAACTAGTATTTACTAAATATTGAGTTTTATTCCGAAATTTATTGAAAAGGCATCATGGAAAATGAATTCGTAAAAACAGAAAGTACTAATCTACCAAGGATGAATAAATTTATGGTGACATATTTTGTTCCATTCAATCCCAATTTTTTTCTGCTGAGTTAAGAAATGTTAAAACAGTACAATAAAAGTACAGTACCTATTACCAATATCTGCTTATACAAGAACACATTATCAGGTTAGAATTTATTTCGATAAAACAAAGTTTAGTAGCTATCACAGTTTAGTTTATCTATAATTACAATCATTAGCAATCATCAGTTATAATATCTAAGTTAACGTAATTTATTACAAAATTTGACATGCGATATCGTCGTGATGTTTTGTTTTGTATGAACAATAGTTAAATTTAAGAGTTGTACTTACATCAAAATGATCTTCACAGAAGAGTAGCCTAGTTTTTGTTGACAATGTATTTGGGTGTTTCCTTGTCAATTTTTCTAAGTATTGCATTAATCAGTTTTCACTTGAATTCATAACTTGCCCGACGTTCTTATACTCGTATTTTTGCACTCAGGCAAAATATAACAGTGTTATAGCGGATAACTCATTATTAAACATTGAAAAGTATCTTATTCCTTTGCAAAATCGGCAAAATTCAAGGACAGTGACGTCACTAGTTGAACAGCATGGCGTTTCAGTATACACTACATACTTACACTGACGCCTGAAGTTTAAAGGGGTAGGCAGATGCTTCGGAAAACTATTTGACACGATCCCGACACCTTCCTCGTCTTTTTTTGTCTATATACCTAAGTACTTATACTCGTCGGTTAACAATAGCATAAAATTAATAATAGTACTACGTACAGAAATTGCAGACCTTTGACGTCGACTGCTTGCCGACGTTTTCAAAGCCTACAAAATTATTAATAATAAGATTTTTTTTCTAAAAGTGTATAATGTTAGCCGTGGGGTCTTTGCAACTTTATCGTAATAGATTCGTGAATGAGGACTCACGAATTATTTTGTGCAACGATTCTCTGCAATCCGACATGGCCGGAGAGAGATCAGTTTCTGAGAATTTTATGCTTTCTGAGGTACGGGGCTGAAAGAATACCAACTTCCTAACTCCGGGCTGCTTCTGAAAATTTCTTGACAGAAGTACCCAATTACAGATTTTGGCATGATCTAGGATTCGAACCTGTAAAATCATTATCAGCAACCGCGTTTACGTCCACCAGTCTAACGAGGCAGAGTATAACATTGATTTTTTGGATTGAACTACGTAAAGGAAGTTAAAATAAAATATTTTTTTACTCTGCTTTCAGTTTTATATTTTCTTGAACCTTTAGAAATGATTACTTAAATAGATAATGCATTGTCATTAAATACTGATGATAAAGGATTTACGTAATAATACTGTTCAAACAGGCTTAAAGGAGAGGAGGCCACCTTGCTATTATTGTTATCGTTATACACTGTTGATATCGGACTCGTACAAAAATAAGTTATAAAGTTTGTTAAGTTTCTATTAAAGTAGAAAGTAAAAGTACAGCCTATATACGTCCCACTGCTGGGCACAGGCCTCCCCTCATTTCTGAGAGGGTTTTAGGACAAGGAAGTGTCCGCCGCGCTGACCCAATGCGTGTTAGCGAACTTCACATGTCTTTGAAATATTTTTTTTCTTATTCCTCAGACATGCAGGTTTCCTCACGATGTTTTCCTTCACCGCCGAGCACGTGGTGTATCACCACTTAAAATTGCAATTAACAATTTCTTTGGTGCCGGCGGGGATCGAACCCAGGTTTCTCGCGTTCTGTTATACAATTTAAAACAATTTACAAACATTGAAGTAATAAATAATAATATATTTCCAACAGATTATAGGCTCGTACGAGGTACTATAGGTCTTGGAAAACAGAAAAAAAAGAGAAATATTTCAGCTCTACAAAGTCTATTTTAAAAGAAAAATTTGCCCAAAATAAATACCAGAACACCCTTGAACAAAAGTCAAAAGAACTATATTTTGGATAAAAAGACAACATAGGGTCTTTTTATGAAAAAATCGAATCTTTGATAAAATATTGCCTAAATCACGCGAAATCTCAAGAACCGTTACAAAGAAACTGTTTCGTCACCATAGAAACTAAATCATCGATAAAAAGACGTGCAGATCTTTAACATAAATAACATCTCAACTCTGAGGAAAAAAGAGCTATCTCAATTATTTAAAACTGCAAACAAAAAATTAAAGAAAGATTACCAACAGCATAGAATACAAATATTAGAGCAGCATCTTAATAATAGTGGGAGTCTCAAAAAATTAATAAACAATTAAATAAAAATAAAAATTGGATACCACAACTTAAAAAAAAATAAACACGGAATTCAGACAAGGAAAGATGTCGTCAATATCGCAACAGAATTTTATAAGAACTTTTACGAATGCAGAATATAGATACTCTGGAATTTGAGCAAACACTAGAGGAGGTTTATGACTCCGCAAATATTGATAAGTTTACCGAAATAGAAATCATCAGAAACATAGACAACCTGAAAAATGATAAAAGTCCCGGTCCTGACGATATTCCTAACGAAGCTTTGAAACTTGGCAAACATCTATTAGCTGCGCCTCTCATGGAACTGTTTATTAGAAGTTATAGAAAAACGTAGCGTTCACAAAAAATGGACAGAATCAAGAACTATTCTCTTGTACAAAAAGGTGACCCAACGAATGCTAGCAACTATCGCTCTATAAGTCTGTTACCTGCGATATATAAATTTTTCGTATTGTGCCTAGAAAAACGGATAGGGGGTCAAATAGATGAACTGCAACCTACAGGACAAACGGGCTTTCGTAGAGGTTTCTGCATCGTAGATCATATCCATACCTTAGATTAAATAATTGAAAAATTCGGAGGAGTTCGGTAAACCTCTATATTCCGGATTTATAGATTACGTAAAAGCATTCGACTCTATTTCCCTCCTCTATTATGAGTGAGGACTCACGAATTATTTTGTGCAACGATTCTCTGCAATCCGACACGGCCGGAGAGAGATCAGTTTCTGAGAATTTCATGCTTTCTGAGGTACGGGGCTGAAAGACTACCAACTTCCTGACCGGGCTGCTTCTGAAAATTTTTTGACAGAAATACCCAACTACTGATTTTGGCCTGATCTAGGATTCGAACCTATTAAATCATTACCAGCAACCGCGTTTACGTTCACCAGTCCAACGAGGCAGTCAATAGCATTTGTAATAAAGTCCTTATAACATTGATTTTTTTGGATTGAACTAGGTAAAGGAAGTTAAAATAAAATACTATTTTTACTTTGCTTTGAGTTTTATATTTTCTCGAATCTTTAAAAACGATTACTCTAATAGATAATACATTGTCATTAAATACTGATGATAAAGGATTTACGTGATAATACTATTCAATAAATACGCTTGAATCCGCATTTTAATAGGGATATTGTATTGTGTTGTGTAACCAGCCATGAAGCTACTAGTGGTCCTTATTCCATTATTAGCATGTGAGTACATATATGACCAAAATTAATCGTTACATTCGTTTAGCTCTACGAAGTAGGCCCGCTAATGTGACTTTTCACCTTAAGTTATAGTATAAAATATTGGATAAAAAATACGGGTCTGGTTTCGTATCCCTATCTTCAAAAACACATATTGATTATTTTCTCAATACTCATGTCTTTATTCAATTAATTTTGTTTTTTTCTTCGCCACTTAGGTGAACTAATAAAGAAGAGCGGACATATTCACCTCCCTGGCATAATAATAGAACAATAAATAAAATAATACAAGTTAGCTTCTGGTATATAGGTGTCCCCCAATAAATAATTTACCGTATTTCTCACACTTGGCTTCCTTCACAGAAGTAGGTGTTGTAATATATAAAAGTATGATTGTGTGAAACTTAATGCATGTGAATAAAACATACGTCCGCTGGTAAAGCGTCACAAAGCGTCTTCTATTTCGCACTGCAATTGCATCGCACCTACATTGAGGCGATAAATTACACCATATAAAATGAACGTTCACTAAAAATAATTCACTGAGAATTAATGTATGTTGCTCGTGACGGAATCCTAAAACTTACACAGACAATTCGCGTTGTGTGATTTAAGTTCGATATGCGCTTCAATGGCTTAAATTTTTTACCTATGACCAGTCGATGGTTTCATTGGTACACGAACGTTTATTTTGATGTAGTCAAAAATGTCTTAATATACGTAGGCGTATTTGTGTTATATTGTCACGTTTTGTAAACTTTAAATCAATGATAATTAGATGCAGCAATGGCAAAAGAGACAAGTTACTAGAAAACGCTTTATTTCTCCTTGTCAACTCGTAATATTCACTTGCCGGCCATAAGCCCCTAACGCCCCATGGTGGGGAGGATTTCGTGATCACTACGATTTGAGGTCTCTGAGCCAAATGTGACACTGATCTGGGTATTTTACACCTTGCATCTATCATGGAATGTCTATTTATCTAGGATTTCCTACAGCCCTTAATTATACTCTTTATTTATTTAAATCCATAATAATTATATTAAAACCGCAATCACTTGGAATTTTCTCCATAGTAAATTGATCACAAAATTTACATACCATAATATGCCTAGTTTTTAGCATTACTTTTATAAAAAATATTTATTTTATTTCGCAATTTTAAATAAACCTGAAATATACAACATGTTTAAATTCAGTGTGCTACGGCGCGCCATTTAGCCTGATCCCTGGGGACAACAGTCACTATGTGGAAGGTCAAAGCAGATTCATATGGATGCCAGATGGCGAAGAAGTACCACAT
Organism: Parnassius smintheus behrii; assembly: GCA_036936625.1. Taxonomy (NCBI): domain Eukaryota; kingdom Metazoa; phylum Arthropoda; class Insecta; order Lepidoptera; family Papilionidae; genus Parnassius; species Parnassius smintheus. The sequence continues at coordinate 16,773,682 of JAUPFT010000001.1, read as the reverse complement.
CTAGTTGACTTAGATGAACCCGTCAATGAGGAAATTATGAGGACCAGAAATGGAGCTAACAATCAATACTGGCTATTCACAAGGTACTTAGTTATAATTATAATTAGTAACTTCATTATAAGGTAACGCTTGACTACAATCACTCTTAAAATAACCTTAGTCTATTATGGATTAAAGGTAATAAGATTTTTTACTTTTAAAGTACAACTTTTAAACCAAAGCTTAACTAAAATAACACCTAATATTAACCTAAACAAATACAACTAAAACGCCTTGAAATTTAACAGGATGTTTTATTTTTAGACGTAATCCTAACGACGCACAAATACTTGTTAATGGTAACGCTGACTCGGTACGTAACTCCAACTACAACCCGAATCGACCACTGAAAGTGATCGTCCACGGCTGGAACAGTAATGGAAACTCAAACGTAAACAAACGTATAACTTCCGCTTTCTTAGATACAGAGGACGTCAATGTAATTGTCCTTGACTGGCGCGGATTAGCAAGTTCAAACTATATTACATCTTCAAACGGTGTACCTAGTGTGGGACAGTATCTTGGCAACTTTTTGGTTTGGCTTTTTAACACTGCTGGTGGTAACTGGAACAACGTCCATTTTGTCGGCCACAGTTTGGGTGCTCATATTGTGGGTAACGCTGGCCGTACCGTCGGCGGAAGACCTAGACGTGTAACCGGTTAGTCAATTTAAACCAATTTTTGTTTATTTTTTATTATTACAGTTGTTTAAGTTGCAAAATTATGTAGTAATCGACACAAATAATTTTAGGTCTTGATCCGGCTGGTCCTAGATTTGGTGGAAACCCAAATGCCTTGGACGTTAACTCCGGTCAGTACGTCGAAACCATACATACCGATGGTGGGCTCCTTGGAATCTTCGATCCTATTGGACATGCAAACTTTTACCCAAACGGCGGTAGAAATCCTCAGCCGGGTTGCTGGATTAGTACCTGCTCTCACAGTCGGGCATACGACCTATTTGACTCCAGTGTACGCACAGACCACTTCGTGGGAAGAAGATGCAACGACCTAAATGAAGCTAGAAATAACCAATGCTCTGGTGCTAGTCTGAATATGGGAAATAGCGATATATCAAAATCTGGGTAAGAACATTGATGTATATTAAACTACAAAATAAATTTTTCTTTTCAGAATTAGGCAAAGACACTTTTAAGCAAATTGTAAATAATTACAATATTTATCAATAATTTCAGACTATCAAAAGTTCCTTACGCTTAATATGGGCTCCTCCTATTGATTGCCGTATAGTAAGGATATTTGCCATAGTTGCCACGTTTGGCAGGCTGATTGGTACCACAGTTTTTAATATATCATGCTATGGATATATTAAAAAGTGTGGTTGCCAAACCGTCATTTAATTAATATATAACTTATATGATGAGGTAGTCAGAGACTAAGCTGCCAACACCAAATATATTGTTAATATTATCAGCATTTAAGCGCTGATTTGAGGAAACCAGGAGCAGTGCGGAGACTAATCGATCTGTAACCCGTACAGAAATAAAAAAGTCCTATGCCCCGGAGAGGGAAGAATGTAGGCTGAAATATGACTTTTTGCTTTTACATATTTATTTATTTTTAGTTTATGTATACGTATACAAAAATTCTGTGAATATTTAAAAATATCACCAGCACATGTTTTTGTTTCGCATTGATTTGCGCAGTTATTTTACAATAAAATATTTATTCAGTTACACACTGGTATATTATATTTAAATATTGATTTCAGATCGAGCCTTTATGGTCTTTCCACCGGCAGCTCCTGGCCTTACTAAGAAATCGGAACAAAAAAAATATATCCAAATTCTTATTTTGTTTAAGAAAATTTCCTTTACCATTCATCAATTTTCTTTTTCTTTCTTTGAAATTTAATAATACGAATTATAACATAAGACTGTGAAAAAAACCTGTAAAATTTAATTATATTCTATACTATACTAGCTTGCCAGGCAGACTTTGTTCTGCCATTTCGACGACATTTTGTCATGTCCTTTTAAAATCTTTAAATTCGCAAAAAATATTGTGGGTCACTCATGGGCAAAAAAAAACTATCCTATCTCTCAAGTTGGACAAAACTGCACATGGTGTGCAAATTTAATTAAAATCGGTTGAGTAGTTTTAGAGTCCATCGCGGACAAACAACGTGACACGTTATTTATACATATTAGACTTCATTCTGATAGCGCCTGTAGCGCTATCAGAACGCGCTATGAGATAGTATTCCTACATCGATCATTAAAGCTTGCAAAAGTACTTTTACCCCCTTATGACCTATATACATACGTAACCTGTCAATTCATACGGGCAAATTCCCTGTTCTTCTTAAGAGGGCACTAGTTCATCCAGTAATAAGGGAGGTAAACGGGATATTGTAAATAACTACAGGCTAATATCTGTGCTTCCGGTTTTTTATAAAATATTAGAAAAGGTGCTTAATTCACGTCTTGTGAATTTTCTCAATATATATACCTTAATAGCTGATAATCAATTTGGCTTTCGTTCTGGAAAATCAACAGAAGATGCTGTAAAAACTTTTACTGAAACGGTTGTTAAGAACTAGGACAAAAAGTCCAAATACCTAGCGGTCGTTCTAGATCTTTCAAAGGCTTTTGATACAGTCTCAGTTCCAGTCTTACACGACAAAATGGTAAGAATAGGAGTAAGAGGCATAGCTCTGGAAATATTTAAAGATTACCTCAGTAACCGCAGCCAATGTTTAAAAATTGATAATGTTTGTAGTGGATACGATTATTTGCGCTGCGGTGTACCACAGGGTCGTATATTAGGTCCTACCTTGTTTTCAATTTATATCAATGACCTGTGTAAGATGTCTTTGCCAAACTGCAAAATAATAGTCTATGCAGATGACACTACTTTAATAATCCAAGGCAATTCCTGGGAAGATGTTGGAAAAACCGCTGAGCATGCCTTGAAGCTAGTAACACAGTATCTGTCTTCTAATCTCCTCACACTAAATACTAATAAAACTAAATTTATAAATTTTTCCTTTCAAAAAAATACACAACCTGTGTTAAACGCCTATGAAATTAAAATACACGCGGTTCCACAAATCGGTAACATGCATGCTCATGTAAATCAATAGAAAGAGTAGATAACATTAAATATTTGGGTTGGTTACTGTCAATGTGGACAACATTGACAGTAACCTAAATGGGAGTACTTATGTTCCACAAATTACTGGTCGTATGAGAAAACTCATATACATTTTTAAAACTTTAATGCAAGTAGCTGATAAACACATAATAAATATGGTATACATTTCCCTTTGTCAATCGCTTCTAGTTTATTGTATCCCGGTTTGGGGCGCTGCTAATAAAACAGTTCTAATATCTTTGGAAAGAGCTCAGAGAGCAGTTATAAAAATTATAAATTTTAAACCAATTTTATACGATACATCGAAGTTATACGCCGATTGTAAAATGTTATCAGTCAGGCAACTTTATATCTTACGAATTATTTTAAGAAAACACATGGAAATGCCCTTTGATCCTAAGGTTTTACGCAAACTCAGATCTGACCGTGTGTGTAAGACTGAGATTCATAGAACGTCACATGCGAAAAATCACCATTTTATTGTAAGCTCAATATTATTTAATAAAGTAAATAAGAAAATCAACATTTATCCGCTTAATAAGTTTGAATGCAAAAATAAACTAACAAATTGTCTACAATGTCTCACGAAACCAAAAACCTCCTAGTTTGACTGTTGCTAACATACTCGCGCGCTCACACACGCACACACACACACGCACACATACACACACACACACACACACACACACACACATACACACACACTCACACACACACAAACACACACACACACACACACACACACACACACACATTTCGTTTGGTTTTAATTTTTATTTTATTTTCCTCCTTTTATATTGTTTCGTTTTTATGTTAACAAGTTTGTTATTTTTTCATTTATTACTTTCTTTTTACTTTTTGCTAACTCATACTTGTCCTGTCCACACTGATTTTGTGAAGAGCGCTGATTTCTATGATACAGGCCCTGGCTAACTTAGAAGTCAGAGGTTCTAATATAATCTAAGATATAATATTTAGCCAGTATCTTAATATATATTTTATGTAAAATCATTGTTATACAGCAATAAAAATTATTATTATTATTTTATTAAGATTGCACCTAAGTTAAGATATACTTTGAGAATAAAGTCGTTAACAAATAACTCAAGCTAAATCTCTAGATAGTATTTCCGAAATGGACTCTCTTGAGTCACTAATAAATGACGAAAATAAGGTGCAAGATAGATAATAACATTTAAGCCCTGGAATATCAGTTATGACAAAGGCTAATCATTCGTGCAATATAGCATTAAAGGGTCCGAGTTTATTTGCTAGCACATGTGAACACTCTATTCGCTCACTCTCATAGTCCGATAGGGCGGCAATCAGACACGACCAGAGAGAAATCAGGCACCAGGACTCTAGGTGTTTTCCCACGCATGGGAGTGAAACATCGCCAATTTTCTGACCCGGACTTTTGCAACATTATATTAATATCGTTCAAGTACCAAACCAATCAATAATAGTGTTGAAGATTTAATAAAAAACGAGAGTCCAACGGGTGATATAAGACCAGTCAAAAACACTGAAACCTGTTATAAAAAGAGAATATTCATCATAGTCTGTCGTCATAAAATAATTGTATGTGTCACATTTTAAATACTCTGTGGTTAATTAACAAATGTTTACCGCCTGATAATGTCATGTAATCTTATTACATATTTAATCCTCTAAATCTTTATAATCACCCGTCTATATAACTGAACATGGTGTCAGATATTAAAATATTAATAAATCAGTAAATTAATAGATAAATGTTAATAAGGCAAAAAAAGTTTATACTGAAAATAAAATTGCTACGCATCTCAACATGGTCGAGAAGCAAAAATATCAATTACGTTTACAAAGTTGTATATCCCCATTACAAATTGGTCAAAACTATGGTTAACAATTGGAAGAAATGGTTCCAATCTTTTAAAATTTCTACAAAAGCTGTAGGATTATGTGTAGAGGGAGACGGTCAGAAAGTTGTTATATGTATATATATATATATATATATATATATATATATATATATATATATATATATATATATATAAAGTACCTTATAGGTTAAGAATCTCTGGAAATATTTAACTCCTTTGAACTCGATGAAGAAAAAGTAACATACGCCAACCTTTTTGAACATTTTAAAGAATACTTCATACCTAAAGTATAAATTCTTCACAAGCCGTCAGAAAGAAAACGGGGCAATCGAACTCGAAGATCTTGAAAACCTAAATAAATCATGTGATTTTGGGTAACTTACCGACAAGTTAGTCGAAGATATTTTTACTTGCAACATGAATGAAAAATATCAGTTTGTAAGAGAAAATCTTTTACTAGAAACAGATCTGATTTTAGACAAAGCCATAGCCATGTCAAAAACCCTGTTACAAACGCAGACCCAAGCAGATTTTTTTTTAAATTCAATCTAATAATACGTTCATGTTACAAACGCCAAGATACACATCACATCAAAAAATTACGAGACCGCTTAGCACTTGTCAGGTGTTACTACCACAACAAAGTCAGCAATTAAAGTCAAGATCATTATCATAATAAAGGAATATCAAATGTGGAAGATGTGGGTAACTGCATAACTACAAGTGTCCAGCAGAAGAAGTTAAATGTCACTGGTGTGGTATTAGAGGTCATTATGAAACTTCCTGAAGAACAAAACTGGTGAATTGTGTTGAAGTAAAGGATAATGATTCTTCTTTTATTGGACATTTGAATCCACAGAATAGTAATAGCTGTTTTTCTAAATGGACATTAAATATAATAGTAAACAATCAAACCATTTAATATGTTTTTGATACGTGTAGTGATGCTAATGTTATGCCATTAAGTTGATATCAAACATTAAATTTACATACAGAATTAATGTCTTGTAATGTTTGAGTAACTTCATACACAGAAAATGTTGCAAAAATTCTTGGTTAGCGGTACATTAAGTGCCAATATATTATAAAAGTTGTCAAATTACAAAAGTATACTGTTTATAATTGCTGATGTTAATTAACCTACTATAATGGAAAGGATAACATATACTGATCTAGTCCTCTTCTATAAAGGGTATATAAAAAGTAAAGTAAAGTTACAGTAAAAGGGTATATAGTATACAAAAATGTCAAAAATGAATAAAAATTCTTGTAACCCCTCACCTGATATCGGTCATAATATGATCGCAAAATGTAGGCCCTTACTTGATACCGGTCATATTATGACCGTGTCGCAAGCTCCGAATTCAAGTCTGTTTTCTTAAACCAATGGATGTTTTGGATCGTGTGAGCAGGGCAGTATGGCTTTATAGTCTGTGCTTATTCGTTTAAGTCAGTGAGAACAGACTTCCTTTAAGAAAAAAATATATGTTTGTCTAATCTTTTCGAGGACGTAGTTTCGTGATGTGCGTGAAGTGCTTCCGAATTATTTTTTTGTGATATTTTGATAGTGTGTCTTCTTAAATTACGTTAGCATCATGTCAAGGTAAGTGATTTTTCGTTTTAACTCAAAGTTATTCAGATTCGTGCCTGTAATTCAGGGTAAACAAATATTTTCTTTGATTACTACCATCAATTCGCCGGTACGCCGTCATATTTATTTATATTTTACATAATAATTCTTGATTTGTTGGAAATGTTTTTGTTTTATTGAGTGAATAATTACATAAACAAACAATAGTTATATGCAAAATTCCTTAAATTCATTTTAATTTGAATATTTTACGTCAAATGTACTGCAGGGACTGGCCGGTCATATTATGACTGGTATCAAGCAGTGTCATTATAATCCAAAATGGCGGATTTTTATTTAGTAACACAGTATTGATAAGACTGCGCTACCGTAAAATAATGTTTATAACCGAGAGAGACATTTCATTTTTTGACTTTCTTGTGTTTTTTTTTGCGTCGTGTGTTGTTAAAACTTTTTTTTATTTATTTAAGCTCCTTTTCTTTTTTTTTTTTGCATGGCTTAAGAACAAGCGGTGGTAAAGCGGTGTTTGGTCGAGGAGGTAGACGTGGGAGTGGACGCGGTGTGAATAGAAGGGTTGGACGTGGTCAACAACGGGGGGAGGGACGTGGACCACGAACAAGAGGTGGTCGAAGGCGAGTGCATGAAATTGAAAGGTGTGTGCTTATTTTTACTAAGTACATATTTATGTCTATGCAGCTGCAGCTGATTTTGTAATATACTGTTTTAATAGATCGCCGTTATATGTCGGGGACATCATTACGACGGATCCAGACTCCACGACGGTACGTGTTGGGAGCCCACTCGGGAAACCCATGCACCAAAAAGTGCCACGGCGTTGGGTTCCCAACCAGCCTGCGCCGTCGTTGGCTTAGTAAGTTTTTTTTGCTGCTGTTAAGATGTATATTACATGTCAACTTTTCACAGATCTAACGCGACCTTTGCACACTTGCGGACACCTGGACTCTCGGCGACTGCGTCGCACGTCCCCTCGCCAGTTTACTATGTTTAATAGGCACATATATTTATATCTTGCTTCTGCCCCATACAACCACAATTTATCGTTTGTTGAATTTCAAGTAAGGCTAGGTTTGTGGGTACACACCTTACTTAAGACTTAAGTCACTTTGCTATGTAATAGTGTGTTCTGTGGATGGTGGATGTGAATTAAATAGGCAGGTTCCTTGCCTTTTGTATTGATATTCTTTGCTTACTTACTTATCTTCACGCACAATTCCTAACGGGGTAGCCAGAGGGAACAGATCGCCAAGTGTCACGATCCTTACATACCTCTTTCGCTTCTTTCAGGTTCATTAACTTCTTCATACATGCACATCTAGGTATCCGAGTACTTTTGACCCTCCCCTCTTCGAGCAATTTGCTCACATGGTCTTCCAAAGTTAGTCTCGGTCTACCTCGACACCTTTTAATATGTACTTTCGCTCTATATATTTTCTTCACCATTCGGTCTTCACTCATTTGCTCAACGTGCCCAAACCATTGGAGTACGCCCCTATTAATTTTTGTGATAAGGTCATCTTTCAATCCTGCCATATTGCGAATCTCTTCGTTTCGCTTTCGGTCGGCTATGGTAACGCCACACATTTTACGAAGAAATCGCATCTCCACTGCATTCAACTTGCTTTTATGCTTCTTCTGGCATACCCATTCATATTCTTTGTATTCAGGGGTAGGACAGTTCCATATATTAACAGATTTGACGTCATTTTTTCGAAATGCGACATCTGTTATCGCCATCCAAAACAACGAGTTACTTTATGTCACCGCAGATGGCGTTACGATCGACGCAAATATAATTTATGACTGAAAAATAATGTAAAAAATATTAATTCCGTTACGTATCATTTTATTTAACACTTAGTATAATTATATGTAAATATTTGTGTAGATTACAAGCTGCGTAATAATTACGATAGCAGCACTGTGAACGATTTCTTATTGATTGTCAAATGTCAAATAGTCACGTCATCACTCATCACAAATATGGCGACTGCTCCTTGCGTTTGCGCGTGTTTGTAGTTTTCGTCCCATCTTTGTGCTTTTCTTCGTGAAATTAATCCGCCGATCCACGTTGAGTTGAGTCCTATCCTCCGTAGTGAAGTGTAAGAATTTTCCGAAGTAATAGTGTGAGTTGAGCTGTTCCTCCGTCATTCTAGTGCAATCGTTTTTTTGCGACCCGGACGCTTCGTTTGTGCTGTTTCTTTGCGATATAGACGCTTGTGATTTGTTTTTATCATGCCTAAACGGTGTGCATTGGGATGTTCAAACAGTAAGTATAATCATCATTATATCTCTGCCATCTTGCCTCCATAGAATTCCACAGTGCCTTGTCAACTTCAACTTACAACTTACATAAAGTTACAGCCTATATAAGTCCCACTGCTGGGCACAGGTACCCCCGTTTCTTAGATGGTTTTAGGGCAAGGAAGTGTTCGCCGTGTTACCCCGTTGCAGGTTAGCGAATTTCTCGTTTCTCCGAAATATTTTTTTTCTTATTTCTCATATATGCAGCTTTCCTCAGGATGTTTTCATGTGGTATCAACACTTAAAATTGCAACTATCAATTTCATTGGTGCCAGCAGGGACCCAACCTGATTTGCTTGCATAATGTGAAGTTTACAGTGAGCGCTAACCATCTGAACCACCGTGGCTTACAATCTTGTCCTAAATGATAGATAAACAGGATAAGATTTACATTATAGATGGACCACTGCATTTATCTGTGTTTATATTCGTAGGTACTTATTAAAATTATACCTTTCCCTCTCCCGGTTGATGGCCATAAGCCATTAGAAATGTTTGACAGAAATAAGTATGAGTATAGCCTTTACTTACAAACCAGTCTTAAGTGCACTCACATTTAGTTCAATACATGATATATCTAATTTACAAAAGTATTCTATTGCAACCAACATATTAGTAAAAATTATAACACTGCATTACATGCACTAGGTACTTTAATTAATGCATTTCAAGGTAATTATACAAGCAAAGTGTATAATATTTTTCATTAATAGCTACATCAAAGAATAATGTGATAGCAACATTACAAAATAGTTATAGCAATATAAAATTTTTGTAAAATGGCATAAATAACAAAATCAATGAGGATTGGAGTAGCCATGGAATTACAATTCTGTAATAAAGAACTTGTATACTCATGTATTACAAAGCAATTTTTGCAATCAGGTGATTTCTTAACTAAGTACACTTACATAATCTTTATTTTTAATCTGTGAGATTAGTTGAAATATCAATAGGGCAACGTAAAAGGTGATACTGAAAGTTCTTAGAAAATCAAAAACTGAACAAACTAGCAAGTTATTAGTTTTATTATATCTTTCCAAAATAGTGTCTATTTACATCAATACATTCCTGCATCCAATGGAATCACCGAGAAAAGCGCTTTGCTTACTTGCCCTTAGCGGTCTCTTCGACGACATTTTGAAATGCAGCCATTGCTTCCTCGGTGTCCATTAAACATTTTCCTCAAAGTTTTTCTTTTGTTTTCGAAAAAAAATAAACATCGCAAGGTGCGAGGTCGGTGCTATAGGGAGGGTGACCCAGTAATTCCACGTCTGATGTTGCCAAGTAGTCGATTGTTTGCTTGGCGGTTGTTTATCCAATAACCTTTTGAAATTGATGCCTCTTTACTAATTGGCTTGTTTTTAATTTGATAAAGTTTTACTAAGATTTTGTTAGAGAAAAATAAAATCAAGTAAAACTTTATCAAATTAAAAACAAGCCAATTAGTAAAGAGGCATCAATTTCAAAAGGTTATTGGATAAACAAAAAAACAACTTTTATTTTACAATATTATTTATTTATTTACCTTGTGTTTATTTTTATAAGCTTGGGCTGCTGCTTTAGTTTCATCCTCACCATGGTATTTGATTTTACCAGACAAAATCCGGTTTATTGAACGGCACCAACTATATATAAGCACATGAATAATTGTGTTTTCGAAATAATTTCGTAATATTTTTTGATGTTTTTCACAACTAAATGGAAAGTCAACAAATATGTCGGTAAACATTTTTATTTTACTTTTTAAGCCCATTTTTGGAACATCTTTTTTTAGTATGTCTGTCACTAAATTTTGAATTTGGACAAAACATTTTTCCATTCCTTCAGATGGGTATATTAAAGAATGTTTACCTTTTTTATATTCTTTTGCCCGTATGTAATCATTGGATTTGCTTTCAGGTCTGCCATACATATCTTTTTTACATACTTTGCAGCTTTTTGAAACATTTTTTATGCATTTCCCTAGGACCCACCCACACACATAATTGCCCTGACCAGCATCATTTATACTGGTATTTAAATTGATGAAAGGCACTACAATTTCGTCTTCTATGCTTTCAGAAAATTGTGGTGTTTCCTCATAAATGGGACTAGGAATATCAGAAGTTGACGCGATATTTTCTCTTACAAAAAAATCTAGATTCTGCAAGCAGCTATCGTCGTCTTTTTCGCAGTTTGCATGCAGAGAATGGGGCGAGTTAAAATTATTAATTAAAAGGGACTTAAAGGCCCCTTCAAACGCAACCGTGTCCGGTGCAGTATTTCTCGCCCCATAACTTCTGATATTCCCAAAGAAATTCTCTAGTGGGTCCTGGTTGAAATTACGTGTTAGCATAGCATCAAACGAATATGTTTGGGACAGCAATATCCATAATTGTTGTATTCCTTTAATTGTACGTATGAAGTTTTTTATAGATGGTATAGCTTTCGTTTCAATCAAACGGATTTTGTTATTTTTGTCCTTAATTTTTTTAATAAATGTTACAGTTTTCAAAACTTTTATGGCATTTCTCCACAAACCATGGTGTGGACTAGATCGTCTAACACATCCTTTATATATTTTGCCATCAGGCACATGAAATGTGTTAGAATTTAAAGAATCAAAAAGATTGTCTATTAATTTTGTAAATTTTACCACATTTTGGCATTCTACCGGAATGTCTCCTCTTGCCACCAGATGTCCTGCAGTCGCAGCTACCGTGTGGCTGAAAATTTGGGCTGCTGTTTTCACTTTCATTTTTCTAATTTTATCGACATAGATGTGCTCATCTGTGACTTTTAGTAGGCACCTCACCTCTCCATACGACTTATCAGCTTCATAAGTTTGCTTATAGTAATCCCATTTGATGATTTTTTCGCACTTTTCTTCAAAATCATAGTATTTTAAATCTTTCGTGAGTAAATTGTTTCGGACTCCTTTTAGTAAATGTGGAACATCAAATAGAGGGATTACTTTTGTTTTTCCTATTTCAATGATTTCATGCCTAAATTCCTTTTCTTCTCTTAAATATTTTTTTCTTGTATCTTCTACCAAGTCATTTATTACACTTACATTGACTGTACTTTGATCACAGACAGTACATATGACCTTTAATCCAGTACTATATACATACTTAATAACTTTTTGTAATATTTCTTTTAATTGAGGTTTATTCACTGAGTTGGTGAAATAATACGCAATGGGTTGCTTAAATTTCTTTTTTAACCCCTTCACCATGAAGACCAACACATGGTCAGCAATTTTCTTGCCATCAAATGTGAACCCTCTAATCTGGTCTTTAGCAGCGTTATAATGGATTTGAGGGGATATTGACATTTCATCGAAAATTAAGCTGCATAAGCGGTCTTCTGTACATAGCTCCTTGACGGTATTTTTAATTTTCATAAATATGCATTTATTAAGGCCCGGCTTCACTTCTATTTTGGTCAAAAGTCTTTTTAATGATTTAATAATAGAGATTTAATAAAGTAAATAAATAAATAATATTGTAAAATAAAAGTTGTTTTTTTGTTTATCCAATAACCTTTTGAAATTGATGCCTTTTTACTAATTGGCTTGTTTTTAATTTGATAAAGTTTTACTAAGATTTTATTAGAGAAAAATAAAATCAAGTAAAACTTTATCAACTTGAATATAAGTAAATAAGTAAGGATGAAGGAAAAGCTACTATTGCCTATATAGTACCTATAGCCAGCTATAGCTATAGATGTTAAGTTTATGGATGGCGATGATAGATGGCGCTATTTATCACATCAATTGACATTTGCGGTTTTCAATAAATTCCACGAGTGGGCTCTCTATGAAAAAAAGATTGCTACTTTCAAGTGTCAACATTTAACTATGACATTTGTCAAAATAGGAAGTCTGTGGCGCCACCAAGTGTTGATTTAAGAGTGCCCTCCAAACTCTTAAGGTTTAAAAAAATGTTCTAGCTGTCAACGCCGTGCCCAGGGCGCTCGGGCGGAGAATGATCGGGAGCGCGACGCCGTGGAATAATACCGGCCGGGTAAAACTCTGACGCGAGAGTTGCAAAGCGCATAGAGTAACGAAGCGTCAGGGCGTTTGTTCGAAATACAATATTTTAATATTTGATTTATTATTTAATTCGTTCTTTTAGTTTACTGATTTGTTTTATTAATAGGATACCTAAGTTAATTATAGAATTATTTTTGTTAATAACTTTTATTTTATTTTTATTTAGTTTATTAAATGTTTATTTAATTTTAATAAACCGTTTAATTATAATTATGCATACATGTACGTGCAACGTTACAACATACGCCAGGCAAAGTGGCAGAGTGTATTCCACGGTCGTCTGTACAATCTGCCGCAGGGTATGTATGTGGTCTATGATACTGAAAGAAGTCTTTTCGGAAACCGGCTTGTTCAGGAGGCTGGAAGTCGTCAAATATGTGTGCGAGACGATTCGTTATGACTCTCGAAAACAGCACGTAGACGCGGCTCAGAAGGGAAATCGGTCTGTAGTTCTTCAGGAGGGCGTTGTCGCCTTTCTTAAAAAACAAGATCACCGCACTTCTGCTCCACGCCTCCCCCCATTAAAAATTACTGCGACATATAGAGGACAAAATAATAACGATTTCCTGTAAGAAATTGTACGACTTTGGTTTGCCTGAGGAGAGTTGTTGGCCGATTTGATCAAAGAGGTAAGCTACGATACTGCTTTATTAGACGCTCAGGTCAGCGTGATTAGCGTAGTAGGTGTCCATTTCATTATTGAATATTGATTTCTGTGTTAATCTAGGCCGAACTTTTTAAATAGAATTTTTTTTCATTCCATCTTAGTCTTCACGGGTGACAACGCATTTTGATTTGTAATAGAGGATAGATATAGATGTCTATGGGCCGCAGCAACCAGTACCATCAGGTGGACTGTGTGCTTGTTTGTCACCCTATCGTATATAAAAAAAATCTAATTGAATCAACAGCATTGTGAGTTTGTTTATCTAAGGACCTCAGAAACCGAGCGTGAGACAAACTTTATAGTAAATAATATCCTTGTTACGTTTACATTTTTAATTATTATTATCAATAAAATTAACTATTCCCTGTACAAATATTATTTACTAGGTATCCTTATCTTTCTTTAAATGAAATTGTTATCAAAAATAAATCGAGCGTATTACTAATAAGTGAGGTTATTAATGCCTTCATATTTCTCTATTTGTTACTTTTCAAATATGGCTGATTTTGTTGTGTTGGTTTATCTCAATACTAAATAAAATTGATTGTTCATTTAATTTTCAACCACTATTAAGAAAAACAAGAAAGTATCGTCTTATACACCATATATTAACTAGTTATCACTTAAGTTCACTTATAAAATTGGTAAAATGTGTTCACACACAATTCACTGGGCCGTTATGTACCGGTAGCTAATATGTGTTTAGTCTCGCTAACAGTTTCTTTCGTTTTTTTATTTCTAACACACGAAAGTATAGTAAGGAGCGGTACCTCTCTTTTACTCATAAGCCTATGGTGTTTATACTAGACCTATGGCCCGAACTGTCTACCACTTTTAATTTTATAATAAACCAAATAATTTGACTCCTATATATTATCGCCCCTATTTTCTATGTTGAAGTCCTTATCCTCCTCCACCACAATCTCTATTCCTTTATTATTTTCTTCCTTAACATCTTCAATTCTATTTCTTTCTTTCTCACCTCACCACATTTATTTAATGTTGTAAGAATTAGTTGTTTAATAACAGGTTTAAAATATGTTGCAGGTTTCTTCGGTATATTCCATCAGATGATTTTATAATAAAATATCTTGGCTGATGACACTTTCAATGATTATTCCTTATAGTAAGGCGCGGTACCTCTCTTTTACTCATAAGCCTATGGTGTTTATACTAGACCTATGGCCCGAACTGTTTACCACTTTTAATTTTATAATAAACCAAATAATTTGATTCCTATATATTACTGCCCCTATTTTCTATGTTGAAGTCCTTATCCTCCTCCACCACGATCTCTATAAAGATTACCTCAGTAACCGCAGCCAATGTGTAAAAATAGATAAAGTTTGTAGTGGATACGATTATTTGCGCTGCGGTGTACCACAGGGTCGTATATTAGGTCCTACCTTGTTTTTAATTTATATCAATGACCTGTGTAAGATGTCTTTGCCAAACTGCAAAATATTAGCCTATGCAGATGACACTACTTTAATAATCCACGGCAATTCCTGGGAAGATGTTGGAAAACCGCTGAGCATGCCTTGAAGCTAGTAACACAGTATCTGTCTTCTAATCTCCTCACACTAAATACTAATAAAACTAAATTTATAAATTTTTCCTTTAAAAAAAATACACAACCTGTGTTAAACGCCTATGAAATTAAAATACACGCGGTTCCACAAATCGGTAACATGCATGCTCATGTAAATCAATAGAAAGAGTAGATAACATTAAATATTTGGGTTGGTTACTGTCAATGTGGACACCATTGACAGTAACCTATATGGGAGAAAAAATTTTTAAAACTTTAATGCAAGTAGCTGATAAACACATAATAAATATGGTATACATTTCCGTTTGTCAATCGCTTCTAGTTTATTGTATCCCGGTTTGGGGCGCTGCTAATAAAACAGTTCTAATATCTTTGGAAAGAGCTCAGAGAGCAGTTATAAAAATTATAAATTTTAAACCAATTTTATACGACACATCGATGTTATACGCCGATTGTAAAATGTTATCAGTCAGGCAACTTTATATCTTACGAATTAATTTAAGAAAACACATGGAAATGCCCTTTGATCCTAAGGTTTTACGCAAACTCAGATCTGACCGTGTGTGTAAGACTGAGATTCATAGAACGTCACATGCCAAAAAACACTATTTTATCATAAGCTCAATATTATTTAATAAAGTAAACACTCGATATTATATCGATACACATAATATTCAATCGATACACATCAATACACACACACGCACACATGCACACACACACACACACACACACACACACACACACACACACACACACACACACACACACACAAACACAAACATTTCGTTTCGTTTTTATGTTAACAAGTTTATTATTTTTTCATTTATTACTTTCTTTTTACTTTTTGCTAACTCATACTTGTCTTGTCGACACTGATTTTGTGAAGAGCGTTGATTTCTAGATACAGGCCCTGCCTAGCTTAGAAGTCAGAGGTTCTAATATAATCTAAGATATAATATTTAGACAGTATCTTAATACATATTTTATGTAAACTCATTGTTATGCAGCAATAAAAATTATTATTATTATATTATTCAGATTGCACCTGTAGTTATGTTACTTACATATCATTTTACACTATTTTAAATTCTGTTTTTGATTTTCTGCATTCGCCTCAAAACTGGATATTTTGCATCACCTTTATTTCCATAGGATCCTTTAACGTTTTTAAACCATAAGAACACAATAACAAATCATTTTCAATTCTTATTTTCACGTTATCAGCTTTTTAGTTACTTACTTTACTTAGTTACTTTTTAAATCGGTGTCAATGGAGTCTACTTTTTCGGTCTTTTATTTAGTTCTCCGTAACTCTGCAATTTCGGGCTTCGTGCGCGCTGTTGCGCTACTTTTTTTCCTATATCAATAATATCTCATTTTTCACTTAAATCTTGCCGTTTCTCTATTACGAGCCTAAAACCAAAATTTGACACGTTTTGACATCGTTGTTATCTGGTTGTCATGGCAATTTTTATTCAAATTCGTTACCGGCCTGATGTTTTTACTTCAATATTTCCACAAAAATACTCTTTTCCTCTTGGCCATTATCAAAAATTTGCTTTTAATTTAAATAATTTCAAATTTAATTTAAATAATTTCCCGTTCTTATCCCAGATCCCTCAAAAAGTATAAAAGCCGAACAATCGGCCAATAAGGGCAAAGACTCACTTCAGCTTTCATACGAGAAGCACCTCCTAAAGGCCTTATCCGCACTGCCTCGGGATCTTGCAAGCCTCTGCCTTCTCCTGAAGTCGTCGCCTTAGCCACGCCTACGCCTCCACCTACTAGTGCCCGCGCTATCTTTAGCCGCTGTGCGTGCTTGCCTCAAGCGCTGCGTGTGCCTACTCCAGACGCTGCGTGTTCCTACTCCAGACGCTGCGTATCTACTCCGGGCGCTGTGTGTGTCTACTCCGGGCGTCGTGTGCTTACTCCGGGCGCTGTGTGTGCCTACTTTAAGCGCTGCGTGTACCTGCTCAATACGCTGTGTGTACCTACTCCAGACGCTGCGTGGACCTACTCCAGACGCTGCGTGTCTACTCTGGGCGCTGTGTGTGTCTACTCCGAGCGTTGTGTGTGCCCACTCCGGGCGCTGTGTGTGCCTCCTTCAAGCGCTTCGTGTACCTAGATCAGGCGCTGTGCACCTACCATAGGCATAGCCTGTGTATACATCGTTTCAGTACTCATTTATCTTTGTTATTAACTTTAAAAAAAAAATTGTAATTCACTATCATCATTACAGCCCATCATCACCTTCATACCTTTTTTTATAAAAGAAACTGTAAATATCTTTACGAATTTTAAATAAATTATTTTCTTTTTGGTTGATTCGTTGTTACGTTAGGTTCTTTAGTTTTTAACTGTCGCTTTACGACACACCTAAGTAAAGATATACTTTGAGAATAAAGTAGTAAACAAATAACTCAAGCTAAAGCTTTAGATAATATTTCCGAAATGGACTCTCTTGAGTCACTAATAAATGATGAAAATAAGGTGCAAGATAGATAATAACATTAAAGCCCTGGAATATCAGTTATGACAAAGGCTAATCATTCGTGCAATATAGGATTAAAGGGTCCGAGTTTATTTGCTCATAGTCCGATAGGACTGCAATCAGACACGACCGGAGAGAAATCAGGCACCAGGACTCTAGGTGTTTTCCTACGCATGGGAGTGAAACATTAACAAGAACAAAACTGGTGAATTGTGTTGAAGTAAAGGATAATGATTCTTCTTTTATTGGACATTTGAATCCACAGAATAGTAATAGCTGTTTTTCTAAATGGACATTAAATATAATAGTAAACAATCAAACCATTTAATATGTTTTTGATACGTGTAGTGATGCTAATGTTATGCCATTAAGTTGATATCAAACATTAAATTTACATACAGAATTAATGTCTTGTAATGTTAGAGTAACTTCATACACAGGAAATGTTGCAAAAATTCTTGGTTAGCGGTACATTAAGTGCCAATATATTATAAAAGTTGTCAAATTACAAAAGTATACTGTTTATAATTGCTGATGTTAATTAACCTACTATAATGGAAAGGATAACATATACTGATCTAGTCCTCTTCTATAAAGGGTTAAAGTTACAGTAAAAGGGTATATAGTATACAAAAATGTCAAAAATGAATAAAAATTCTTATAACCCCTCACCTGATATCGGCCATAATATGATTGCAAAATGTAGGCCCTTACTTGATACCGGTCATATTATGACCGTGTCGCAAGCTCCGAATTCAAGTCTGTTTTCTTAAACCAATGGATGTTTTGGATCGTGTGAGCAGGGCAGTATGGCTTTATAGTCTGTGCTTATTCGTTTAAGTCAGTAAGAACAGACTTCTTTTAAGAAAAAAATATATGTTTGTCTAATCTGCTTTTTTTACAAATCGCTGTCGATTCGTAAGACTCGTACACGTTTCTGTATTTTTTTGGTTACTGCTCTACAAATTCACTAGCAACGTTGAGTTGAGCTTCAGTTCCTCCTTTATCTCGTCGAATCTTTGTGGTGCTGTTGATTCAGTGACTTATAAGAGACAGGACTCATTTTAGAGATAGAACTCATATTTTTTGGTGTTATTATCTACTAGTGCCGTAGGGTTAAATAATGCCTATTACCGTGTGTTGTGTCAACTCTTGTCTTGCCAAGGATATAGTAATGTTTTACTTTCCTCGAGACAAAAACATGCAAAGCCTTTGGCTTTCTTATGTCGCTCCTCATAGCCCTGAACTTCTTCAACTGTCATCGAAACAATTAGCCAAAAAGAAGATTTGTATCAGGTATTTCGAACATCAATATCTTGATGGCTTCACGAGGAAATACCACGGTTATCCTACTCTACTGACTGAAGAAGAAATAGCTTGTGGAGTACCCAGTAAGTACGAAAATATCTTTCCCATTTAGAGCCAAATTTAGAAATATATTTGATAAAGACTGAATTATACCCGAGGCAGTGGTTTAAATTATTTATCAATGCAATATTAACCATGAGAGTAGAGTTTGAAGAAAATATGATACTAAATATATTGCATGTTCTTATGCAAAATTATTTTTTGGTTTTATAATCACTGTTTTAAAAGCTATCTTATATTACAAAATAGCTAAAGTGATATTTATTTCAGGTCAATCCATCACTGACTATTATGATCATACTTACTGTAAAAGAAGGCAAGGTATGGAAGAAGCAGCTCCTGAAATAATTAAAAAGCCAAAATATAGTAAAGAATACATGCTGGGTAAATATTTTTTTAATATTAGCTTGATATATATTATGTACACATCACACATATGTTTACCTTGAACAAATTGTCCGATTAAGTAAGTCCAACTTTAACCTAGACATCAATCAATGGATCCAACTCTGCTGGGCAGCGTGTGAAGATTATGACACATCTTGTCATATATACCTCAAAACTTAAAAACAAGATTATACAACCAGTGCATAATGCCATTGATAACATATGGATCTGAGATAGTTAAATAAAAAAAAAATTAAAATGTCACAGAGTAAAGTTCTACTTAACTTAATAAAATAATGTCAATGGGATTCTCAAATATTACTAGATTAAAATATATTAATAAATATAACTAAATTTAAATTAATATTTTCTATCATTCCATAAAACAAATGTCATAATGTAAAATTTTAATTTAATACAATCATAATGTCAACAAACTTAATATTCACATACAGAATAGAAACATTTTTGAAGGAGAAAGGTTTCAGTTTTTTATTAAATAGTTTTGCTTTTCTGTATGTTTATTTGTACCAAGAAATTACATATTATGGATCTTAAAGTTGTCTTTTGATGAAATGTACTCTGCTTCGATAAATTAATAAATGATCTTAATTGATGTCCATTTGCTGGATGATTATTTAATCTATGAATATGTTTTTAATTATTGACAAACAAGTGCACAGCTCATCTGATAGTAAGTGGATAGATAAGTTGTAATTCATAAAGATAATAAGTGTCCAGCAGGCCTTATTATATTAGTAGGTATTTACAAATTATTTTATTATTTTTATGCTTGATGCTGATATATTTTTTGTAGACAATCCTTGAAATTGTGAGTTTCTTATACTTTGGTCAATGTATAACATTATGGGCTACCATGTAAAAAGCGATTAATGGAATATTGGGTTTGTGATTGTGTATGCGTAAGGCTAACTTTATGTCCTTTTTTAATTTCCTATGTCACATCCACAACTAAGACAAATCTGATGATACCCAAATGTTAAAATCCATCAAGCTGTTTGGGCTACAGTATGATCCCATCAATGCCCATCATATTGTTTATCATATAACTTTTGATAGTTTAGTTTTTACTTCTTCTCTGTGAGATTTGTAGTCTATGAATGTGTGTTTGTGGCAATTTAAATAACTCAACTGTCTCTAAAGATGAACTTTGGGGTTTAATGTTCATTTGGAGTTGGAAAGATTTAAATAAAATGTAAATTGATTTTTCTTGTTTAGTTATTATTAATTTCATAAAAAATTATTTTGTAATAAACATGAGTAAAGAATGCCTGTTACATGTAAGTAAAAATACATCATGTAAAAGTAATTCTAATTTCATGTTTTTTGTTCCAGCTCAGCGACATGACGGAACACAAATCAGTGAAACAACAAAAATACAGCTGCAGCAGTTGCTTTCTTTGACCAATTGTTCGACAGTTGCAATGGTTCGAGGTCTGGTAGGGCTCCAGGAAAAATACGAGGTCCAGTCAAACTGAATAGTGCCCACAAAGCATTTTGGATTGAAGCCATTAAGAAGTTTAAAAAAATGTACCAACATTAAACAATTGGGTTACAACACTAGAAAGCCTAATAAGAGTAAGTGAAATAATGCAATCGGAGGGGGTCAGTTTCTTTTACACGAGAAACCTAAATCAAGACCCCCTTGAAAATTTCTTTGGCAAAATAAGAGCATATAATTATAGATATACCAACCCCGATACATTTTCGTTCCGAAATTCTATTAAGTCATTATTAATGACGGACATGCTGGCCATCCTCACAAAATTTTTTTATTGTGAAGATGATATGGGGGAGACCATATTAAACATAACAACTTTATTGAATGAGGAATTTGCTTCAGATGAACAACCAGTTCCCGATAGTAATGATAATAGAAACCTTAGTTGTTTATCTGAAGTAAATTTATCAGGAAATATGGTCTCCTCCATATTTGAAGAAAAAATAAATGTAAATGCGAGGAGTTACACTTCAGGATATATTATAAGAAAACTGTGTCAAAATAAATGTAAAAATTGCAAAAAAACATTTTTAAATAATGAGGATCAGCAGCTTAGTGTCCATGATTTAATTAGACACAGAGAACGAAAGCACCTTAAAGGGAAAAATCTTATGTACCCTAGTACAAGATTTATTGTAGCATTTTCAAAATTAGTTGATTTAAGTAATGTGGTATTAAATAATACTTGCCACAAAGGAAATATTATTAAAAATATATCCGAAAAATTTATTACTCAAAATAATTTGGAATGAAAATTTTTACTTCTTGGGGCTAAAATCCAAGTATTTCACTGGTGCCGAACAATAAACAGAATATTGAATGGATCGCATTGTGTAATTAATTTTAACGATGCACCATATATTCAAAAAATAGCACATATAAAATGGTTAAAACAAAGAAAATATAAAAAATGAAACTTGCAAATATGTTTTTTTTTTTAATTCCTTTCCCTTATTAATATAACTAATAAAGAATAATGAAAATAAAAGAAATCGATAAACTCAATTCACATCCCTATCGCTGCAAAATCTATCGATATCATGGATAATCTATACACCCCAACACTAACAAGGTAGCCATCTAGCGGGAAAAAGCTTGCCCTCCAAACTCGCTACGGCAACGTACTGTCCTATCTGTCTTGTACATACAACTTTATAATTTGTGGCCCTGGGAGGCGCACACTACCACTGCAGCCGCGTTCACAAGCTCTGCTTTGTGTCCTCGTACGCGCTTGCAAATTTTAATCCCATTTTGGAAAAAGTTTAAAATAATATAATAATTCCGGCACTGTGGCCGTATAGTTTTTTCGTTAATTCTCGTCACCGAGACCTCCGTATCGTCTTGCACCCCGTAAGGGTAAGTGTTGAAACGTTACCTAGTTTTAAGTAGTGAAAGTGTTTTATAGGTAGTGTAATTTGATCATGCCAGGCTATTTGCTTTTAGCTATTTAATTGCCACGTTATTAGTGTTATTTGCATGTAAGTAATGTATGTAGCCGCTGTGCGCGTTGGAAAAAGTACCGTTACAAAATGGCGTCTCATACATTTCGCACCGCGATCAAATATCGCAAGTCACCATCATGTTTCAACCAATGCACAGCCTAAATTAGTTATCCTGGTACATTTAAACAGTATTTTACACTTGCCGTAATTTTAATTCATGTGTATTTTAATTTGCGCCTCACCGCTATGACGCTTGCCTTCCATTCCGCCTTGTAACTCCGTTCTGATTATGAACACCCGCCAGCTACTCTCTGTGCTCCCATCTACTGCTAGCCTGTGATATACCGGGGGTTCATAATCGGCGGCATTTTATTACCTGGACCTAAATGTGGACGACGTTGTTTCCAGGGTGCAATTTTACGACTACAACCGTGGCGGTCGTCCTTTATTAAGAGGGCCTAGGCCTCCCCTCGACGCCACCACCGTCACAGCCAGCTGCCCACGGCGCTCCCCGTGAACAATCCAACCCCCCGGCCCTGCTCGAGCACCTCGCGGCCACATAGGGGAGTACCTGACCCCGCCAGTGAAGCCAGACGGGCATTTTTTTTTAATTATCGGAACCACGCCCACGACCTTTCTTTTACCAATATATAAATTTTTTTTGACTGGTTGTTGTCTTATTATAAATACGAATAGTATCAATGTGGACTATGAGAAATGCTTTGATTCCGTCGACATTTGGGCGGTGCTACAGTCCCTTCAGTGGTGCCAAGTTGACTGGCGGTATATCGAAGTACTGAAGTGTTTTCACAATAGGGCAACGATGGCTACCCAGGTACAGAACCAGAGTTCAAAACCTATCCAACTGCAGAGAGGTGTAAGACAGGGTGACGTTATATCCCCGAAACTCTTCACTGCTGCATTGGAAGACGTTTTCAAGCTACTGGACTGGAAAGGATACAATATTAACATCAATGGCGAGTACATCACTCACCTTCAATTTGCCGACAATATAGTCCTTATGGCAGAATCGCTGGGGGACTTAAGCACTATGCTCAATGACCTCAATGGTATCTCCCAGCGAATAGGTCTTAAGATGAACATGGACAAAACAAAGATCATGTTTAATGACCATGTCACACCTACGCCGGTAGTTGTTGGGAGCACTATGCTCAAAATTGTTTACGAGTACGTTTACCTAGGACAAATAGTCCGACTCGGTAAGTCCAACTTCGACCGAGAGGTCAATCGACGGATTCAACTCGGCTGGGAAGCGTTCGGGAAATTACGAAACATCTTCTCGTCAGGTACACTTCAAACTCTGAAAACTAGATTTTTTTTAATTTATTTATAACATTATAGTAAATGTATGAGTTAAATGTAATTAACTTGCAAAAACCGTGAGTTTTGTCCGCAAGTAATAGTCTCACACAATTAAAGGCTATAGTACAATCACGCACATTATACAAACTCTTAATACAATCATCTAATTGATGGCTGCTTATGGACAGTAGCAATAATATTAAGTAAGTACGTACATATTTTTAAGTGATAAATTTCAAACCAACGTAATTGCAAATCACCGGCGTTCTGGACGGGCCGTATTGACAGAAAAACCGGTTTCTGTGAGCCCACGAGTGTGAGCGTGACAATTCGATCGTTCTTAGCGGGCGCCCGGATTATCTAGTTGCAGAAGCAGTATAAAGGTTGGTGCAAAAACTGTGAGTTGATCTTTTTTATTATTATTTATAGTTTTTCATTGTTGATTTGTTTTTATTTTAGTTGCAAGTACACATATTTAATCTACTAATATAAGAGATATATGTACATATATTTATAAAAAATATAACAATTAATTGATGATTTTGAAAGTATATATAATTTTGTATTTAATATTTTATTCATATTTATTTACGCCCATTGAAGTTGGTCATAGAAATATTTTTTGGATTTGTTTTTGTAGTTATCTTCATTGACATCTGAGAGTATTGTATATTCTAATATATACCAAAGTAGTTATATATTTTAGGTGGTACGAGTTTATTTTGTGAAAATTTCTTGTTATAGTTGTATGGTTAGTTTTAACTTGCACTTTTTTATTGTGAAATTATTCTATTATTATTAGCATCTGAAATTTCGTGTGTATAAGTAATACTTTGCAAAATTTAAATATTATTGTTTTCACTGTATATTTTTGTTTTTACCTTCTTATGTATAATTATTTTCAATATTCTGATTTGTAGGTTATATAATTAATCTAAGTAAGTTTTAAATGTTTAATAATAAACTGTTGAAAAGGAACCATGGTACGTAAACGTCAAACTAAGAAAGAGAAGGGAGGAATCGAGGCTTCTCTCGATCCGGCCTCCTATAACGCCTACGTTGGGTTCGGGAACAACGTATGTGATCTCCGCAACGGAGTAACACACAAGGGCGATAACCTCTTCCTTTTCAGAAAATAGGTTCAGGCGGGGATTACGGGTCTTCCGAAGTCGTCCCGGTCCCAACGCCATTATTCGATGTGGACTGTATTACTTGAAGGAAGAATTCCTTGGGAATAAAACAGCAATTATCTTCAAACCGTTCCGTGAGAGAGTAATTACTTTTCCCTATCACTTCCCTACACTTTTTCTTTCTTCTTCTTATTGACTGCTGGTCTGATTCCCGAACTTTTCCCGAACCTTCCCCGACTGATTCCCGAACGAATTGCAAGAAAACTCGTTTACTGAGCTACCCCAGAGCTATACGCGAAAGTGAGCCGCGCCATTCGTGCGCTTGCGCAACTCAATTACATCAATTTGTTCTATCACTCTCTCACGGTTTACTCAATAACTTTATTTGTATAAGACATACATTTATACAATTTACTTATAAAGATAGCACAAAAAATATCTATACTACGATATACATTACATTTTCATATCACAAAAAACCTCTTATCTATTTAACAAAATATGCCTATTGAAATAATACTAGTTTTAACGGAATTTATCGCGTATATTTAATTTTTTTACCCGACGTTTCGAGAGCTTTACAGCACCCATGGTCACGGGAAGGACTGAGATGTTCAACGTCCAGCTGTTATAGTTAACCGCGGTTACCATAGATTAAAATTTTTAACTTTTGTTCCGATCTACACAGTATGAGCTTATGGTATCATGGAGTCTTGCAGTTGTATGCTTGGGTTGGGATTTAATTTTATTTATTATAGGATCCCAAGCAGATGGTAGCACCCAGCCATCTTCTCTATTGAAATTAGGATGTTTTTTGATTTCAATAGCCTCGCGAATCATCCTTGGAAGGAATCGGTGTTCTTTAGCGAGGATTTGTGGTCTATCAAATCTGATGTAGTGACGGGGGCGATCTTGTACATGTTCACAGACTGCAGACTTCCCGGAGCGTCGATTCTTCACATCAGCTATATGTTCTTTGACGCAGGTTTTAATTGATCTTTTAGTTTGTCCTATGTAGGAGAGACCACATTCACAATCAAGCTTGTACACTCCTGCATTTTGCAGAGGGACGTTACACTTGACTGATGGTAAAAACTGACCAATCTTCTTCGGCGGCTTGAAGTATGTTTTGATGGAAGCGCGCTTCAAGATGTAGCCAATCTTGTCAGTGACTCCTCTAACATATGGCAGTACAGCAGGTACACGCTCGACTGTGGCCGGCTTACTCGTTCTCTGTGACGTAGGCGCGGGACCCGAAGCTTGTTGTCATGCAAAACTTGCTTGACGTGTTGGAGCTCGGCAGCCAGGTGTTTACTGTCACAGATCACTCGTGCTCTCTGAAACAAAGATTTACCCACGGTAGCTAACTGTGAAGGATGGTGGTGAGAATCACCGTTTAAATATCTATCTGTATGGGTCTTTTTTCTATACACAGTATGGCTCAAGGTGTTATCAGGATTCCGAATTACTAACACATCTAGAAAAGCTAAGGAATTGTTTGCCTCTAACTCCATTGTGAACTGAATTTTAGAATTTATAGAGTTAAGATGGTCTAAAAATGCAGTTACTTTATCTAAAGGTAGAATTGTGAAAGTGTCGTCTACGTACCGCTTGAAGAATCTTGGATTTATGGGAGAAGTAAGCAGGGCTTTCTCCTCAAAGTCTTCCATGAATATGTCGGCGACAATGGGAGATACAGGTGAGCCCATCGCCACACCATCTACTTGCTTGTAGAACTCCTCCTTCCACAATAGGTAGCCAGATGTAAGGCAGTGTCTGAATAATACTGCATATTCTGCGGGCATGTTGTTTTCTTCCAGCCTTCTAGTTACAATTGAGATGCAGTCTTCAACAGGTAAGCATGTAAACAATGACTGCACATCAAAACTGACCATAGTTTCATTGTCTGCCAGACGTAGGTCTTTAATCTCGCTGACAAAATGGTAGGAATCCTTTATGTGTGCTCTTGTATGTCCCCTGAGCGGTGAGAGTATTTTCGCTAAGTGTTGAGCCAATCTGTAAGTTGTTGAATCGATTTGGCTCACTATGGGGCGTAATGGAGCATTGGGCTTGTGTATTTTTGGTAACCCATACAACTTTGGTGATTTGGCGCACGTAGGTATTATCCATTTTACGTCCAGATTTAATTTTTCGGAGTGTTTCTTTATGAGGTCACTAGTTGTTTTTAGTGTGCTATTTGTTGGGTCGTTTTTAACCTTTTTATAAGTACTTACATCCGACAAAAGTTCTTGTATTTTAGAATTATAATCTGACGTATCCATGACCACCGTGGCGTTTCCCTTATCTGCGCGGAGAATCGTAAGTTCTGGTTTATTGCGTAGGTTCTTTAACGCTATAAATTCGTCTCTGGGAAGATTCGGTTTAGGCACTGAACATCGACGTAACATAGACGAAATGTCTTGACGTATCACCTCCAAATCTTCTTTCCGCATATTGTTTTTAAATAAACAGCCCTCGACACTACAGATAATTTCTTCGTACGGTAATCTGCTAGGAGTTATAGCGTAGTTTAGTCCTTTGGATAAAACCTTTATTGTTGCATCATCCAGTGTTTGTTTTGACAGATTATAGAACGCGATTAATCTATGATCTGTGTTTGTCAATGGTTGCTTTTGGTTCTGGCATTGATTCGGATGTTTGACATTTGATTTGGCCGTTAATTTTTGATATTTTTCTATATGTTTGTTTTTGCATTCGTTATATTTACTAATTTCGCGTTTATTTAATGTTTCCATGCAAAAATTATAATCAAACGTCGTTAAAACTTTCTTTAATTCACTGGATGATGTGTCTATGGATTTATTTATGTCATATAGATCGGAGCGTTTTTGTTGGATTACCGCCCGTAACAACTTTTTACTTGCCTGATTTAAGATCTTAGCGCTTCCTCGAATGTCCTTTTTGGTGGATATTTTTCGCTAATAATAATAATCGTAATCCAATAAAAACGCTCCGATCTATATGACATAAATAAATCCATAGACACATCATCCAGTGAATTAAAGAAAGTTTTAACGACGTTTGATTATAATTTTTGCATGGAAACATTAAATAAACGCGAAATTAGTAAATATAACGAATGCAAAAACAAACATATAGAAAAATATCAAAAATTAACGGCCAAATCAAATGTCAAACATCCGAATCAATGCCAGAACCAAAAGCAACCATTGACAAACACAGATCATAGATTAATCGCGTTCTATAATCTGTCAAAACAAACACTGGATGATGCAACAATAAAGGTTTTATCCAAAGGACTAAACTACGCTATAACTCCTAGCAGATTACCGTACGAAGAAATTATCTGTAGTGTCGAGGGCTGTTTATTTAAAAACAATATGCGGAAAGAAGATTTGGAGGTGATACGTCAAGACATTTCGTCTATGTTACGTCGATGTTCAGTGCCTAAACCGAATCTTCCCAGAGACGAATTTATAGCGTTAAAGAACCTACGCAATAAACCAGAACTTACGATTCTCCGCGCAGATAAGGGAAACGCCACGGTGGTCATGGATACGTCAGATTATAATTCTAAAATACAAGAACTTTTGTCGGATGTAAGTACTTATAAAAAGGTTAAAAACGACCCAACAAATAGCACACTAAAAACAACTAGTGACCTCGTAAAGAAACACTCCGAAAAATTAAATCTGGACGTAAAATGGATAATACCTACGTGCGCCAAATCACCAAAGTTGTATGGGTTACCAAAAATACACAAGCCCAATGCTCCATTACGCCCCATAGTGAGCCAAATCGATTCACCAACTTACAGATTGGCTCAACACTTAGCGAAAATACTCTCACCGCCCAGGGGACATACAAGAGCACACATAAAGGATTCCTACCATTTTGTCAGCGAGATTAAAGACCTACGTCTGGCAGACAATGCAACTATGGTCAGTTTTGATGTGCAGTCATTGTTTACATGCTTACCTGTTGAAGACCGCATCTCAATTGTAACTAGAAGGCTGGAAGAAAACAACATGCCCGCAGAATATGCAGTATTACTCAGACACTGCCTTACATCTGGCTACCTATTGTGGAAGGAGGAGTTCTACAAGCAAGTAGATGGTGTGGCGATGGGCTCACCTGTATCTCCCATTGTCGCCGACATATTCATGGAAGACTTTGAGGAGAAAGCCCTGCTTACTTCTCCCATAAATCCAAGATTCTACAAGCGGTACGTAGACGACACTTTCACAATTCTACCTTTAGATAAAGTAACTGCATTTTTAGACCATCTTAACTCTATAAATTCTAAAATTCAGTTCACAATGGAGTTAGAGGCAAACAATTCCTTAGCTTTTCTAGATGTGTTAGTAATTCGGAATCCTGATAACACCTTGAGCCATACTGTGTATAGAAAAAAGACCCATACAGATAGATATTTAAACGGTGATTCTCACCACCATCCTTCACAGTTAGCTACCGTGGGTAAATCTTTGTTTCAGAGAGCACAAGGGATCTGTGACAGTAAACACCTGGCTGCAGAGCTCCACCATGTCAAGTAAGTTTTGCATGACAACAAGCTTCGAGTCCCGCGCCTACGTCACAGTGAACGAGTGAAGCCGGCCACAGTCGAGCGTGTACCTGCTGTACTGCCATATGTTAGAGGAGTCACTGACAAGATTGGCTACATCTTGAAGCGCGCTTCCATCAAAACATACTTCAAGCCGCCGAAGAAGATTGGTCAGTTTTTACCATCAGTCAAGTGTAACGTCCCTCTGCAAAATGCAGGAGTGTACAAGCTTAATTGTGAATGTGGTCTCTCCTACATAGGACAAACTAAAAGATCAATTAAAACCCGCGTCAAAGAACATATAGCTGATGTGAAGAATCGACGCTCCGGGAAGTCTGCAGTCTGTGAACATGTACAAGATCGCCCCCGTCACTACATCAGATTTGATAGACCACAAATCCTCGCTAAAGAACACCGATTCCTTCCAAGGATGATTCGCGAGGCTATTGAAATCAAAAAACATCCCAATTTCAATAGAGAAGATGGCTGGGTGCTACCATCTGCTTGGGATTCTATAATAAATAAAATTAAATCCCAACCCAAGCATACAACTGCAAGACTCCATGATACCATAAGCTCATACTGTGTAGATCGGAACAAAAGTTAAAAATTTTAATCTATGGTAACCGCGGTTAACTATGACAGCTGGACGTTGAACATCTCAGTCCTTCCCGTGACCATGGGTGCTGTAAAGCTCTCGAAACGTCGGGTAAAAAAGTTAAATATACGCGATAAATTCCGTTAAAACTAGTATTATTTCAATGTGTAGTGTTCGCGTAAATATAAGAAATCAAAATATGCCTATTTCACTCACATTGAAAAATTGAAAATTCCAAGTTGAAATTTCTTAAATATTTAACATAGAAAGTTAAAACAATGTTTTCCACTTGAAATTATACATATCTTAACCAATACAACAGTTTAATTTACATTTTCTCTATTCATTACACTATTAAAACACTTTTAAATTTCTTATACAAAAATATCATTATTTCACTTATTCACAGGAATTTTCACATAAAAATAACACAGAATTCACCTCTTTGACACGTACAGTCAATCTAAAATGTTTACCAAGTCATTTTTACATAAATTCCTGAAATTGAAAATATTTAGATTTCTACATATTTGGCCTCCTAAGTACGTGGCTAGCGTGCCTCTATGAACTCACACTATTTGAACAACTAACTTCAATATAAAAATGTCTAATATCAACAATACTAGGTGAATAAATGATTCTATGCAATTCTCAACCGTTGAAAACTATTTCTAATCAGATTCTTATCAGTTATCATGTCTCTTATCAGATAACATAGACAAAATATTTCATGAATCAATACATTGAAAATAGGCATTTGTTTTCATACAAAACATATCAAACTCATATAAGACAATACTTATGCAATCAATTTCCATTAATTCTACTTATGCACAGCGATCATCTCGACCGGGGAACGAATCCTGGTCTCTAACTTTATTTTAATATTTCTTTAAATTAATATTATTGGAAAGATGATTTCAATCCGGGGAACAAATCTGGTAACATAATTTATATCTTAAAATTCCCTATATGAATTAATTAGATATATTACTAAGAAAACGATAAACTATTCCGGCCTGGGAGTCGAACCCAAGACCTTCATATCATTAATTCGATATTTCTTTAAGATTCTAATAAACATTTTCTTATTAGAATATTATTGCTCGATAATTTGCTTTTTAGAAGCTATTCGTAATCGGTTAACTAATAAATTGAAATATTTTATAGGCGCGTCGCCAACAACTGTAATAACTGTTAATAACTTGTAATGCCGTAAGAAATAAGAGACTCAGCAAGAGCGTTATGCAGATTTATAAGGATGGGAAATGGCATTTTGTATTTTAGTATTGCAAACTTTGCTAGCATAGCCCATAGCTTGTTACATACATGCCCAACCTGTTTACTCCAATCGAATCCTTTATCCACAATCAGACCTATTTATTTATGAGTGGTAACTTGTTCTAGAGGATTACAACTACAGCTAGTATTTAATTTAGACGAACTATGAAGGCAGTCATAGCTATGTGCTAGTATTTTTATTGGTCTTTCGTATTTGTTAGAATTCATCGAGCGTACATCTATAATTTTAGTTTTACCAGAATTTAATACAAGTCCCGCGTCATGTGACCACAAACAGAGGTTAGTAAAGTCAAGTTGTAACATTTTTTCTGCTTTTGATATGTCTTTGTTGGCTATTACTAGGTAAGTATTGTCTGCATATTGATACACTGAACTATGTTTAATCACAATTTCCATGTCATTTAAAAAGGCCAGGTAGTGTAAATGGCCAAGAACCGATCCCTGAGCTGTTCCCGTAGTTACAGGTATTTCATCACTGTAATCATTTTCAATTCTCACCCGGAATTTTCTATCTTTGAGGCAATTTTCACACCACCTGAGTAAAGGCCCGCGTATGCTTGTATTTTCCAATTTTTGTATTAATAAATCGTGTTTAAGAGTATCAAATGCTTTGCTGTATTCAATAAATAAAATAATTATGTGTTGTTTGTCGTCTAAATAAGTATTAATTTCATCGGTAAATTTTGATAACAAAGAAGTAATTGAATTATTTTTTTGAAAGCCAAACTGAGTGCTGGACAAAACTTTATTCGATATATAATATTTATGTATCCGACTACATATATATTTTTCAACTATTTAATCTATTAGTAGTATTGTAATTGGCCTATAATTGTCATATTCACAGTGCAACCCCTTTTGTAGATGGGTCTTACTATTCCTATTTCCCAAACTAAACCTTTAATTCTGAGGGATAAATACCAGAATGAACACTAGTATTAATCAACTTTGCAATTGCTGTTGTTATTTTTTCACATAAGGATTTTATGTCTATACAGCGAATCTGATCTGCTCCAGCGGATTTGTTTGTGTTCAATTTCTGGATTATTTTATTTATGTTCTTGCCATCTGCTGCTTTAAACCGCATTGAACTATTCTGAGGAGATATGTACTCTGCTTAATATAAAAGGTTTTGTTTACAGTTGGGTAGTATTTTTTCAACATTTTTGACAAAATCTTTACCAAAATTATTTGCCAATTGTTTAGCTGTTTATATGTTTTTTTGAAAAGCCTTCATATCTCTACATCTAATGATTTATTTACTCTGACTGTGATGGAATTCAGAATATTCCATAGCTTCCTTGGGTTGTTTTTGTTATTATTTATTTCGTGATAATAGTATTCATTTCGAGATATTTTAATAAGTTTATGTGCTGTATTCCTAATTTTATTAAACTTTAGTCTTAATATTTTATCGGTTATATCTTTTTTCTACTTGTTATACAGGTAGTCTCTTTTTTCACAGTAAAATTATTATCTTATTATTTATCCATCATTCCTTATTTCTTTTACTATTTAAGCTATTCTTTGTAGTATATTTAGAATTACTATGACAATATTCAAAGCTATTTTGAATAAAGTTATATATCTCTATCGGACACTGCATAATATTAACCTTATTCCACTCGAAGGTTTCAAGAAGTGATATTAATTTTTGTTATTAATTAATTGTTTGAGTTTTGACTCAGTCTGTACGCTGCTGCTGGTAGCCTCGGTCCCGGCGCATGATAGCACGCACATGCGGTGATCTGCCAGTACTGTTCCGAGCTCAGCCGAGTAGATGTTAGACATCTCACGAATATGTAGTCAATACAACTCCGCGTGATTTTTTCATTTCGAATCTCTATTCTTGTAAAATCAGAAATCGCTCTCGTCAGACCACACTCGGCCAAACAGTTTAAGTAGTGATCATGAATGTTATTTTTTGATTCCAGGTCAATATTAATGTCTCCGATTATGTACAAGTCAGAGTGTTTTATTATATTGTTACATAGTAGTTACTTAAAGTTCATTAATAAAAAGATGCTTGCTTTTATTAGGCGGTCGATATAATGCGCAAATATGAGTCGTGTAGCGGTGGCAAGATTGGATGTTTACAATTAATGATTCACGACGACGAAGGGTTATTTTTAAGTTGTTTACTACTTTAAAACTGTGACAATTTTTAATGTACATTATAATACGACCACCACATCGCTGCTCACGAAGCTCACTGCACATTTCATAACCGTTTATAGGAAATAATTGATAAAGAGTGCTACTTATTGAAATTCCTACTTCAGTTAGTATAATGACGTCTCTAGCTATTAGTGATTGGTTTATTGTTAGCAGTAATGCACTAAAGTTTTGAAAATAGATCTAATATTTATATGTACAATATTAAAAAGATTTTTAGGTAGATAGGTACTAAATTCACATAAATTTACCGAATCATAAATTTCAGTTACTTCCAAAGTAGTGCCTAGTGCGTAAAATTTCTACTACCGACTTACAATATGCTCCATCGCCATTTTGTCAATGTCACTTAGGTTTCGAATGTCCACAGGCTTATCTTATGACGTGATGACGTTCTTATTTATAAGTAACCTTAAGTTTTTGCTTGACTTGCCGCAGGAAGGTTTATTTTTCACTGGATAAGGCACGTCGTACCATTATCTTTGTTCTTGCTATGGCAGGATCTGGACAGGAAACGATGTCCTCTGCAAGTGTAGTTACTTTTCTTGCTGCTTTTATCCACTGATCCACTTGTTTCTCCTGTTTCAAAGATACCTGGATCACGCCCTCCTTTCCATTTTCCCCTTTCAATCTTTTAACTGTAGTTATTTCTTTTTTCCAATATTTAACTTCGTTGCTAATGTATTTAAGATAATTTCCGTGTTTTCGTCTTTTATTTCAGGTAGTCCTGCAAATGTATTATTAAGCGGTTTTTGCTCAAGGTTTCCAATGTTTTGTTCCATAGCATCGATTTTCAGCTCTAGATGTTTATTTTGGTTTGTTAAAAATGTATTCTTGTCTTCCAGTTCTTTTATTTTTTTGCTAATCATCGCTAAAGTGTCCATTATTCCATCCATTTTTTGACAACAAGAGCTGGGTGCTTCATTTACTGAGCCTATTTCTTTCTTTACTGCTTTTTTAACCTCGAATGATATGTCGCTTAGTAACTTTCTCATCGCGTTGGATCTGCTGTCAGTTCCCTGTGTTAATAATAGTTCCTCGTCGTCTTTCTCTTCTTCCTCTTGTATGACAAATGACCTTTGTCTTGGAGTTTCAAGGCGACAAACTTCGCAGGTCCATTTCAGATTTTCAGTGTTGCGCAGTACTGCTGATTGCTTAGATGTTAGGCTGGTGCAGGGCTGGGTAGCATGCACAGTTTTTGAGCATGTGTACACTCGGGAATAGAAGATTTCTTGGCTATTAGTTTGTCACAGTTGTCACACTTGGACATTTTTGCGTTGTTTCTATTATAATTTCAAACTAAGGGTAGAAATAAATAAATAAACTTTGTAAACGTAAACACAAGTCAGCTGTTTCGTACAAAGTGACGAGCGAAACTGAATTGAAATGAAAAAAGATTGTACAACCAGTGCGTGTTGCAGTGATGACTTACGGATCTGAGATGTGGTCCTTCTCTGCTGGCCGTATGAGGACGCTCAAGGTCGCTCAGCAAGCTACGGAGAGGGCTATGCTCGGAGCTTCTCTGCGTGATAGACTCAGAAATGAGAATATCCGCAGTAAAACCAGAGTGACCAACATAGCTCAAAGGATTAGTAAGCTGAAGTGGCAATGGGCTGGCCATATAGCTCGAAGAACCGATAACCGTTGGGAAAAAGAGGTTCTCTAGTGGCAGCCTCGTACCGGTAGGCGTAGTGTAGGGCGACCCCCACTAGATGGAGTAAAGACCTGGTAAGATATGCAGGAAGTCGATGGATGCAGATGGCTCAGACCGTTCTTTGTGGCATTACTTAGGGGAGTCCTATGTTCAGCAGTGGACTTGTGAAGGCCGTAATGATGATGATGAATGATGATGTCCCAGTGCATCATTCAAACATAGATTATTGTTGACTTGATCCATCCTTTCGAAACTATGCAAGATATCCTCCGATAATGGAGCTTTATAATTCTCCGGTAGTTGAAGAGGATGGGATTAACCGCAAGTGCATATCAATATTGCAAATAGTTCTCTTATTTGCAAAGGAGAGTGACACAGCACGGGCTCTTTCATTGTTTCATCCCCGTGGTTGTCATCTTCCAATAACCCCAACTTCTCACACGCTTGTCGAAAAGTTTCAAGTTCTCGGCTGTCAACTGTTTTTAGATCCAAGAAATCAGTGGGGCCCTGTACTACATTCAGCAGTATTCGCAAACAGTAACATTCGAAGTTACTAACATGCGCTGTGTAAATGCGCCCAAGAGCGTCTCCTGCATTCACACCTGGCCTGCTGTCGACAGATGTTCCTTGTAAACGACGAAACGAACGACGTTTCCATTCTTTCGACGACACGTTCCATGTATAGTAGCGGGGTACGTCAACATAAAGTAATGTTTTTGCAAATGCGTCATTTCGGCAAAGCAGGAAAAATGCAGTTGGTGTCATTTGCGGTGGGCCGTTCTGTCTCAAAAATTGTTTAATAAATATGTAAAAAAAATATTCCAAAATATTTAAAGTGTGTGTTCCATAGTCAAGTCATTGTATTTGAGCAACAAAATAAAGACAGCTTCTAATAAAATTAAAATGACATGGAGTATAATTAATAGTGAAACTGGTAAGGTCAACTCTCGCAATTAGAACTACCAGTTAAGTTTTAACAATAAATTAACTAAATCAGATCAGGACGTTGCAATGATTTTCGAGAAATATTTTACTGATATTCTTATCTTAGGTTCACCATCACTAAGTCACTGAATTCTTCCCTGCCGTCGCCGAATCATTACTTAAACAAAATGTAAATGCGTGTACAAACAATTTGACATTTCATAAAGTGTCATCAAAAGATATTCTAAAATATTTTAAGACTATTAAGAATACCACCGAACCAAAATATTAAGAAAACCACTTATCTGGGATTTCCGTAAAAGTTATTGCGTCTATAATAGATGCAATCAACCTCAACTATCTATTATTTTTAATTCTAGTATCAAATCTGATGTGTTTCCTGATTTAATGAAGCATAGTAAAGTGATACCTTTATATAAATCAGGCAGTACATTGGACCCGCTAATTTTAGACCTATTTATGTACTGCCAATACTTTTTGAAAATTTTTGAAAAAATTGAATAATTTTTTCAATTTTTTGATCAAATGTTAAAATTTTTTAATGCAAATAATTTAATTTATAAAATCAATTCGGTTTCATAAGGGGTCGCTCGACAACTGATGCTGGTGTTGAGCTTATTAAATATATCTTTAATGCATGGGAGGATTCACAGAATGCTTTTGGTATATTCTGTGACCTATCCAAGTCCTTCGATTGTGTTCACCATGAAACATTAATCAGGAAACTTCAACACTACTGTTACGAGCTTAGGGTTCGTGACAATAAAAACTGCCGATTGAATTACCAAAATTTACACTTTTATTTCTGAACACCAATTAAAACTTAAAAGCCACTAATAATAAATCACACTGATACACTTTATTTCCCTCAGAAGCTTCGCTTGTATTGCTAATTCAATACTGCCCCGATCGTGACTTGCAAGGGCTTTAAATACGCCTTTTCCATCGTAACATCCAGAATGTTCCAGCAAATACCAGACCCTTCTAGAAAGCTTAATTCTCCCGTTCGATACTAGATGGCGCTGTTGGTGGAAGGTTCAAGATTGGCATTTTCTAGGAAGCCCTCCTTGCTCTGTTCCCCGACACTAGATGGCGCTAGTGCCAGGTACCAGACATCGACTAAGGCGCGCAACACTACGGTGTATGAAGTGATGCTCTTAAATTAATTATTTCGAAGATAAGTGACAGAACGCAAAAAATTGTCATTAATAGTATGAGTGCTTCCCAGTTGAATGCACGAATTGGCGTGCCTCAGGGCTCGATTCTCGGTCCCTTTCTGTTTCTTGTATATATTAATGACTTACCTTACATATTAGGCGATAATCATGATATAGTATTATATGCTGATGATACTTCATTAATTTTCAAATTAAAACGACAGTAATTAAATAACTACGAAGTAAATAATGCTATAGCTAAGTTAGTCAATTGGTTTAATGTTAATAATTTGCATTTGAATGGAACTAAAACAAAATATTTGAAATTCGTAACTCCTAATGTCAAAATTGTTAATACGAATGTAATTTTAAATGGGGAAGAACTGAGTCTTGTTGATACCACCATTTTTCTTGGAATCACACTAGATGCAAAGCTTCAATGGCTCCCCCATAATCAAAACTAGCTAGCAGACTTAGTTTTGCAGCATATGATATAAAAAAGATTATAACTCTTACCAGTGTTGAAACAGCTAGAATAGTTTACTTTAGTTATTTGCATAGCATTATGTCGTATGGAATTTTGCTATGGGGACACACGACTGACACTGAAATTATATTTACTTCATAGAAGAGGGCCATCAGAGTGATATATAATTTAAAAAAAAAAAACAATCACTGCGACAAAAATTTAAGGAAATTAATATATTAACTCTGGCCTCTCAATAAATTTATGAAAATGTAATGTATGTACACGTAGTTTTCCAAGCTAGTAGTCCCAGTTACTTGACTCCACCGAGTCAGTGATTCATTCTTGGGGCAATGTATACGCTTTCACAACAAAATCCTAGAAAATAAACAAAATTTGACTTAACTAACTTTGACTTTGTTCAGAAACTTTAAATTAAGTTTGTATAAAAAGGGTTATTATAATACTGTTGCGCGCCACAATTAAGTGCGGTATATGGCTGGTGATTATTAGTGCCATCTGGTATCAAGTAGCAGAAATAGGAGTGTCAAGCTGAAAATTTGTCATACGCAAAGTTCAAAAATTTTATTAAACTATTTTTGTATAAAAAGGGTTATTATAATATTAAGGAATTTATGGATAATAATAACCCCTGGGAAGGGTGATCACTACCAAGCTATTTCCAATTTGTCTAGTGTTGTTAATTGTAAACATTCATGTCCTTTTTTTTGAAAATTTATTATATTTTTTGTAAATTTTTAAAAGAAAAAATTGACTTTCAATAAATATTGTTTATAATCCACATTGAATAAAAAAGTTTCCTTTTCCGTTTCTGTTTCAATGAAGTAAATCCACTGACCATTGGGTAGAGGAACCGCAAGGTGAGTGACTGTTGGGTGTCTCTCATGCAGAGGTAGACCCAAGATCCGCTACGCTGCTTTGTTACTGCTAATATAACGACCGGATCGAAACGTTTGCACCTCATCTCTTGGGTCAATATTAACATTCCCTTGCTGCCTAATGTTAAAAATAGCCTGGTCGCTGCCTTTGTTTATATATTTACAAATATATTTTATTGCCTGTACTGTATTGCAGAATTCTACATTTATATGAGAATTATAAATTTTGGAGAATAAAATACATCAAAACTCACGCATGTCACACAGAGGGGTAGGCAGAGACTACGGACTTCCGTTTGGCATGATCCTGACAGACCTCTCTCGTCTCCTTCACATCCATATACCTACGCATACATGCTCGTCGGTTAAGGGTACTCCTAATTTAGCCCGTTTTTAATAAATCGCTAATTTGGTCGATAAATTTTTTATGAGAGAAAAGAGGAGAATATGGGACAATCCAGCTTATGTCAAACAATACCTCCTGTGTTCCACCTTGTGTTTTTAAAGTTATCGTACGGCTGCCATTTCTATTTTTATAAGCTTGTGGCTTTCGTAATGAAGAGTCTCGTCGTACTCAAATGCAGCTTTATCGAATGCCCCCCCCCCGCATTTCTTGTAAATATTAGTCGTCGCTGATGCGCCCTTTCAGCAACAGCGCGTCTGCAAGCTTCAACAGCTTCAACGTTTTTTGTAGCTCTTTGGGACGCCATGTATGTCGTTTGCTGAAGACGCCGAGCTTGAGACTGTTCAGGTGTCTCAGAAGCCCGTTGAGATGCCTGATATTCAGTGTTCTGTTGACGTCGAGCTTGCGACTGTTCGGGTGTCTCCGCAGCCCGTTGAGATGCTAGATACTCAGCATGCCGTCGACGTCGATCCTGGGATTGTTCTGGTGTCTCACCAGCCCGTTTAGATGCTAATTACTCAGCATGCTGTCGACGCCGAGCTTGCGACTGCTCTGGTGTCTCGGCAGCTCTGTGAGTTGCCTCACGCTCTACCTGTTCGAGGCTTCGCAGTTCGGCTTATGGAAACGTCTCGTTAATTCTATCTACTTTCATAGTTCGAGCTTTATTAGAGCTTTTAGAAAGATTAGATTACGCTTTCACGGCATAAATCTTAGTACGTGCTTTTTCTACACTTCCAAAAAATATAGTACGGTAGTTATTATTATGTTTATAATACTTTAAAAATGCAATACTTGCCTATTCAATTAAAAGTATAGCTGTATAATAGGCAAAAAAAATTGTTATTTGCTAATTAGAAAACAAAAGCACGCTTCCGTGAATCGATTAATATTCTTTTATTATAAATTTTACATTGTTATTGCTGTTATGTTATTTACATTATTATAAGTGAACTAAAACACCCAAAAAAGGACCAATTACTTACCTACCTTCAACCTATGTAATGTAATTTAAATAAAAACGAAGTAATTCGTTATAATTAACAGGTAAGACATATTATCCATAATAATTAAAATAAGAATGAAGTACCTTTTTTACGTGTAACTCCTAACCAAAAAAAAACCTGCCAATACCTAACCTTGGGCCTATATTACTTTTAGTACAATGCATTTTAACAAATCGCCAGTGCCTTAAAAATTCACAAAACGGGTATAACCTTCAATGACGTCTGCCCTCACGCGTCTGCCCACCTGCCCACGAGCGTGTTGCGCACTCAGCCCCCACCTCATCCGACGAGCGACAGACCAACCGTTTGCCTGCAACAGCCGGCGGCGCCGTGCCATATGTGTAACTCCAGCGGTTTTGGCAGCGTAAAGCAGCGTTTGGCAGTTTAAATTGTATCATATGTATTATTCTGATTTATAACCTATATTATTGTTGTTTCATTAAAATCCATTCAGTAGTTTTTACGTGAAAGAGTAACAAAAATCCATCCATCCATCCATCTATACTTACAAACTTTCACGTTTATAATGTCCTATTAATACTATACTGTATTAACTTATACTGTATTGTAAACTGTACTACATATATTTAGGTACTGTAGTATATTTACGTTGTATTTGCAAGTATATGTAAGTATTACTTATCCTACAATCAAACAAAATAAAAATAAAACAATTGTAATACAACTGAAATTAAAATAAAAAGTAAATCTATATTTATATTTAAATTATACTAATTATAAATAATAATTACGCCTACCTACTGTAATATATAATAAATCTCTTCGAGGATCGAATTAGCTGTAAGAAAGGACGCAAACTGAACATGACCGTCAACGAAGTCTGCCCTCCGCGTCTGTCCGCGTTCGGATCGTGCACTTGGCGATCGCACGTCATTGTTTGGACCGCCCCTCCACCCCCGCTTTGCACTGGTGCTCCATACATGTCAATCTTATCCTGATAACTTTTAAACTATTCTTCCAAATTACTTTGTGTAAAATACGAAGTTCATTTACATTAAATATTTAAAGTGACCAATATATCAATTTTGATAATTATTTGATAAATACCCTAAAACGTGTATTGTAAAAAGTATCAAAAGTAATTGTATTTATAGTTCACTGTTTGTGAATATAATGGCTTCCACATAAAATGTAGATATATGCTATCGCGGACTTTTATTTCGAACTACTTAAGACAAACAATCCCACGGTAAATTATCTTCGTGTAACTTCAACGGTTTAGGCAGCGCACGCCAAGATAGCTCTCAGAGGGCTGGAATTTTTCCGACTTACTTGATACTTATCGTTATATCATGCCAAGTTACATAAAATCTTTATAAATTGTGGCCTATGTATTATTCTGATGTGTAAACTATATTATGGTGTATGGTAGTGAAAGTTGGGTGTGGCAGAAGAAGCACGAGAGTAGAATAAATACAGTAGAAATGCGGTCGTTAAGGAGTATCTTAGGGCTGAACCTGAATGACAGGGTGAAAAATTGTGTGATAAGAGAAGAGTGTGGTTTGCAAGATGATGTTGTGACCAGGATTAACCCTTGACCACCTAGCGTCGGTCACAGTGACTCCAGGCGATATATTTTTTCAAATATTTCCGTTAATACACGGGCCACGCGCCTGTGACTCTATGTACTTTTTCCCCGCCCTCTCCAGTTTTCGCCCTGCGCGCGACCAAGCAACACGTGCGCGCAATAAAAAAATACAGGTAAATATATTTCGCCTGCGGTCATGGTGACCGACGTTAGGTTGTTACGTTACTTTTAGTGCTAACATTTTCGTGTTGTTTTTTAGGTTTATCATGTCTGAACGTAATCAAAATATCATTAGATGGTTAGAAGAGTGTGAATGAGATTCCGAGAATGAAAGGGACGTGCCGGAATTACCAAATGAAGACTGCAGTGATGTAGAAGATGTCCCATTAGACCACGTCATTGATGGTGAGTGTCAATCAGACTATGAAATCGATGTTGAAGAGTTAAATGAATATGACGGTACAAATGATCTGCCAGTTGATGATGCATCTTCCGATGATGATGTTCTATTGTCAAGATACCGGAACTATTTCGAAAAAAGTCGGTTCCGTTGGTCGTTTCAACCTCCAGGACAACACAACATCGTTCAGCAACCTCCAGGATTGAAAAGGAACTTCAGAGATGTTTTGAATAGTAATACAACATCACCCGATTTATGGCATTTGTGTTTTACTGATGATATGTTAGAAGAAATTGTAAAGCATACTAACGAAAAAATTAGAAAAATAAGACCCAACTATCAAAACCAGACATGTGTTCAAGACCTTGACGTAATTGAGCTGAAGGCTTTTATCGGTATGTTGTACTAAACCTGAATTTTCAAAGAGAACCACACACATTACACATGTTGGTACAGCACAGATGGTACAGGAAGAGAGATTTATCGTTGTATAATGAGCAAGAACAGGTTCGAAACATTGCTGAATTGCCTTCGTTTTGATAATGCGAGCACCAGAAATGAACGCCGTAGCACTGATAAAGCTGCACCTATATCTCAGCTTTTTGAAAAGCTGACACAAAACTGCAAAGAAGTTTGTTCAATTGGCAGTTACGATTGTATTGAGATGTTGGTAACTTTCCGTGGGAGGTGCAGCTTCAAAATGTACACGCCGAAAAAACCCAACAAATATGGATTAAAAATTTTGTGCATGACTGATGCCAAAAACGGATACCTAGTGGATGCCTACATATACTTTAGAAAAGACTCAGATAGCTAAGGCTTGCCCATTGAATACCAAAGACTGAACAAACCCACGCAAGCAGTTTTGCGATTGGTTGCGTCGATTGAAGGAACCCACAGAAATGTAACGACTGATAACTGGTTCACTTCGGTGGTGCTAATGAACATCCTAAAGCAAAAATAGCTGACACTTGTGGGTACCCTTAAAAAATAAAAGGGAAGTACCTCCTCAATTTCTGCCTAGCCGTCATCGGGACGTTGGCTCTTCGATTTTTGGATTCACGTCAAATGCAACATTGCTATCTTTTGTAGAAAAACAAATCAAATCCGTGCTTGTTATTCCTAGCATGCATCACTCACTAACCATCGATCCACAAAAGCAAAAGCCAGAAATGATTATTTTTTATAATAGCACCAAAGGTGGCGTCGATACATTAGATCAGAAATGTGCCATTTACTCAACTTCTCGACGCACACAGCGCTGGCCAATGGCGGTCTTCTACAGAATGCTGGATGTTTTTGCAGCAAATGCGTACATCATCAGCAGTATGAACCAATCTCAGAGAAAGGTGCCCAGACTGAATTTCATGAAACAACTGGCTGAAGGCCTTATTACACCCCATTTACGACGTCGAGCGAACAAGTTTGGATTGCAAAGGGAACTTCAGAAAGCTATTTGCCGGGTTCTCAAAATAGATGAAGAACCCAGAACATCTTCGGCAGTCAGCTCTGACAAATTAGAAACACGCAAAACTTGTTCAACGTGTGACCCAAAGAAGAAACGTAAAACATTCGATTTGTGTTTTCAGTGCAAAAATCCAATTTGCGTTGAGTGCTCTCAAAAAATGTGTGTACGCTGCCGCGAGAAATTGTGAATGTTAGGGTGTTGTAATTTTGTAACGATTGTGATTTAATTGTGCCAATGATAGTTTTATATAAGAGGTTATATATTTAAGTTACTAAAATATTTAAAAAGTAAGAAGTCTCATTGATTGTTATTGCTTAGAACTCAGCTTAATCGGAAAACCTATAATTTGTTAAAATAT
This sequence comes from Parnassius smintheus behrii, assembly GCA_036936625.1. Lineage (NCBI taxonomy): Eukaryota > Metazoa > Arthropoda > Insecta > Lepidoptera > Papilionidae > Parnassius > Parnassius smintheus. Next base: position 16,729,900 of record JAUPFT010000001.1, on the reverse strand, counting down.
TCGTTAGTCAATATTTATTAATAGTAATAAGAAGTAAGAAGTATTAATTTGAAGAGTTTATTGAAACAATTTGAAATAAAAGCAACTGAATTTTTTTGTAGTTTCGATTTTTGCCAATTTATGATATTTTCACCCTTATAATAGTACTTATATTCAAGCGGTCACCATGACCGACGTTAGGTGGAAGTGTTACTAGAATACACGTTAGGTGGCTAAGGGTTAAGAAAGGAATGCTTCGGTGGTTTGGTCATGTGGAAAGAATGGATGAGGAAAGAGTGACAAAGAAAATTTATGTTGCAGAAGTGAATGGCAGAGTCGGAAATGGACGTCCTAGGCGAAAATTTATCGACCAAATTGGCGATTTATTGAAAACGGGCCAAATTAGGAGTACCCTTAACCGACGAGTATGCATGCGTAGGTGTATGGATGTGAAGGAGGCGAGACAGGTGTGTCAGGATTGTGCCAAATGGAAGTCTATAGTCTCTGCCTACCCTTCTGGGTGACAGGCGTGAGTGTTTATGTAAACTATATTACTGTAACATTTCATCTAAATCCGTTCTGTAGTTTTTACGTGAAGGAGTAACAAACATCCATCCATCCATACTTCCAAAATTTCGGGTTTATAATATTAGTAGACCTAATAAAATAATTAATAGTATGAGCAACTGCAGATTTGAATTTAGCAATTTATGAGCAATTAAAAGCACTTATTCATTAATCTGAGTGGTTTTATTTCCAAGCCAATTTTTTTGTGGTGCATCTCGGTGACATCCCAAGATTTAAAAATCGTGTAGGAAAATGTTACGTTCACTTCGCACGCAAGCCCAGAGAAAACGATTAACTGATGAAAATAACACTTGTTTAAACAACCCTTCTGAGCCTGAGAATTTGCAAAGTTGTGGGACTAATCACCCTGTTGCTATGGAAGTTCTCAGACCACCACAAAATATTATCGAATTGTGTTTATGAATTTTGCAACATATGATAAAATAGGACACGATAAATTTATAACGTCCTTAGGTGGAAATTGTATTTATGTGCCGAAGCGGTCAGTTATTTTTCTAACTTTTCAATCGTTTTTAGCTGTGGAAGCGTTAGCGAGAGATTTAGAAAGTTCTTGTAAATAACTAAATATTTTAGAGCTACTAATAATTAAAAATAAATTTTATGAAGGTCATATAAGGTTACTTGCAAGTACAATTAAAAGATTAAGGCTAAGTAGACCGCGATTTTAATAGCTCAAGATGTGAAGTGTATAACAAGTAATGATGAAAATAATGTCATAAATGACTTCCACTTGTTACCTACCAATGGACATAGTGGAATAAATAGAATACTAAAAACATAAAAGAAATATTATTTTTGGCCAGGGCTGACAAGTGATGTTACTGATTACATAAAAGTATGAATGGTAACATATTAAGAAATGCACTAATAAGTATATTTAAAAAAAAACAATAACAACAACTACTATACGGAATACATTTTTTCAAAAGAATTAGTTTTAGGTATAATGGGGTCATTGGAAGTAGATGTTTTCGATATTAGGTTTTGACCCTACAGCGCGATCTTACAAAATGTGTAGCCTACCCTTATAGCGCAAAAACACTGAATCGGTAGCAAGAGCTTTTGTATATAACTTTATTCTAAGATATGGAATACCTAAGGAAATTATGACAGAATTTGTACTAATTGTGTTTAGGCATTTAAAAGATGCAATCCACCGCATATCGCCTTGAAACTATGAACATAACCATTGAAAACACACAAGCATCTTGACACTTCTCAGAATATAGTGTAAAGGTGGTAAACGAAATTTGAGTACTTGGGTTCCGTACCGTTTTTTTTTTGTTTAATACGTCAGTACATTTACAGACAAAATATACTCCCTACAAATTAGGTTTTGGCAAAAATTGTTTTTTACCTAGTAACCTAAGTAATTCCGTAACATCGTTATTTACATATGATAATTATCCTACAGAATTCCAACAAAAAGCACTGTACGATGCACGTAACAATTTATTACAAAACAAATTGTGTAGAAAATATTCTTTTGATGAGAATTTTCATCAAGTTTCATTAAGAATGGCGATTTCATTTTGTTAAAAAATCAATTAAGAGAAAAGTTAGCTAACGTATATAATGGACCATATAAGGTGATAAGAGAGGAATCAGCAAATGTTGTCATATTAAATATTAATAAGGAATATTTGGTACATAAAAATATAACACGAAACTGTTTTATGATGTAACTTAGTTGATAGTATTATTTGATGTAATAAGTTGATGTGACACATTTTTTACTTCTCTAGGGAAAGCGTGTGACGATGATTTTCAGAGGGCATGTGATGACATAAATTAAATGTGCAAAAATATTTAATATGATTTGATTGCTACGTATTTACAAATATGACAAAAGTGGGTCGCATCAAATATCAGACTCATGAAATGTTTGCGACGTAGTCAGATTCCTATAAGTAAGCTACCTTTAAGTATTCTAGGTTGTTTCAATTAACGTACGTAAAGCTGGGTAGATGTAGTTTTTTTTTAACCTACCTACTTACCTACCCTTTAACCTACCTACCCTACCACTATCGCCAACGCTCTAGATAAGTTTTAAGTTTAAGTAAATAACGCTGGTGGATTTATGTAATTACAGGTACGTTTATGAACTTTACTGTTGAAGATTTAATACATTTAAACTTTAAAAAATCAAGTAGGATTTTAAATATGTCAAAATACTTTTTCGCCAACCCACCAAAAAGTTTGAATGCTTTTGTACGTGCTGGTTTGTCAACCATATTCAAAAATAAAACGATATCTTTATTTTTAACGAACATATTTATATCAAAATTTTCCACTGCTCCAATAATAAGTTTCATGAAAGATATTTAATAAAATATTTATGATATTCATATCAGATTCCACGAGCACGTGGAAAATTCATGAGAATGTTGATACGCTACAGTGATAAATATTTATTACAAGAAATTTGAAGCCATATTGCACTTAGAATGAAATAGGAAAATAGATGGTATAAAAAATCTGAATTTTTAAAAAACGCACGTTTAAAACGATTATCAAAATATTAAATTTTTGATATTCATTTTTATTATTAGCTTATGTCTGTTCCTAGTACTTACAGAATGAATATCACTTATTTTTTTGAAATTACTTTTATTTTTGTGTACGTACATTAAATTTTCAAATTACCCACAATTAATTTTCATGGTAATTCTTCGCGGTCGCTAAAAACATTCGCGGTCCTCCCGTTTTTTGGCTCTAGAAAATCTAAAAATCATCCGATTTCGATGATTTTTTTAAATCTTTGTTATTACGGCGGATTTATGGAAAATATCTTACCTAAAGATTTCATACAGTTTTATGACTTTAAATGTGATCATAAACGCACTTCTTCGAATATAATCGTTCATAACTTTTTGTAAAGCATTAAACGAAGTTTATATTTTTTTGTTAAGATACAAAAAAAAACAAACAAATTTCAGTTTTTTTAAAAAAAGTTCGTTTTTTGGTGTAGATTATGAAAAAAATATAACAAATTCATGAGTGCATTTTCGTGAAGAGGTAAAGCCCAAGCCCAGCTATACATATTAATTTTTTTCTTGTATTTTTTGTAGATCCGCCGTAAAAACGAAGATTTAAAAAATTCAACGAAATCGGATGATTTTTCGATTTTCTAGAGCCAATAAACGAGGGGACGCGACAGTATAATTTATAAATTACACTATCGCAGTCGTATATCGTAGTAGATAAAAAAATACCATTTTCTTATATTTTTAATAATTTCACTAGTGGTAACTGGTTTAGGGTTTAATCATAGATTTTTGTAAGGACCCTTATCTGTAAAACAAATATAATTTTGGTGTATATCGCGTGCTCCATAACAAAATACCATACGACATAGTGATTTCTTATATTTG